>OY101431.1:9930928-10530928 GCA_956483605.1 Tuberolachnus salignus
AACAAATCCGCGCCATATTTCTAGTATGCGGCTGACGGATAACGGTTTTTTCGGAATGACGGCCTGAAATCGGCATAAAACATTACTTATTTTTTATTTTTTTTTATTTTTGTAATTGTTGCGTAACATACACTAGGCATATTTTTTTTATAATTACTATAAAATTAAAAAACAAAAAATTAAGTATTTTTTTTTTTTTTTTAACAAACATTTCAACAGAAAAAAAAACAAATAAAATAACTCAAAATCCGGAAAAATTATCAGCTGTAGGAGTATATTGTGCCAGAGTGGGACGGTTGGGTAGATTAAAGTGCCGAAATAGAAAGATCCCGGGAAGATCGAAACGCTTGTTTTTGACAATTTCATTAAATTATAACTATTGTAAACTCGAATTGGAAAATTATTAATATGTAC
Source organism: Tuberolachnus salignus (assembly GCA_956483605.1). Classification (NCBI taxonomy): domain Eukaryota; kingdom Metazoa; phylum Arthropoda; class Insecta; order Hemiptera; family Aphididae; genus Tuberolachnus; species Tuberolachnus salignus. Next base: position 9,931,343 of record OY101431.1, read on the forward strand.
ACGAAATTATCAACCTAATGATATCATTTTTTCAAAAAAAAAAAAAAAAATCTCTATTCATTTTACAATATTATTTATTAATTAAATCATATTTTTTTTATCAAAACAATAAAATCAGTTTCATTTACAACCTAAATGTGTTAATTAATTGCACAAGTGTATGAACATATTATTTATTAATTTAACAATATGTTTATAAAAAAAATGTATATTTAATATTATTAATTTTTTGTTTTCCAAGCAACACCGTGATATATATGCATACTGTAAAATAATTTAACTTATACCCGGAATAGATCGTTGATGCAAAGTTAGCAAGATTTCATGTGAGCAAGCATGAAATATTTTATATAGTGAACAGTACAGATACTAATACTGTTTATTAAAATATTAGTTGTAATCATAATTATATGTTAAATAGTCATTTATAAAAAATTAATGTGTTTATTTATCCAGCAATACACAAGTTATCTAATAGAATTAGAAATATTATTTTATACCCCTCACAACATTTGTCACGTTTGAATCAGTCAAAACTTACACAACAGCATAGTGAAACATCACCGAAAGCTAATTTAATCAATTCAAAAATTTTCTTTGCATTGTTACTCATTTTGAAACTAAATTTAATACACGCACATTGTTCCTAATATTACCTATCGTGAAATACCATAAGACATTTCCAGTTCTCTAGCTTTATCATGTTCTTTTGCAAGGTCTAGTAACTTATTTTTGTGTTCACGTTCAACAAGTTCACGCTGTGTAAAATTAAAAAACAAAAAAAAAAAACAATAATTAAAAATAAAATAAAACCAATGTATATAAAAAATCTAAAATATTTAACATCGTACATTTTTAAAACTCACTCTTTGGCATCAAATATTCATCATTTATAATATTAGCTTTGAGTTCTGTAACTTTATTTATTTGTCTTTTTTTAAGATATTTTCGACGCGTTTCATACGGAAATATATGTCTGTCTGAATGATTGAAAGTAATTACCTCTTTAAATCTGATAAATAGAATTTAAATTTCAAATTGATTAATTGCACAAAATTAAATTAAGGGTATTATTTAATATAATATTATTAATTATTTAATTTTTGTTATTATTGTAAAAATAAAAAAATTTATTTTCATTTTTTAGTTAATTTTTTAATTTTTGATAATTTCGAAAAAAACCATCTCTTTTATTCTTATATAAGAAATTCATAAATTCATAATAGTATAAGGAAATAAACAAATTGTATAGAACATTTAAAAAAAAAAAAGTCTTGCTATCCCATATAAATGTATATAATATGTGTATTGTGAATAACATAATATGTGATTTATTATTATTTTTTTTTTTTTTTTAAACTGTGTAGGGTGATCAATTTTTTTTTAAAAAGTAATTTAATTAAAATATTAAGTATTATTGACATGATCAGTGTTTTCAATATATTATAATAATAGCTTTAAATGTTAATTGAATTTTTTTGAAAAAGTTATTATACAATTACTATTGTTAAACATTCGATTACTCGTAAAATCTCTCTATTTCGTAGTCGTGAAATATTTTTAAGTAATATTTTAAGGGTATTTTCGATTCCTTTAATTTTTTTTTTTTTGTTGATAAATCTACGTCTAATGTATACATTAGAAGTACCAACAATTAATATTAGCATAAATCAGCAAATTTTCCAGGTTAATCTTGTTAATCGTATTTACAATTAATATAATTATTTATATTAAATGTTATTATTAGTACTAATATTTTATAAAATGTTCTACAATGCATTAAGCTTTTCAAACAAATGTTGAATTAATTATTATCATAAATATATATATTATTTTCATATATTTTTATTCATTTTGGTGACCCACTAATAATACCTGCATTTTTATCAACAATATTCATAACTTTAGGAAATTCTTATCAAAAATAAATTGATTGATATCTTATACTATGCAGTTAAGTTTAAATAATTAATATGATAAGAAATTACTATTTAAAATGATTCTAGTTTTTTTTTTGTAAAAAAAAAAAAATACTAATTATTTAATAATGATGAACTATGTAAATACTAAAGATACAAAGACAGTGGCGCAGAAGCTCCTTGGAAATCTTGCCTAGAATAATATTTTGTCTTCATTTGGGTGTGTGTGTGTTACCTTATTTTATCTGACAATAGGGTAATCAAAAATAAAAATAAAATTATTATTACAAACTATTATTAGAATTATAAAATACACAGATATAACTGACTATCAACTCGCCAAAAGTTTAAATTATATTAAATATTGTTCTTAAAAACTAAAAAAAAAAAAGAAAAAAAGATAGCCTAATGATTGTCGTTATGGTGATGTCTAAATGCAAATAATAAACCAACTGTTTGTAGTTAGATAACACTAGTATTGTTTGATTACGTAGTGAATCGTATAAAATACGGCTTTCATAATGTTTTAACATTGATAGCAGAGAGGGAGTCACGTCGCCGAGACTACTGTTGAACGCTATTTTCGTTTCCGATGTCAACCTCTACCGGACTTCCGCGCTCAACCGGCAGGCACGCCGACTTTCACATGCCGCCTTCACTAAGGTAAGCAGTTTCTCTCATATTACTAATTTGCTATATTTATTATTAGCATACAATTTATTTTGTTTTGTTTGGTAATATAATTATTATTTATTGCTCAAATAAATATTATATAATATATGCATGTTCCATTTCATAAACAATGGAAAATAAATGGTATTATATCAAATCTTTTTATTTAGTTTTATCCGTCTTTTTGCAACGTACATAAATACTGCAAACGATTGACGAGACTATAAAATGGTTCTCGGTACCCGATAATGCGTTTCGTTTATAAATGGAAAACTCTCAATGGATATATTAAGTAACATTATGATGTGGTACGGTCAAAATATCACTAATAGAATTTAAATATTTAAAGAATCGAACAGAAATGAAACAGACTTTAGTTAACTAACACTAATATAATAAACACGGCGTAATGCCGGTAGGGTTAGGTAAGTAGGTTGCCCGTAAGTCACAAGTATCCGTCACGTATAATTGGGTTTTTCGGTAAACGGAAATCGACCGGGCGCGGACGTTTCTAAACTCGAGCCTGTTAAAACATTTGTGGCGACGGCCATTGTCGTCGTTTGCGCGTTACTTGACGAGGTGCAGATGACGATCGAGGCCCGGTTGGCACAGGTGTGGATGTGGCGTTCGAGGCCGGGCAGTAGAAAATATTTTTTTTTCGATTAATATCATTGGAATTTTTGAGGTGGCGGCGGCGTCCGCTCCACGTTTTACAATAATTAAAAATTTTAATTTTGAATTTGCGCAGCGCGATGAAAAAATTAATGTGTTTATTTATCCAGAAATACACAAGTTATCTATTAGAATTAGAAATATTATTTTATACCCCTCACAACATTTGTCACTGTTTAATGTTTAATACATATTTACATGTATATTTTAATTTGAATATTTAAATCACAAACACAGTTGAACAATTGTGTAATATTAAAAATTTGAGTTCAGTATAATCGTATTTTGAATTTGTTGAAAAATATAATAATGTCTATCATTGGTTTATATATTATTATATGATTGCCAATGTCTAATTTTATTTCAATTCTAGTTGAAATGTGAATTAATTATATTAATTAGATAGGTTAAATAATGAAACTAATTTTAACTATGGGAAGAGTATTTACCCATTGTTTATTGTGTAAGAAGTAATCTCCTCATAAAATAATTGGCTAGTAAAAAAACCAAAAAATTAGTCAAACATAATTTTTAAATTTTTTAGTATTGTTAAGTGATATCTGAATACATAGTCGGAACTACCTTAATACAAATATGTTTGTTATTCTTTTTATAAAATAATTTTAGTGCTGTTCCATTGTAAGTCAATTATACTCTTAATGTGTTTTCATACATCTAAAGATAGAACATTTTTTTTTTTCAATTTATAGCTTTATATTGTATTGTTATAATAGAATTATAATAATAATTAAATTTACTGCGTGTAATAATTATAAAAATAAATATTCACACAGCAATATATATCTATAAAAAAATATATTTTGTGTTTAGTCTTAGTCGCGCCGTAAATCAATGGGCTAGGAAAACTCACCGTCTTTAGGTGCATGAACAGCTGCCTATCTGGAGGGCGTAATCAAGTAAAGTCACAAATAAAAATTCAAATAGTAATTATGTATTATTATTTTGTGATTCATACTTCATTCTAGTGTTCGCCTATTATTTTTTGTTTAACTTGATGATGGCCATTAAACAGGTATTTGTTACTTTTTTGATTATTTATATTTTTTTAATAAATTAGATTCTTACTTTTGAGTTTTGGCACCTTGAATCTGTTCTTCTGGACTTAACTGGTTTTCTTTGGGTTCGCAGTATAATAATCTTGCATTTTTTTCCATTTCATATAAAGATATACATTAACTTGTTGCTAGTTTAAAGAACAACTGGTATAGGACAGAATATTGTTAATGATCAAACACTACTATCCGTACAATTTATAGATACATGGTTGTACACATTATTGTTATATACATAGGTTGTAATAACTGTTTTAATGCTAATATGTTACCTCCTACTAGGAATAAGAAAGTAGTTAACTATTAGTTCTGTATTTTTTGTCAGTATGATTTTCTTTATGTAACCTCTCTACTATAATTATACACTTCTATTAATAAAATATTATTTTTAGGATGTTATGTTTTGTAATGTATTGATTTTAATTTTGTAATTAGTATTTTTATACATCTAAAATATAATATTTTTTAGTTTACATGAAAGTCTCTTTAATTCTAACTATATTTATAAATAAAATTATTGGATTAATTTATAATTTTCTGTAACAATAATATTTAAGCCAATGATAGATAGACAATATATTTTTCAACAATTCAGAACATTATTATACTAAACACATCAATTTCTACAAGGTATCAATGGATAAATAATTATATTAATTCTAATAAATTGCTATTTAACAAGTAATTGTAGTTGTTACAGTGTTGGGTGAATATAAAATATTCTGTACTTAGTCGACAAATGTCCAACTTGTGATTAAAATATAATATTTTAAATTCAATATTACATAAATATGTATAGAATATTATCATGCTGTGTAAGTTAGAGATACTAATCAGACAATATATTTTACACGTTTAAAAAAAATTTAAATTTAAATTTATACATTAATTCAATATTACTTAGTCTGATTTTTTAAATGTCAAATTTGTATTATTACATAATTGTTCAATTAAGTTTGTCATTTAAACATCCAACTTTAAATTAAATGTAAATATGAATTAAACATATATTTATTATTTACAGTGTACACCTTAAGAATAATAAAACAGTCATGATACAATATTATTTTAAAATAAATTGTTCATAATAAAATTATTGGTTGAATTTTAAAATTATATTGTAATAAAAATGAATTGAGTATCCAGATCAATTCTGGATCAATACCTAGATTGGTTTTAAACATTTTCAAATAGTCTATTACAGAAGAACAATTATAAAAACTTTGTGTAATATAATTAAATTTAAAAAAAAAACATGCGTAATGTCTTTGTTTAATATGACGCTGTGCAGCACTGTACCGCCATCGCTTGCCGTGTTGGGGGTAGATAGTTACGCCCGCATCGGAGGCTTTTTGTTTGGACATTTGTGTTTTTGCGACAACACGTGTTATTAAACGAACAAAAACCAACTATAACAGACTAGTCAGATTTCATCAAAAAAAAATAAATTATTAAAGAAGGTAAGTGATGCATAATTACTCGTGTAAGATAGGACGTTTGTCTTTAAATTCCATAAATTACGTAAATACGTAGTCGGTAGCGGCCCGTGGATTTCGTACCCGACAATCAAAACTAACTCAGTAATTTATCTACACATATGGGTACCCTCCCTTGCTATGATTTACCCCTCTAAAACCTATAGGTTTTTACAATATAGAGTTGAGCGAGTACCGATAACACTCGTTTCGTCTAGGCGCGTCGTTTATATAAATTAATAATTTTTCGGAATTTCCAAAATATCAATTGTCGGGTTTCCGAGCGAACGTGCATTAAAACGAATTTTATTTGCAATTACACAACAACAAATACTATATTAACGTGTGTATGGGCATTGCTACAGCGACCCGGGGTTGACGGGACCACTTAAAAAGTGAATTTTTTTTTTTTTTCCTTTATTTGAATTTAACAATCTATACAAATAATGTATAATGAGCTTAAGTGCTAACAATTTAGGTTGCTGTCAGATGACATAAAGGAGAAGCCGCCCACTGGGGACACTCCTGAAAAAAGTGAATTTGAATATTTTTTTAGTAGACCAATTGTCGTCTTATCAAATATTTCGGTAAAATTGCCTACACCCTACCAATGATTAAATATGTATAACCTAACCTAGAATAGCTTGAATAAATACATTTTAAAGCACATGGTTTTTGATAACAAGACTGCTGATTAAAAAAAAATTGTTTTCGCTGATAAGGAGTGGGCCTAGAGCAAAAAAATAAAACGTCTGACGCGCACGTAAACATCGAAACTCACCGAACGCTGATTTTTATTTCAACAGTAAATACATAATTTATAATCGGTCGGTACCTATTCAATTTATCCACCATCGTATTCATAAAATAATTCACATTCAATTTTATATTCATAATGGATTTTAATTACGACACCAATGATCGGGTTCAGCAATGGAATGTTGAAAGGTAATGTATATTTCTATGTAAAATTGTGACTAAATATGCCTCTATCTACAGGAATATGATTGTGTAACCATGAGTTAGTGATTTTTTTTTTTTTATATAGTGTAGAAACCTTTTAATTTAAAAATTGACTAATAAGTGTTTGTTTTTCATTTTTTATAATATACTTAATTATGTTAAATACTTAAATATATTTTCTTTAGTTTGTAAGGTTATTATAGTAATATGTGGGGGGGGGGGTTAAGGAACAAATTATAATTATGCAACCTGTATACAACCTATGTTACCCAAGTTTAACCTATTTCTACAATAGTACGCTGATGATTAAGATAATGCTTATAAGTAAATTGAGTCAGCGCAGTGTATAATATGATTATAATTATTGTAATCAATTCAATTTTTTTTACTGCATTAAATGTGCCCAAATGTTGTTTTTTTTGGAAAATTCATTATAATAATTTTAATTACTGGATAGTTTGGTTAGAATAAATGAAGATTAATTGATATTAAAATATTTCATCTGTATATAATACCTACCTACATTAATTATTCAAACTATAAATTATTATATTTTATAAAATGTATAGCATTTTGAACAATTTCCTATGATGAAAACTCGTGAACTATGCTACAGAATTAGCTTGTGTCTATGCCATGAGCTACAGAATGTAAATTGTTGCTATTAACATTGATCTTAGAATTGTCAATGCTATTGCTTTTTATTTCGTATACCTACCTATAATTTCTATGAATATTGTATTTAATCATACATTTACCAATTATATACTTTTTTTTTTTTTAGTATCATAATTTTAATATTAATTTAATCTTTATTTAAAACTAAAAATTAAACAATAGATTAAAACAATTTGTTGAAAATATTCCTAATACAAATGTGATATTTATTATATTTTTTTATTATTTCACCTGTTGTTTTATTACCTGATGTATACTTTTTTGGCTGCTAGTTCATTAGTTAATTTGTTTCTTCTAACTGTACAAACAATTCCATAAGTCAAAAATTAATTTTATTAACACCATATTTTTGTGTAATGTTTATTTGTCTGTGTGAAACAATTTTATGTCTATCCATAGGTAATATTTCAAGCTTGTTTGTACTCTGAAGATAAATAGAAACTGATTACTTTATGTTTATGTGTATGGATTAAATACAAAATTAAATGCACAGTTTAATATAATGTGCAGTGGTGGTTTTGATGAAATGGCAAGGGAAGGAGTTAAAATTTAAAAAAAATTACAATAATAAGAAATAATTAAATAATAATTTGTATATAGGTGCATAAGTATTGTGTAAAAAAAATTGCTCAGTGGTGGGGGGGATGTGTTAACTTTATATTTGGAAAACTTGTGTCTATTTTGATATATATTTACTTCATAAGCAATCCATTAACAGACAGTCCAGTTTCTCGAAAGTTTTTAAAAATTATAAATTCATTAACAAATGCAGCTTCTAAATATCATGGATATACACTTTAACCAAATTATTATTCACTTGTAATTTTATTTCTTTTTGTTTTTAGGTTCAAGTTGGTAAAAAATTAAATCTTTCAATTAATTTTGAATTTGATTTTTTTCGTCTCCTCATTTTCAAGATCAATTTTTCAAAGGTAACATAATGTGTTTGAATTTATTTTACATACTTATTATTTATATTTAATAATACAGTGGCTCCTAAATTGTGCATGATGGTGTTTTGAGTCCACTTAAGGAGCACTGCAGCCTATAAGAAAAAAAAACAATTTACAATTAATTAATTTTTTTTACTACTGACTATAGTATTGGAATATTATGAAATATGTAGAGTACTATTATTTATTTTATCTGGTTTATTAACTAATGATAATGAGTAGGGTGAAAAGAGGGTTTCTGGGTCCATTAATATTTAATATTTTTAGAATAAAATATAATATAACAATAAGACAAGAATAAATTTTAAGACAATTAATATTTAAAGTTAGGGTACCAATCCTAGTGACTAGCAATAGTTTTAATTTAAAAGAATGTAGTTACAATTCATAGTAAATTAATGATCTTGTGGCATGTTGTAAATTTTGTACATAAATTAGAATTTGAGCATTTTTATTAACTGCCAAAAAGGCAGGTAAATAAATCTAACTATTAAATTTTTGGTACCACTTTTTTTATTCATTGTTTGTTCTAACCAATATATATTATCAGAAATTTAGTAAATTTATATAAACTAAATTATTTTATCTTTGAAAAGTTATTCAAACATACCTAGTAATTACATCTTAATCATCATAACTACCATTGTTATATTATAATAAATAACTTATTTTTATATTCTAGTATGTTAGAAATTTGTATTGTAATAACATTATCATATACCCATTATAATTTGATCAAATCACTAAACATGTTAATTAATTAATTCCATTATTTAATACGTTTGCTCTAACTTTCAGAACAATATAGGTACATAAATATAAAAAATAATTTATTATATACTATTACTGTATGTTCTTTATTGCCATTTGTACAAAGAAATTAATTTTAATTTTTCATTATTAAGTTACATGCCTTGATTTTGTTAAATAGTTCATCTATCTCATTATTTGATGGGTACATCATACTAGCATGTTCTTCTTTTATTACTTCAGCGAAATGATAACTGTTCTCTATATTAGTATTTAAGTCTATTTTATTTTGTTAGAAATCTTGTTCAGATTTTAAATATTGTACCTGATGTATACAAGTTTGGCTGCTCAGTCATTAGTTAATTTGTTTCTTCTAGAATTATGAAAAATTCCATAAGTCAATAATTAATGTTATTAACAACATTTTTTTTTTTTATACTGTCTGAATAAAATAATTTGACTTCCATCCATAGGTATTATCGTATTGGCATTCCATCCATTGTAATTTGTTTGGGTTTAATTTAGTATAACAATAATTTTATTTCTTTTTTTTTTTAGTTTCAAGTTGGTTAAAAAATTAAATCTTTCAATTAATTTTGAATTTGATTTTTTTCGTATCTCCATTTTCAAGATCAATTTTTCAAAGGTAACATAATATGTTTGAATTTATTTTACTTATTATTTATATTTAATAATACAGTGGTTCCCAAATTGTGCACGATAGTGTTTTGATCCCACTTTTGAGGAACACCGCAGACTATAAGAAAAATAACAATTTACAATTAATTAATTTTTTTTTACATGAACAAAATGTTTACATATTTAATATATGCCAATTAATAATTTAAATAAATAATAATATTGCTTTACTTTTTTTAACTTTAATGAAAGTATTTTTGTTGGCTACTAATGGTAATAATTACTACTGATTATAATAGTATTGGAATATTATGAATATGTAGTGTACTATTATTTATTTTATCTTGTTTATTAACTAATTATAATGGATAATAAAACTTTTATACATCATTTTGCCTCATTTTTCATTTTCACTTTTATAGACATTTCACGTTTTGTAATATTCTTAGTCTAGTGTTCACAGAAGAATATGGGTTGAAATTAATCCAAAAAAAGACATCAATAGTTAAAATGTTTGGAAACCGCTGTAATATGCTATTGAAAAATGTATCCATGTGAAATATTAATTTTTTTTTAATAATAATTTTTTTTTTCTAGACTTTAACATCATCAAACATTTCTATAACAACCTGGGAAAATGTCTGCTTTACTTACTCATGTCCAGAAGAGTTCTACACCGGAGGAACCATTCGCCGACTTTCCGTTCTTGAAGGTCATAGCACATTTATTCGATCCTATAAGCTGTCAAAAACTGACTATTTGTCCATATAATTTTTATTCTCATTATGTTCTCTCGGATAAATATAGAGATATTATCAGGAAATCATGGAACTCATCTAAGAATGAATATAAAATTCAAGTAGTCCTAAGAGTTATTCAAACTAACCCTGATGAAAATATTAAACACATGCCATATTATCTTAAGGTTGTCGTGAATGGTGTTGACTGTAAATTACCCGAGTTGAGCATGCCGAGTAGCTATATTGGTGACCAATGGCGATACAGTATTCCTATAAATATTACTGATCAAACATTGGCATTTAATAGTTCAGTGCACGAACTTAAAATTATATGGAATTCAACATCCGTCCATTTTAAGGTTATTCTTTCTGTAATAGAGAAATTCTATCCAGAGGAGTTAATTGTCAAACTCAAAGAAAAACCATTACATAAATTTGAATTTACTAAAAAGATGGTAATAAAATCTATGAAAAAAGATAACGAAATAAGTGTAGACTCATTTGTAACTACACTCATGGACCCATTGACTCAAACGAGAATGAAACTACCCACCCGAGGTGTGAATTGTACGCATTTACAATGTTTTGATGGACTAAATTTTTTACAGTTGAAAGAACTATGTCGAAATTGGATATGTCCAACATGTACAAAGAAATTAGATTTCAAAGATATCAGAGTTGATGAATTCTTTTTAAATATTATCCAGAGTAAAAATTTAAGTAAAGATTGTGAGACAGTAGTTTTATATAATGATGGTTCGTGGTCTGAGGAAAATAAAGAATCTTTACGTAATTCTAAAGTTAAATGTTCTTCTGATATCGAAGTGACCACATTGTCTGATACTGATTCTGATAATGACGTTGTGTATCCTGCAAAACGTACAAAACGCAAATCTGAATATCTAACAGAAACTTCAAACGACCGGCGTGTTAAGGATCCTAAAGTAACATCGACAACCGCAGAAAATCCACCAAATAGAGATTTCGATGATTTGTCAACATCAAGAGGACCAGTCTCTACAATATGCCCACGCAATATGAACAATGGACAAGAACGTCCTATCCCATGTATACAATTAGATTAATCCGTGTTTATTATTTCGACACCTCCAATTATTCGGGGTGACCAAAATTATTTTCTTATAAGGTTTTTCAATTTTTTTTTTTTATTTTTTTTATACTTCTATCATAGAACACCATAAATTATGATTGTTCTATTTTTTTAAAAATTTTTTTTTTAAATCAATATTTCTAACTTATTTTTGAAATTTAACCTAGATAAAATTCATAACTTAACATAAGACTTTCTCCATGGAAAAATCAAATGTCCTATCTCATGTTTTTTAATTCCGTAAAAATAAAATTATGTGAAATATGGCATTTGAGGACCTTTTTTAAAAATTAAAACCTTCAGTATCTAAATAATATATATGTTAGGCCCATAACAATGTATTCTAGTTCCACCAATGATTAATAGAAATCTAAAAAAATAAATCAATTTATAATAATGTCCATTAACTTGAATAATTTATTTAATAAAATAAAATTAATAATAACATGTAAATAATTTTAAAAAAGTCTATCTAAATAAAATAGGCATATTTTATACTCTAAAAAATAATTTAAATATTTTAGCATCCAATAAGTATGACTACTAATTGGAATTTTATTGTGATAGCATTCTGTTGTTAAAGTCTTGCTTTTATCTAGCAGTAGTACCTTTTTGATATAAAAAATTATAAACTTAAAATAATAAATAAACTAAGGATCTACATCAATGGTGGTGACAATAAAAATATGGTATATAGGAATAATTAAGTTATCAACAGAGTTACTATTTTTTATGGTAAATAACAGCTTTAACATATTACAATGCAACATATATATTATACATTTTACTTTCGGTTTACTATAGAAGAATGAATCGCCCGCTTTAAAAATTGGCGATGGCCAATGGTATTCCTGTTTAATAAACAATAATAATTATTTAGGTTTCCTCAACAAATGCCACCAAATTGAGTAGCACACAAAATAATATTTTTAGGATGCCAATTGTACAAATAAATTATATTTGAATATGTCAATACAAAAAAAATCAATCAGTATCTATAGAACTCTTATATAAAATAAATAAAATTCTATTGTTATTTGTATTTTTAAATTTATGAAAATTTTGTGTAAAAACAAGTATGAAAACATTTTAAATACTAATTATTTTATGTAAGAGTAAAGTATTTATATTCATATGTACTTTTTTATGTATATTGTTAGTTAATTTAGTTATCCTAAACAGTTATTCTACAACCAGTGATGAGGGCAGTATGTCAAATAGGATATTGTAACTTGTATTCCTATGCAAGATTATCAATATTTTATTCTCCTTTAAAAAAATTGAAAATTCAATTCATTATACTGGATAATAAAATATATAAATTCTAATAAATTGCTATTTAACATTTAATTTTAGTATAACTTATAAGCACCAACAGTGCTGAGTGAATGTAAAATATTCTGTACTTAGTCAACTTAAATGCAATATTACTTAACTATGTTTAGAATATATTTTAAATTTAATTTTATACATTAATTCAATATTACTTAACTATGTTTAGAATATATTTTAAATTTAATTTTATACATTAATTCAATATAACTTAATGTCTGGTTTTTTAAATGTCAAATGTATTGTCTATTACATAATTGTTAAATTAAGTTTGTCATTTAAACATCCAACTTTAAAATAGTTTTGTAGATTTTTATATGTTAATTGTTTAATGAATAAAATTAACTTTAAACTAATAATCCTATTATTTTTATATAAAACAGTTCATATTGTACATGCAGAGCTTTCAAAAGCTGGACACCATCAGATTCATTTTGAAAATTTGATGTTTTATGGAAGGCCCCATATACAATATATACAATGTAAAAGCACAGCCAAAATCTTTGGAACTTTGAAAGATTTGAATTTTGACTTCTTACTGTCATTACAGTCTTTGAATTCTAAAAATTAAATTAAATTAATACAATTTAAACATAGTAAAATAACCTTATATGTATAAATCTACTTATAGTTTATAAACTCACTTATATTGTTGTATTTTAAAATGTGAGAAGCATAAGATTTGAGCCTTGTACAGAATGACTTTCATAAAATCAGATAATTTTCCATACCACTAAGCGATTCAATACCCGTGTTATTATTCCATGCTTCCATCACGTTTTCATATAACTTTGATTAATAGACTAGTGTGAGATTGCTTTACATTAGTTAGTTCTGGGTCACCTTCTGCAGTCTATTATCCTGTTCTTTATTTCCCCAGTTATGAGAAGAATTCTTGCTGACATTGCACTAACCATCTATTCCGGGTAAAAGTAAGGGCATATCACAGTATATATATATATATATATATATATATTTTGTAACAATTTGATTTGTTAAAATCATTTGATGATTATTCATGGTTCTTGGCGTCACCTATAAAACAAAAAAAATAAATATTTAATGAACTGATTACTGAAGTGTTTTTGTTAAAAAAGCATACAAGATATTATGTTGTTGGTAAATACCTAAATATTCATAATTACTTAAACCCCTCATCTAGATAATTGTGTATTGTTACTTATACACAATGTGTAACATATGTATTTTACTCATGAATAGTTAATAAATAAATAAAACAATTATTATAACAGATTATAACAGGCATCTCCTTAAAACTTAAAGGTAGCAAAGAATGCTTAGAAACGCTTAAATAAAACCACTAAACAATTAAATACCAATGAATCAGTAAATCTGTTTTAAATGAAGGATGATAAATGTATAAAAAAATCCACTTTAGCATGAAATGTGTAAATTTACACATTTATTTTTATATGAAGTAATTAGCATACAATGTGGTAAACGAAATATTATTGTGATGTAGTCTTGTTATATTGAGAACATGTCAGTACTTGTATTTGTATAAATCTCGATTGTTAAATTAGATCACTAATCTATCCAATAAAAATTGTTAATTTTTTTACATAGAGAAATATTTAATCGTATCTAGTATTCATTGTTTCTATAATGTTTTAACCATTATTTATATTTGGAAATAGACGGAATTAAAGGTTTGCTTATCATTATGATGTGCCTGTGACCATATTTCATAAAAAAAAAAAAACATGAGTTTGAACATGGTATTTAAAATTTAAAAATGACCGATCTCGGGTCATTTAAGGCAGGAAAATAAAGTTACATTGTACACTTAAATTGATAGGTAACAAAGCGATGATCTACTTACAGCAGATTATTTTTCCAGCTTGCAAAATTGTGCGTTTCCTCAATGTTGTCCTGTACGGGTACATTTTGTGGGGGTTACATACAATAATCAGACGATTAACGGTTGTCCACGACGGAAAAGTAAACGGTAATCCGCGCAGTTTTTTATGTTTGGCCAAAACAGTTTTGTTCAATTAATTCGAAAAATGCCTTAAAATACCTATAAATAGTTCCGAAATGGTCAAAGTATTTTGAAAATTCGTGCACGACTAGATAAATCGAACATTAATTTTCTGTGAAAGTTTCAGGTCTCTAGTCGATTTGTTTTTACTTAGTTTCATCAAAAAGAAAAAACCGAAAATAATTGTCAGTTTTTCTCAATTATTAGAAAAAAAATAATGATAAAAGAAAAAAAAGTGACCTAATGTATCAACTAGACTTAAAATGCTTCCAGTAAAGGTGCTTTGCTTAAAAGTCGGATCAAGATGTCTGGTAGAATATTTTTCATGGGTTTTTCAGGGGAGTTTAAAAAGCCTGGAGAGTGATTTGAATCCGGATCGGGGAGATTTTCTATTTTACCGTCAAATTTGTTTGGTATTTTAGTTAAAAATATACCCAGAATTTCGGGACGCTTCGGTGGAGATATTAGCTAGTATGTGGGATTTGGGAGGGGGAGGGAGTATTAGGTAGCTATTAGCCTAGGAGATTTGGGTGGCAACCCCATTGAGTATGTTTAGCATTGATGTCACCACCCACAATACTCTTGTTGTCAAGAGTAGAGAACAAATTTTTGAATACTATATCAGTTTTGAGCATTTTTACTAATCGAGTTTACCGAACAAACTTTGTTCACATAAATGGGAATAAGCTCAAACGCATCATAGAAACAAAAAAAAAAAAAAAAATCGCGAATACGTATTTTTGGTATTTTGTATAACATGATCGCCGGTCATTGTCATATAACAACAATGGGGTTCTCTGATATTTTGTACCAAAATACCTAATTATTTTCCATTTTAAATTCACTTCTGTATTCTATAATAGAACTATACAATTTTTGTTCTTCATTTTTTAAATATAACTACTTAATATATAAACACATATACCATAATTGTATTTAACTTATTACATTCTTTGATACTCATTCCAGTTAATCTTGTATTTCAAGATATGTGAAATGTCAGAAACTATTATTGCTTGGTAGCAGAAATTCATATTTCGAATCATTTGAAAAGGAAAGTGTATTTCATAGGGTTTGTGTGCATATTTATAATAAGAAATTCCATATTTAAAAGCGTATATTTTGCAAAAAAATCCATAATCTTACTTACACTATGTATATGTTATTGCTATATTTTATATACTAAAATTTATTAGATAATTTTTAAAAAAATGTATCAATTTAATAGAAATTGTATTAACTGTAATAATTGTATTAATTGTATGAACGTAATTTTAATAATATGAAACATATATGAATGTTGCAAATTTTAAGAATGAATCTGAATAATCAAATAAATACATGTAGAGTTTTATTATTTAATTTTGGCTTTTTTGGATTTAATTTCTGTGTATAATTTTTTTTAAAGTTTCTACAGATTAATAATAGGATGATAACTCACTCTGAGACGACTTTAACAATTCTAAGGTACATTAAACAGTTTTATAATTTATAATAATTCATTTTTCATGTGATGTAGGTTAAACATTTTGTTTTGCATTTATAATATTTATTTATGTATAGAATAAACATCTTCTAAATATGACTAACAACTGTATATGTGATTATTTTTATCCATTTAAATTATTTATTGTAGTTCATTTTAAAGAACAGTTATCAAATAAAACAACATTTTTTTTTTTAGCCTAAATAATGAATGGAATGATCTAGCAGATTGGAATGGAATGATCTAGCAGATTGGAATGAAATTTTGAAATATGCCAAAATTATCGTTAAGCAGAAATTTATAGTCATGACTTTTTTCTTTATTTTTTTTCCACTTTTTACTTTTTGATTTATTAACTGTTTACCTAGTAATTTTTGTTACAATTTAGTACTTGCATTATATAAATAATATGGTTTTAATCTATAGTGCTCCTTTTGCTAGTTGAACTCAAAATATACCAAGATATACCGATTGAACAGACTTCTGTGATACTTATTCCAGTAAATCTTGTATTTAAGATATTTGGCATGTCAGAAACTATTATTGCTTAGTAGCAGAAATTCAAGTTATCGAATTATTTGAAAAAAATGTGTATTTAATAGGATTTGTGTGCCTATTTATAACATGAACTTCCATATTTAAAAGCTTTTATTTTGCAAAAAAATCCATGATCTTACACTATGTGTATACTTTTGCTATATATTATATACCAATATTAGTTTAATAAATAAAATAAAAATTGTATCAATTTAGTAAAAATTGAATTTATTAGGTCTGCTGAAGATTAAAAAGTTTTATAATTTATAATATATTTTTTATTTTTTATGTGATGTAGGTTAAACATTTTGTTTTGCATTTATAATATTTATTTGTGTATAGAATAAACATCGTCTAAATATGGCTAACAACTGTTTATGTGATTATTTTTATCCATTTAAATTATTTATTGTAGTCATTCAACAATAAACGCCTAATGTAATATTTTTACAATATCTTATGCAATAATAGTAATAATGTTATGTATACACAAAACAACAAATCAAAAATACAATTTTTTTTTCTTATTCTTTTTATGTACCAAAGGAGGGACATAAGATAATGTAATCAATTTAACAATAAAATACATGAACTAAAAGTTGTAGGATTGCAATATATTGATATCAAACATTGGAGCGTTTCTGCAGCAGTTTAAAACAAAATTTAATGTTGGCTTGTAGTTTAAATTGAGACATTTTATAAAAACTGTTTAAACTCTGTTATTTAACACAATTACTGAAAAATCGGGACTAATGTAATTTTAACAACTAACCCTACAGATAGCTAATAATATCTACATTTATTCAAATAAATAGATATTTATTAAAAAAATATTATTTTCTAATAAATTAGTTCCAGCAACTTTTTGAACCTACTATGTATAAAATGTTATATCATCCTATTCTAGAAAATTTTTCACGTTAATGTTATGTTTAGTTTTATTATATTTTTTCCCTAACACTTTATCCTTTAATTAAGTTGCATTTTACAGTCTACAGGTAGGATAGCTACAAACTAATGAAAAAATTTCAGATGCCTCATTAATATTATTTATTGCTTTCTTCATAAGTTTTGCACAATTTGATTATACACAATCACATTATTCTTAGGCTTGTCTTTTAAATTTGTTTGGTATAATAATTTTGTAACATGGGTTCATTAGTTAAATCTTGTAATTAGCATGTACAATTAGTTTTATCCTTTCAGGTTCTGCATCTGCTTGCTTTCTTTTAACCATTTTGGGTTTGGTTATAGTTATAATAGTACGAGTATCTTTATTTTCTGCCTACAAAAAAATTAAATACCTTGTCAGCGTAGTAATTCAATTAAGAAATTATAATTCAACTTACAGCAATTACAGTAGCAGTGTCTTTCAAAGAATCATCTAGAAAAAATGTAGACGAGTATTCTAATTTATAAAATTTGGCAAATTTTCTCGTTCTACTTTTTCTAAAATTATAAATATTTTACAATAATTAAAAAAAAGCATTATTATTATAAATAAACTAATCTAAAATATTACATTTCAATGCTAATCCAACTGTCAGCTTCCCACACTGCTCCATCCCATATTCTTTTTCTTTCTATATTGAGACTCAGTGTATTCTGTTACAAATAAAAAACATTAATCAGTTTATAACTATCATAGAGATTTTCTATATTATTGTAATTATGTCAACATAAAATGAATAATCAGAAGTAATATATTAAAAAAAGTGGCTTGAATTTACTATATTACAATTGTATAAATTGTATTGTTATAATACAGTAGAATGTACATAATAATTTATACAAATTGTATTACTCAATAAATAAATTGTCATTAAGTTAAAAACATTACCTAAACAATTTCTTTAAGCCTAAGCTAATATTAATAATTTAATGCTAGTTAGTTTATATTAATTCATTTACAATCAATTGCATTATTTTCTTATAAAATTATTTGAATTTTTAGAATTTAGTCTAATTATCTTACCAAAAAGTTAGGATATTTTTTAAGTTGATCTTCTACACTACAATAAGGTTCTATATTCTTTGACCAACTTCCACGACCATTTTCATTGCAGAACCGCACATATAACAAAAATTCATTATATTGTCCTAATACAAAATAAATGAATTATTGTTTTAAAATTTGGTCAGTGCAATAACAGAAATTTTATATACACTATTTACAACTCAAAGAAAGAAAAAAAATGTATATTAGCCGAATTTAGCTGAACCTATTTTTTCTTCTTCTAATAGGTTTTTTGTTGTACTTAAAATAAAAACTAAATTACCCTATTTTACTTTATCGAATTTTACCTACCTGTGGTCAATTATTTCTATCTTTTATTTATTATTTATTTTAATGATTTAAAAAATAAACATAAACTAATATACGATTTCCAACATGAAATTAAAACAATATACAGTTTAAATATGCATAAAAAAGTATAATAAATATGATTAATTTTTTAAAATAAGTTATTTAGAAAATAAAAAATTTATATGTAGGAGTGTCACTATTATATTTTAATATTTAATATGTTTTACTTTCATAAATTGTAGCATAAGATAATGAAATAAAATTGTCCATGTACAATATTTTAATTTATTAATCAATTAAATAGATTTTCAGGGCAACTAGATATTTTAATTAAAAGACAGACAAATATATAGTTTATCTATTAATTTCCATTTCTAATAACAATTACATTATTATAATGTCAAATAAATAATAATAAATAAATATGTGACATATTAATATGTATAAAAATATATATGCACACACAGTAAATTATTTTGATATTGTATGTAAAATTTTATTTAGAATTTCATTAGAGGACGTTGATATAAATAACATGCAATAATGTTTAGGTACACAAACAGTAAGGCTTTATTCGTCTACTTGAATAGATTTGCTTTTTTAGAATATACTAATATTTCAGTAATTATTATTCAATATTATTAAAATATACCCAGTACCAAATTAATAATAAGGCTAACCTTTTATAAACTTTTTTTCGACGGGGTCCAAACAGACAATGGCGGGCCAAAAAGGGTAAGTCCAAATTTTTGCCCATACTATATCACCGATGATATAATCGGTAACATCCTGTCCAATAACAGTACGTTTTCTTTGTTTATATTGTAAAATTTCATTTTCATCGTTGTTAAATAATTTCAATAATTCACATGAAGATTCTGAAGTGGACGGTTTGCGGCAGTTCTCACCATCAAATTTAGAGTTGGCCATTGTAAAGGACGAATCTATAAGAGTCATAAGACATAAAATGTTAAAAACATGATATTTATTCGTAATAACACTAAATAATGATTTATGTATTAATGATTTTATTAATTTACAGTTATATTTTTCAGAATATGTAGCGCCCTAAAGAATATTAGTAAGTTTAAATGATCATCGTTCATTGTAGACTGTCAGAATCATAAGATTTGAGTAATGACATCACTTACCTTCGTATATAATTTTTTTTTTTTTTTGGTAAAATCTGACCGGCTGTAACAGTTTGTTAATCTTCGTTTGATAACACTTGTAGTCACATAAACACAATTTCAAGAACTTCCATTCACTGATACCCTAAATACAAAGCCTCCTGATGCGTGCGTAACTATCTACCCTCAACACGGGAACCAATGGCGGATCAGCGGCTCCACACCGCCTCATAAAACGCGCGCTTTTTTAAATTTGAGAGTATTATACAAATTTGTAAAGGTTCTTGTTATATTTATTTGAAACATTATACCCATATTGCTACTTATAAGTACATTTTTATATTTATTTATTAATTTACGTTTTTGTCACAATTTACACCTAAACTATCAACCACAAATTGTTTTTTTGTAAATTACATGAATTTATTTGAATTTAATGTGTCTTTGATAGGCTAGTATTTTTAATAGAAATATTAATATGATGCCATACACAAAACATCTCCGAGTGATATTTTATAATTTGTGATAACTCTACACACCAAAATATTATATTGTATTTCAATCTTTTTTACACGTTATAAATCACAGATATAAAATAAATCACTTATCTTTTTTATGTCCGCGTGAAGATAGGAATGATCTATTAAATTTTAATTGAAATTAAAAATTAGCAGATTAGCAAATTGTTTTTCAGAAATTTATTGTAATGTAATTCTGCAGTAAAAATATTGCTTTTATCCAGGAACAGTTCTTATGTGATAAAAGGATTCGTTTACTTACACATTAATTCAATAAATTACCTGTCAGAACTGCACATAGAAAAAAATTACATTTTAAATAAAACTTACTGATAAATAATAAGTATTAGTAATAAAATTCCAAATTTTAAAATTGACAATTATAAAGAATTTTAATCTTTCTTTTTCATTTTATACCACAGATATCGACTAAAGCAACTCTCTAATTATGTACTCATAATGATTAGAATGATCTAGCAGATTTAATTATAAATTTGAAATAAACAGATGTTATCGGTCTGCATAAATTTATTGTCATGGCATTCTTCTTTTAAAGTAATGCGATTATCTAGGATTAGTACCTATTTGATATAAGAAATTATTCACTCACACATTTATAAAACAAATTACCAGTAAGTACTCAAAAAAAAAAATTATAATAAAATTACATTTTAAATATTACTTATCATTACTAAGTAATATTTTAAATATAAATTATAATGATATAATTTAATTTACACATTAATAGTTTAAGGTAACATAAAACAAATCAAAAATAATCAAGTTTATGTCATTTAATGTCTAATCAATAACAATAGATATTTTGTTTTTTTTTTTTGTTGAAATTGAATCCGGACCCTTATTATACTATCTTTATGTTATTGCTTAATTTTTTGAATCTATTATATTCTCACACTAGATTATCAGAAATGTACTGTAATATTTTGTTAATATTATACAGTAGTTGTAGTAATGTTATATGATAACAAAACAACAAATTAAATACTACAATTTTTTTTTTTTCATATATTTTGTATATACAAAATGAGAGACATTAGACAATTTAGTGAATTTGATAATAAAATACATGATAAAATGATATTCATAATAATATTTAATAGTTATATAATAGCAATTTAAATTTTGAAATAATATCAAAGAGAATTTATTTAAATTTAAAATCAAAATGTAGAAATGCATGGACACAAATTCATTACACTATGGAATATATATATTATGAACTATACTTAATAAAACATACACTTTTTCTTCTGTGCATTAATAGTTAACATATAACAAGAAAAAACATAATGATCAAATTCATGTCGTTAATGTCATCAATTATAAAGGAGTCTTATAACTATCACTTTCATGATAACATGGTGGGTTTTTCAAAATATTCTGTCGTTTTTGAATTTGTTCCTGTGTGCATAAAAATGTTGTAATTTATTTTTAATCAGTGCTTTAAGTTCAAATTTATCTTAAAACTCATTAATGGCACAAATAAAATTTTAGTAGTAAAAATGAATGCAATTTTTAAAATAAAATTTTTAAAACATATTTAACCGAACTTTGCTCAAAATTGTTTTTCGTTTTCAACGATTTATCTTTGTGTAACTACCTTTTTAACAGTGACCGGCCTATAGTTCATAACATGTGAAATTTATTCGTAAAAGTAGAACATGTGTTTATTACTTCAATAGTTTTATACTATTGTATTTGTGTATGACATTATCATAAACGGTAAAGGATGTATTCACCCCTTCACCATCAGTTATATATCAAGTGTTGTTAACGTTTTTTGTATAAAGGAATCCCTTCAATTTCTCGTTATTTTACTGTAAACAGCAATTTGTTCGGTTCCTCGTTCTTTAAGTATTAAAAGGAACTCGTTCTTATGAAAAAATAACTGGTTTCTCACCTTAGTTTACATTAAAACTATATACAGTTATTTTATTAAATAATTTTCTAATTTTTTTTTATTGTAAGTATCTACAAACGTGTACAAAATACTATTCTCAAATCTATCACAAAGTTATATGTTATAAATTATCTTACACGGTTTAGAAAATATTATCGTAATCAGAATACCAATATATCAACGTCTTGTCAATTCTCGTATTTTAATAATCACTTGATAAACGACATATTTCTCCCCAAATGTGTTAATTGTAATTGTAGAGAAGAACAAAGGAATTACAATACCTCTGACAGCACTGCCAATATAAACTAATTTATAAAGGTTATCTGAACCAGCGCCACTAAACGCCTCGTCATTTAATATTGTGAAATGCAAAATATTAAAACTTCAATACCAACGGTTTTTACAAAGATCATAATATTACACATTCATTTATATTATATTTAGGAACACGCGCACGAATTGTTATCGAATTGTCGATAAGTTTTATCTGTTTAATTTTAATCTGGTTTCGTGTGTCAAATGTTTATCGGTCACGAATATTCATTTCACTGTGTTCTGTTGGTGTCTGTTGTATTTAAAATTTATAACTACGAGTGCACATAAGAAACAAAAATTTTCATCAAGAATGGGAAATGGATTTTTTTTTTACAATGTTAAAAGACAAGTGCATATGTTTGATATGTCAAATAACAATATCCACAACAAAAAAAAGTAATCTAGAAAGACATTTTAGAACTACGCATTCAAAATTTGATATAGATTTGCCTCCTAAAACTGAAGTACGTAAAAAGAAATTAGAAAAATTAAAACTTGAAATTGATAAACAACAATTGATTTTTACTAAACCAGTTTTAAAATCCAAAGCAGCAACAATTACTTCATTTCGAATTAGTCATGTTTTAGCTAAAAATAAAAAATCATTTCAAACCGGTGAAATATTAAAACAATGTTTTTTAGAAGGCGCAGATGCTTTATTTGAAAACTTTAAAAATAAATGTGAAATTTTATCAGCTATAAACGAGTTATCTCGTAAAACTGTGACTTGATGAGTAGAATCTATAGGACAAAATTTAGTTGAAATATTAAAACAAGACATCAAAGAATGTGTTTATTTCCACTTCAATTCGATGAATCAACAGTCATAACAGATACCGCTCAACTATGTATATTTATAAGACTAGACTTTTTTTCAAATTTTAATTCAAAAGAAGAATTATTAACTATAATCCCTATGAAAAGTACGACACGAGGTGTGGATATTTATCAAGCTTTCATTAATTTTGTCAATAAATCAAATTTACCTTTGTTAATTTGTTAATTAGTTTGTATTACGACTGATGGGGCTCCAGCTATGATAGGTAAAAATAATGGTTTTATTGCTTTGTGTAAGAATGATAATTATTTTCCAAATTTTATAACGTTCCATTGTGTAATTCATCAACAAGCATTGTGTGGAAAAATATTGAATACAAGTAGTATAATGGACATTGCTTTTAAAATAGCCAATTCTATACGTTCACGAAGCTTGTAAAGGCGACTTTTTAAATTACAATTAGAAGAAAACGATTCTCAACATTGTGATTTATTACTGTATACGGATGTTAGATGGTTGAGCCGTGGTAAATTTCTAAAAAGGTTTCAGTGTTTACTTCCTGAAATAATAGAGTTTTTAAAATCCAGAGGCGATAATTATGATTATTTAATAAACAATACATGGCTTCAGAACTTAGCTTTTTTAACAGATATAACGGCTCATTTAAACACTTTAAATGTTGAACTTCAAGGAAAAGATGGGACAATAATTGAGTTATTGAGTTCTATAAATGGTTTTAAATCAAAATTGATATTACTCAAGTCACAATTAAATGAATCTAATTTGAATAATTTTCCAAACTTAAAAGATTTTTTTGAAAAGCAAAAATGTACAGTGGCAGTGGAAATGAGGTTGAAAAAGTGTACAATGAATTTGAGAGACGATTTAAAGATATTCAAAAATTAGAGCCGATTATTACATTTATGTCTTTTCCTTTCTCCGAAACAAACAATATTGAAAATATTTCTACACAAATAAGCAATTTGTTTGATATGGATTCTACAAAATTTGAATCTGAAATTATAAAAATTAAATCAGATATATTCCTCAAAGCTCGAGGTTCTGAAACAAATTTTTGGAATTTAATGAGTGAAGAAAAAAATCCGGGTTTGAGGAATGTAGCTTTGCAGTTACATAGTTATTTTGGATCTACATATTTGTGCGAAACAGCATTTTCTCACATGAAAATGATAAAAACAGAATTCTGATCTACGCTCTCTGATGACCATTTGGAGCAGTGTCTTCGATTAGCAGTTAGAAACTATTCGTCAGATTACGACCAATTTAATTAAATAAATTGTTACCTAACACAATAACAACCAGTTATACATTTCGAGCAATTTTGTATTATTTTAATATGTAAAAATAATAATTAATAATAATAGAATATTATTTTATGTAAAAATAGTTAGATCAAAAGTAATAGTATACATAGAAAATGAGATACTAAATTTTAGTTTTCTGTATTTTGTAGGTGAGGAATTCTATGCACCTAGCTAGTTGATTTCGTGCTAAATAAATAATATTTTTAATGTTTATCATTATCACGAACTATACAATGATACTACTAGATTTATTTTTTATATTATATTATTCCTCACAACATGTACGACCACATGTTTTGTACACAACTTCATATCATTATATCTCTAAAGAATACGGGCATCGAATTCATATAAATTCTTTCCGTGAAAATAACAAACAAATTGAGTTTAACATATCCACAAGAATAAATTGCCCTTGTGTAAATTGTGACAAAAGCGTAATTAAATAAATACATAAATAAATAGTATTAGAAGTACATAATAATGTGTAAAAAAAATATTACAAAAACAATTTGTAAAATATACTTATATTTACAAAAACACGCATAAAGTCTCAATTTACAGCTGTTCGGCTTCGCAATCACATGCTGTGGTAGTCAATGGTAGTTGAGCGCGCATCCAAAGGCTATGTGGTTGGGGCAAAAGCAAATGGACACCATTAGCAAATTGTGTTTATGGGACAACACGTGTTATCAAACGAACAAAAACCATTTGTTACGGACTAGTCAGATTCTTTGATAAGTAATTAATAAAGACACGTAAGTGATGAATAATTATTTATATCTTATGATACCGAGAAACTATAATAAACGTTAATCATTTAAACTTACCTTTTGAATAATTATAATTTTTATCATTAAAATATATTTTTGTTCTAAAGCGGCCTAATCCTCGTTTGGGAGCTACATATTCTGAAAAATATAACTCTAAAATACCTAACAAATAAAATCATTAATACGTATTTTTTTGCGTTATTACGAATAAATTTCATGATTTTAGCATTTATTGTTTTATGACTATAATAGATTCGTCCTTCGTAATGGCCAACTCTAAAATTGATGGTGAGAACTTCCGCAAACCGTCCACTTCAGAATCTTCATGCGAATTATTGAAATTATTTAACAATGATGAAGATGCTGTTTTACATTATAAACAAAGAAAACGGACGGTAATTGGACAGGATGTAACCGATTACAACATCGGTGTATAGTATGGGCAAAAATTTGGACTTACCCTTGTTGGCCCGCTATTGTCTGTTTGGACCCCATCGAAAAAAAGTTTATAAAAGGTTAGCCTTATTATTAATTTGGTACTGGGTATATTTTAATAATATTGAATAATAATTACTGAAATATAAGTATATTCTAAAAAGGCAAATCTATTCTGATAGGTACCTGCCTGTTAATTGTTTAGATTCTTGAGGATTGGTTTCCTCCCTTATTAGATTTATTTGTAAGACTTATAAGATTGTGCTTTGTTTGTCTGCTTACAACGTTACAGCCAGAAATCTTGCTCCAATCAAAAATCGATAGTTAAGCTTTGTTTTGTATTTTCGATTTAGTCGGTATATAAAAGAAATAATTTTCTTTCGTAGAATTCTCTTAGTAAGGAGTTAAAACGGAAATATTTAAGAAATAACGGTTTTCTGTTTTTTCGATTTTGTTGTAATACAGTAAAAAAAAACGTAAAGACTTGTAATTTGTATAGAATTTTTACCATAGTCCATTTTTAGACACAATACTGGCAATTTTTAATTTTCTTATAGGTACTTTAATTATACTAGTTATTTTAGTTTTAGTTTTGTTTTTTGTGGATTAGCTTCTCAAACGCTCACAAATTTGATAGAATGTTTATCATAAAGTAGGAATTTTCTCAAATTCAAAATGATGTAAACATGCTAATTTTTAAAAAAATCAATTATTTTACCTGGAAAATAATATTTAATTTTCTAATGATACATTTAATCTAAGTATTTAATGTTAAAAATAAAAATGTAATAGTGACACCCAAACGTATTCAATTTTTTGCCTATAAAGTTTATTTTAAAAATTAACTTATCATAAACAATTAATCATATTTATAATAATACTCTATCATATATTTTATTGCTTATTAATTTACTATTTATTTTAACTAATGCATTTTTTTTTTTAAGCTATTAACTGTTCATCAAAATTACATTGAAAATGTAATTTTACTAAGAAATTGAATAATTTATAATTATGTTTCTGTTTTCATCAATTTTTGCCATTAACTAGAAAGGTATAAGAAATTTAAAATAAAATAAAGATAAATTGCTTTCCAATGAATACACCAACTAGATAAAAATGATGCTCCTAGAAATCATTCCCTATGTTGATAGATTGTTCCACGTCTTTTATTAAATTCGTGTTCACAAACTGCCAAAATAATAATTATTACATTTTTTTTTAGGAAAATATAACGAATTTATATTATATGTGCGGTTCTACAATGATGATGGTCGAGGAAGTTGGTCAAAAAATATTGAACCTTATTGTAGTGTAGAAGAACAACTTGTTAAATATCCCAACATGTTGGTAAGATATTTTTGTACCAATTTATTCCAATAAATAGTTAAATAATAATATGACCTATTAACAAATAATTATTTTAAATAAAATTAATAAGTTAAAGAGATGTAAATCAATATTGATTTAGCCTTCAGCCATTGATGCATATGTAAACTAACTAGCTTTTAAATTATTACTATTAGGTTAAACTTCATGATTTTAACTTAACAACAATATATTTAAAAAGATCACAATAAATATAACCCCTATAAATTATAATATATATTTTATTGTATTATAACAAAACAAATCTTTAAGTTGCAGTTCAATAATTACCAAACTTATTTTTAGTATAATATTTGTATTTTTTTCATTTGATGTTTACATTATAACAATAATATAGAATATTCCTATGTTCTTTGTAAACTAATTAATGTTTGTTGTATGTTAACAGGGCACATTGAGTCTCAATCAAGAGAGAAAAAAAATGAAGCAGTGTGGGAAGCTAACAAGTGGATGACACTCAATTTGTAATATTTTAGATTAATTTGTTGATAATCAAAATTATTTTTTTAATCATTGTAAAATATTAATATTTTCAGTGAATATAGAACTAGAAGATTTGCGAGTTATTATGCACTAGAATACTCGTCAACGTTTATTTTAGATGTTTCTTCGAAAGACACGGCTACTGTAATTGCTGTAAATTGAATAATAATTTCTTATTTGAATTATTACGTTGACTAGGTATTTAATTTTTTTTGTAGACAGAAAATGAAGAAACTTGTACTATCATACCTATAGGCAAACCCAAAATGGTTAGAAGAAAGCAAGCAGATGCAGAACCTGAAAGGATAAAACTAATTGTACATGCTAATTACAAGATTTAACTAATGAACCCCACGCTACAACATTATTATACCATACAATTTTAAGAGATAAGCCTAAGATTAATGCGAATAAGTAGTTCAGAAAGTTGGAAGAAAAGTTAAAAGATAAAGAAAGAATCAACGGTGCCTGAACAAGAAAACTATTCTAAATCTGAATCCAAGAATGCCACCAGATAGTAAAATCGCTTATATGGATTATTTTTATACAAATGTATGTAAATAATAAACTAACTATAATTAGTTGGTTAATTTTTTGAATTTGGATAACACTAAAATTACAATTATAATCTTATTTCTCTTTATTTTTTAAAATTAATATTTTATATTACAATTATTAAATAATTAGAATTATCAAATAATTTTGTTGTAGCTATATTACTAGCAAGTTTAATATATAAAATAAAAGTTATTCCAAACTAATAATTATAAGTATGAAAATCGTTTTATCATGTATTTTATTATTAAATTAAATACATTATCTAATGTCTCTCTTTAGTACAAAAAAGTATATGAAAAAAAATTGTACTTTTTGATTTGTTGTTTTGTTTTTACATAACATTATTACTATTATTGCATACTGTATTGTAAACATATTACATTAGATGTTTATTATTGAATGATTACAAAAGAATAAAATATAAATTAATAAAAAAAAATCACACAAACAGACATTAGATATATTTAGAACATATTTTTTTTTATATATATCAATAAATATTATAAATGCGAAACAAAAATTTAAACCTAAATCACATAAAAAATAAAAAATATATAATAAATTGTAAAACGTTTAAATGTTCAGCAGACCTAACAGTTGTTACATTTGTCTCAGAGTCGGTTATCATCCTATTCTTAATCTGTAAAACTTTAAACAAAATTATACACAGAAATTAGATCCAATGGAAGTGAATTTGTATGAAAATTAAATAATAAAACTACTTACTATATCCTTTGGAATGTATTTATTAATGTATCCAGATGACTCCAATAGTTTTGTTTGTTCTCAACAGTCACAACATTCAATTATGTTGTCATATTACTAAATATGCCTTTGATGCATAAGTAAAATTGTACAAATGAATACAATTTCTTAATAGGTTAAATGTATTAACTTATTAATTTATTTAATAATTAGCAATTTTTATTAAATTGATATAATTATTTTTATATTTAATAAACTAATGTTAGTATTTAATATATAATATATAATTATATATACAAAAACACACATGCAGTGTAAGTAGGATTCCTGATTTGTATGCAAAAAAAAACCCCGTAAAATATGGAAGTTCTTATTATAAATATGTATAATATCCTTATAAAACACACTTTCCTTTTCAAAAGTTTTTTTAGTTTTAAATATTTGTTCCCTAACAATAATAAATGCTGACATGCCAAATTTCTAGAAATACAAGATTTATTGATATGAGGATCGAAGAGGTCTGTTCAATCAGTATAGCTTGGTATATTTTGTGTTCGACTGGCAAAACGAGCATTGTAAATTAAACCATATTATTTATATAATATGGTAAAATTCATCTGCCGAATGACTTATATTTAATTGATAAAACGTTAAGGACATAAACTTGCAAGAACAAGCGAATTGAAACTAATATTATCATGGTCTTATGTGTATTATCGTCATGATATACGTTATCGTAGCACCCAGTGACTCAAGTCACTAATGCGTATTGGGTTGCCTACGTCACAACTAGCCCGGGATCGCACGTTTAGCTACTTACTCATAGTCGAATTCGTATGTTATAAATTAAAATTGGTATTTAAATTTTGAAGAAGCTAAACAAATGTTTTGGGAACATTAAAAATCATACCATTTTGCGACCAAGAAACATTTATTATTTACTATGTAGTAAATAGTATTAATACTATATTTAATTTTAATATATCAAACCATTTTTACCAAAACGAGCACTGTAAATTAAAACAATATTATTTATATAATGCAAGTACTAAATTGTAACAAAAGTTACTAGGCATACAGCTTATTTATCAAAAAGTGAAATTTGTCTGCTGAATAACTTCTTTATAACTCAATTAATTGGTTCTTAACCTCTATACATTAATTTGAATTAAAATATCTGCTGCTTAGCAATACTAATTTCGGAAATTCCAATTATATAGAATTACAATATTTATATTCGACCGGCCATAAAAATGTTCTTTACATAATTTTCTTAATTCGATATTCACTTAGTTTCAGACAGTTCTACGTTATGAAATGAGTTTCTGAAATTAGTGTCATGTAAATTTGTTTATATTTTATAAGATATTCAAGTTCTTGTTTTCGCATTACAAGCTTAATATTCTTATAATATGCTGGACCTCTAAACATATTTTGTTTTTTCGGTTTATCCGTCCATCTGATTCTGGTTGCGTTTAGTTTATACTGTTTTGGGCAAAGGAACTTATTTTACATTCTATAAATAAGAATATTAACTACCTTTTTTATTAATATTTTAACAATTTGTAATTTGTTTAAAATAGTAATTCGGCTCCATAGCTAAAAAAAAAATGTTTTTAATACTTTTCTCAATAACATGTTTAATAGGTCGCTTTGGTGATATGTTCTAAAAATGTTTAAACTCTGTTTGTATAGACACGATTACGGCAAACTCGGGACTAATGTAATTTTAACGACTAAACCTACAAATAGCTAATAATATATATTTAATAAGAAAAAAATTGTTTTTTCCTATAAATAAATTCCTGCAACTTTTTGAACCTACTACGTATATATTATTAGAGAGTATATATTATTACCATCCTATTATAGAGCGTATTTTAGGTTATTTTTTATGTTAATGTTATGTTTAATTTAATACATTTGTTTTCCTTATTATTCTTTTAATTAAGTTCAGTCTATAGTCTACAGGTAGGATAGCTACAGATTGAGGATAAAATTGTAGATGCTTCATTAATATTATTTATTGCTTTCTTCATAATTTGTGCACAATTTGTTTATTATATTATAGTATTTATGAAAAAAAATTAAGAAATCTGTTATTGACACGAAAAGAACGTTTATTTAGGTATACTATTTGTATAAATAAATCAGTGACTTATGTTCTTTGTATTATGCTCGGAACTGCTCAGATCAGCTCGGAACAATTTTTCTCTTTCAATGTGCGCAGGGCCTTTAATGGTGAAATATATAAAAACAAATTTAAAACATAATAATTCTTGTTTATAATGGTCAAGTTAAAATTTTGATTAAAATCTCAAAAATTATAAAAAGTTAAATCATAAAAATAATATTATTATATATACCGAAATAACAGGCATTACCATTGATTATAAATATTTATTGTTAGTATTCAAACTGCGATTGAAACGAATAATATTGAATATTCTTCTCCTCTCCCACCTATTTCTGCAACTATTTTAAGATGTGGAAAATCCAGAATTTATGAATATTTCTCATTGATTAGAATCGTCTTAACCAAATTAAAAAAAAAAAAAATGTATTTAAATAAATATTTAGTAAACGCAACATTTGTCATAAATAGGTAAAGGCAACAGTTTCTAAACTTTTTTAATTTATGCATCCTTATAAATAAAAAAAATTATCGCGCCTCTTATAAATAAATTACCATTTTGTATTGTTTAAATATTCAAACATTTTAATTTTATGACGAACAAATATTATTTAATTTCATTTTAAAGTATTACAAAATATTTTAATTTAATTTTTATGAAAAAAAAAAAAAAAACAATGATTGATAATATCTTTATGTGAACAATGTTTATTAATGCTTCAAAATAAATTTTTTATTGTTACACGCATTTCTTTTTCTACATTAAGTTTGTATCGATATTTGCAAAATAGGAAATATATTTCAAATAATAATCAAGTGTTCCTACAAATATTCGAAAAATAAGGACAAATTAATAATGCAGATTGAACACACCTCACCTAACCAATCAGGAAATATAATTTAAATTTAATTTTTTGTATGGCGTGAATCATTTCATGCTAACGTTTGGTCCACATCAAATTGTCTGACGACTGAGAGCATTGAATCAAAAAACTTTTCATGTGCGTCTTTTTCTACAGGGTTGCATTGATGAAAGGCTGTAGCAGAACAATTTTATCGACAGCTATGGTATACTAGTACATAATGGAATCCGGTGGTCAAACGTGCATACTGATGTGTTTGATTTTAAATCGTCCGAAAAGGCAGTACTAATTGTCTACACCGACAATGGAACAGGTGAGAATAATATTAACTTGATATAATAACTTACAATGTTAATGGTATAGTTGACTAAATAAAACTCCGGCAACTAGATAAAAAACATACCGGTATTATTGTATAACGATTCCATCCAATTTGTATAAACTAAATCTACAAATAAAATAATTAGTTTTAAATTTTTAAATCAATATTAATTTGTTTAATGCGTACTGAAGCACGCTTACAAGCATGAAGCCACCTAATTAACAAATTTCTGTTTTCATTTACTACTGCCAGTAAATGACATAGAGATGTAGAAATGATGTTTTTCAGTTAATTTTTTTACCAAAACAAATAAATTAAAGTGATTACTTTTTAAATATTATATTACATTAAAATGAGGAAATGTGTCGAGTACACAAAGACCAATGTCAAGTAGCTCAGTTACTATATTCGTAAATATTTTTACTGTTAATAATCTGATGATGAACCATGGTAAAGAAAATGAATTTAATTAAAATTGAAGTGTCTGTGTGTCCGGGGTAATTTCAGGAACTACTAGTTTGATTTGTCTAAAATTTAACGCACGGGTAGAAAATGTACTGGAATAATACATTAAGGACACAGGGTTATTGGTATTTTTGGCACGAAAATCGAATAATTTTTGTTGATTTACGGGTTAATACTACGGATGAAAATAAAAATACCTAGCCTAACCGACCCACAAAACCTACTCCTGAAACCTTCGGTAAAATTAAAAATGATTAACCAAACCTGGTCAAGATTACTCAAAATCAGGTGACGACAGGTTACCGAGTATAATACGGATTGAGAATCTGAGCCTTTGCACAAAACAGTGTTCTGACGCCAACTACCTACTTTCGATTCTATTGCCTTAAGCCACACGACCTTTAGTATAAGGCTTAACGAGGGCCGTCGCTTTCTATGTTTCACTACACCTTAATGTGAAACAACCACACGTTGCCGAGTAATCAATCAAGAACAGTGCTTTTTTAAGGAATTTACACTGGGCAACAAAACAACTTTTTCTCAAAATATTTATTTTATAATAAATTACCTAATTATTTAAAAATTCTCGTTACAACGTAAAAATAAACTTATCTTAATTAGCGCAAGCTCGTTGTCCGACGATTAGCCGGCGGTAGATTTTCGCAGTCAGCTATAGCAAGTTAATGACAATGCCTACACCGAACACTGCAACCACAAGCAAACTAACAAAATCTACAAATAAATCGTTTACTGTCAATAGTACTATAAAAAAAAACCAACCAAGAACCACCAGTATACAGAGTGTATCTAGTGATGTGTTCAACGATTCAGAAATGGACAAAATGCAAATAAAAAAAAACTATGTTTAAACAGATTCGCCTCACTTATCATCTATTATGCTTGCCCCTCCTAATCCAACATAATAGCCTTTGACATTAAGAAAACGTCCGGATATTCTTGATATATTTGTAGCTAAAGTCCCGCCAAACTTAAATTACTAAATAAAAAAAACTTATTGGACCCATGCTCCGACCACTCTTGAATATTTTTAAAAAAACCACAAAACACAAAAACACTTTTTTTGATTATTAATATTTTATCCAGTATTATTATTACTCAGAGAACACTGTTGGGTTATAATGTTATAAACATCCAAATGTATTAAATATATATATATATATATATATCGTATTGTGGCTATTCCGCCACCAAATTATGTATATCAGCTATGCTGCTAGATAATTATAAAACTTATAAATAACTATTACGATTACGCTAATGCTAAATTATCAATAACATAATGTAGTCGGTCGTATTGATGTCATTTTGTTTCAATTTATAATTTCGTGTGGTAATTTGATATAAAATTATAACTTGGTTTTGCCTTTTAATTTTTAGGCTTTTGATTTTCATTTAGTATACGTTGGACAATACAATTGGATACGTTCTGTAGTGTGTGTTTAAGTGTATCGTATTTTATCGTATTATCGTATTATCGCAGTTATTTTTGTTTTATAATATGAGTGACGGCCGTAAACACTTAAGTGGAAATCAATATAAAAAAAATTGCAGATGAAAAAAAAACAAAGGCAAAATTGATTCTTTTGTTTTTTTTTTAAACAAAATGATAGTGCAAATATATCTTTTACAAAAATTGACATTTCAAAAAAAGTTAAAATCATGGATTATTCAAATGTAAATGAAAGTAGTACTATAGTCGGGTGAATGAAAAGTGGCCACTGGCAATTTTTTTTTTTCGATAAGCCATGGGTTCTCAAAGTGAATCACGTAAAGCGCGATTGATAACAACATGGGCATCAGCGGCCACTTTTCATTCACCCGACTATAATGATTCTTCTACGCTAAAAGAATTAGAATTAACAGGCAATTTATCAAAATATGAAAGAAACAAAAAAAAAAACACGTCTGTTGGTTTAATTAGTGTTTATCCTGCAAAATGGGTATTTAATGATCTACAATCATTGCTTTTAAATTATATAAAACAAAATATGAATTATGATTTGTTGTCAACAAAAATACAATTTGGTGATAAAACACGATGTTTAAAAGAAAGTGTATTTTATCGAAAACTGTTGAATGGAGAAAAACAGCTTAGAACAGATTTATTTTTATCTCCGCTTTAATGAACTTAATATTGAACGTGCTCGGGTTTTTTTTATTAAAAATAAACAGAGAATCGCGATATGATTTCTACATAATAAAAAAAAAAAATGTAAAATAATATTTTTTTCGAACATATTATAATTGAAATGTATTTACTACGAAAACATACGGGATACGTTGTTGTTGATTTGTAAAATACACGGACACGCCACGATCTCTCAAACACAGACCGGACAAATGAAAAATAATATAATAATTATTAACGATCCAAGTTTTTGAGCAATACCACTAGGATTGTCGAATTAGTAATATAGTGTGGGTGGTATTTATATTTTCCCCAAGATTACGATGACGTCGATCACCGATAAGAATAATATACCATTGCTATAATAAATTAGTTTTAGTTATGAATTTATTTCCGATTATTTATCGGAAAATAAATAATATTGATATATTAATAATATGTATTAATTATTATTATTTTTTTTTTTATTTGTCCTCGATTTTAAACTCTTATCAATAATTATTTATATAATTATAATAAGAAACTATTTTATTATTATTTTCAATAAGGTAATTTATTTAACTTAATATAAAGTATATTGCAGAGCGCGTACGTATTTTTAACGTGGCGACGCGAGCTCCGCGCCGACTATACTAGTGGGAGCTCAACGTGTTAAATTTAGTATTATCAAAAACTGTCTATAATACACATGCAACTTGTGGATTATTTTTACGTATTTATTATGATTATAAATAATAATGAATCAAAATAGATATATACGATTATTTTTCGTAAATATAAAGTGGTATATTAATTTACATTTTATTTTTTCTTTATACGATATCTTTATCATGTATTTTAATAAAGCTAGGGAATTCAAATTCCCTAGCTTTATTAAATTCCACTAGGGAATTTGTGTCGCTTAAATTTTGCCGCGTTAGGCAGCTGCCTACTCTGACTATTGGGAAATCCGCCACTGGTTGCACACAAAATGTCCAAAGTTGTACGGTGCGAGATGTTATTCCGACAGTGTTCTGCAATTATATATACAGGCAGGTGGCGGTGCCATATAATGGAGAAAAAAAGTAAACTATAGAAGATTTCAATCGCATTCCGAATACGCAAACCTCTATCCCGGCTGTTCAAGTCGAAACGATAATCCTCCCCCTCCCCTCGAAATGTTTAAAGTAGGTATAATATAACAAAAACTAACTACAAACTGTATGTATAATTGTACAACTACAGATAATTTTAAGTATTTTAAGTACATTTCCAAGTTTTCTACTAGTCCTGACACGTTATCTTAAACTTTAGAAAATGACAAACGTGTATGTTATCGCAATTATCAAAATTGAAGCTAGTCGGACGATGGACTTAATCGGTTTATAACTACAATTGTTCGCCAGTTATGAGTTTTTCAGAATTATTCAATAATAATATAAATGTATAATGTGTATTTCTTTTGATTTATAAAACACAATTACAATATTTCTGGTTTGCAAAACTTGCTTCCAAATGTTCTAACTAAATCAAATTCAAGTAGCAATGATTATTACAAATGCTTTTTTACCGACTTATGACACTTTTAAATCAGAATTGAGGTGTAGATGGAAAAATGGAAATCGGTACCCGATAAAAACATTCTAAAATCTGCAATCGATACTATAGGCGTTATGTCGAAGGACCTTTATCCAAACATTTGGTGTTTAATATCCGAACTTGCAACACTCCCAGTGTCGACTTCGTCAGCAGAACGTTCATATTAAACTTAAAGACGATTAAAAACCTATTTCAAGAGTAGCTGCAGTGAAGACAGTCTAACAGGTTTAGCGTTATTGTCAGTATCCTAATAAATATTGAAAAAATAATTTAATACATTTTCCAGAATGCCACGCAAGTTTGACTTATTTTATGATTTAAAATTGTTTATAACCATTTTGGACATACATTATTATATTATATTTTATACCGTATATTATCGTTAAAATATAATTATGTATTTTTAGTTCACGTATTAAAAATATTTTAACCCCCCCCCCATCCCCCGAAAATTGATAATGAATACGTGCCTGTCCGCCACCATCCGAAAACTCAATATATAATATATATTAATATAATTATCATTTGAATTAATATCGAGGCGCCCGTCGAATTGTATAGAATTAAGAAACCGGTCCGAAAATACCCGCCGAATCGAACACACTGGGTTTTATTTTTAAAAATATTTTCGAAAGAACGGAGAAATAAAAATGACAAACAATTATAATGGCTTAGTCTGTAGTTAGTCGACGGGTAATTCCGACCGTTATCGTAGAATACGATCCAAGCCGGTACAGTCGGTATTAGTCCGACTGACTAATCACACACATCTCACCCCTCCCTGCACGCGTGCCATGCGTCAAAAACAATTTTGCCTTTCAAGACGTTGTTATTCGGCCGCGGACGTCTAGTAGTGTTCCGCGACAAGAACTGTGTGCATTCCTCGTGTCCGGACATTTATTTCATTTGATTAATTTTCCACTACTAAAACACTGTGTTTATTAACCGTCGATTTTCCGTACTATTGTTATTTCCGTGTTGTGGATCGTGATAAAACTACAGCGCGAAACAATTACAACACCACTAAGATAGGTAATATTATTTATTTTTTCTTCAAAAAATTATCAAGTTTCAATAATTTAATAATTACGTTTTAAGCATATAAGTAAAAAGAGAAACCGTTGCAGATTTAATTTACAATTCCTATCGTTTTTATTTTCAAATTTCGATTTTTCGACCGCGATAATACGCGCTCGGGTCAATGGGCAGAGCTGCGGTGTCTGTCGAGTGCTTGACGCGCCACCAGGGGAACGGTTATGTTTGTGGCATTTGAGTTGAATTTCCATAATTGTGAACGTACCTGTTTTTAAAACTAAAAGTCAATTATAGAATTTTTCGTTCCGGGTCGACCAAAGTAACGATTCCGAATGACTCGTTCCGTCGTTAATTTCGGTAGTTTTTTCTATCATTGCCTACCGAGCACCGACGCCGAATCGAACATAGAGAAAGCCGTGGGGAACGCACTACGCGGTTAGGCAATAGGTAATAACAAACGTTATTGGTACAGTAAGTATATACTGTATATGTGGCATTTTTTTTAAATAGTAAAATAAATGCCAATAAAATACGTAAAATTTGGGTGCACGAGATAAATTAAAAAACGTACGGAAAATAAAACAATTTTTAATTTTTTGCCTGAATTTGCGTGTTATATATTAATATAAGTACTACCTGCGTACTCCTGTAAAAAGTGAAATTATTTTCTTTAAACTATTTCATTTTTAACTAACCTGATATTTTCATTTCTATGCTTATTTCATTCCATAAATTGTCTTGTATGATTCTATTGCTATTGTCTTTATCGGTAAAATCCTATATGGATATCCTTACAAATACAAGATTAAATAATTTGTCTGGATCGCATGCCATTTTAAAACAATTATGAAATATTATTTTATAATATTTATGAAAAACAGTTAAGAAATCTGCGATTGACATGAAAAGAATGTGTATTCATTTGTATATTTTTCGTATAAATAAACCAGTGACTTTTGTTTTCCGTATTTAACTCGGATAAAAAATTGAACCGGTCTGATCATGTTTTGTTTTGTCTTTTAGTGTTTTATGTTGACTGATAAGTGTCCGCGCGTCGATTTCTCACATTATGTTGTATCCAAACAGCTCCGAGCTGATCCGAATAGCTCGGAACAGTTTTGTTCTTTCAGTGTGTGCAGGGCCTAATAGTAAGAAGACAAATATAGCCTAGAGCAGTGGTTCTCAACCTTTTTGGATTCATGTCACCCTCATCTACGATAACCCAACACTACGTCTCCCTAACATCAAAATAATAATAATATAAAATACAAACCCTATAAAAAATACAGTACGCAGAAAAATAATAACTACGCATTTTATTTTTGCTTTACTGTTAAATAAACATTGAAATTTTAAATTGGAAAAAAAATAATTAAGATTATTGATAATATATAATAATTGAATAAACTATGAAATTTAAAAATTAATGAGAAGTTTGACTTATATTGACTATATTTTATTCTCGTGGTTTTAAATAACGATCAATAATCGTTATATTATTTAATTTTTTTTTCAATAATACAACGGTTACAATAATACGATTTTTTTCAAAAAAATGTCTATATTTTTAAACTTTTTCCAAGATTTTCTTGTCACTCCTACATTGGATCCATGTCACCCAAAGGTGACATGTCACCCCGGTTGAGAACCACTGGCCTAGAGTGTTAATTATATGGGTTGCGTTTATTAACGACCGGTTTCGATTTAAAAAAAATGATCATCGGGGAATAGTATAACAAAGGCGAACAATTAAAACGCGGCTGAATATATTAATTATAGCCACCCGTAAACGATTACCCGATGATTTTTATACAAATAAACATCGTCGATTGTCTGTTACAGATATCTGTAACGAGAAATCAACAGAATCCATAGTATAAATGAATAAAAGTACTTTTAAAAATATTTTTTTCATGTTTGAAGTTAGTTTGTCAATTTCTAGAAATCGTCGAAAATAGGTTTAGGCAATACATTTATAAGTATATTGGCTGCTAACAAAGCTTTGCACAAATCTTTATTATTTGAATTAAGTTTTGTTGTTATAGTTAAAAAGTTGTTGGGTCTTTTGTTGGCCGCATCGTTGAATACCACGAATATGTTTACCCGTTTTAACATGTAAAACTGTAAATCGTTTTTCACACGTAACCACCACTTCGCTTGTTTAAAAAAATAATGTATTTTCCCTATGTTCAGATATGTAACTTTCAATACTACTAGTGTTTGAAGTTAGGTCCGTTACATTAGCACCCTCATCAGGGAATTTCATAAAACAAGTTTTACTAAAAAAATTGTTATTCTATTTGTACAACTTTGTAATCGTTAATTCCGAATATGTACACCTCTTAAAACACGTCAAAATCGATTTTGTAGAATCTGGAGTAACGTTGTCTATAAGGTCTAAACTTACATTGCATACAATTTTTTTTAAAAAACATCAGAATGTATGCCAACTATTTCTATAACAGTTAATATGAATCTGTTATAGCAACGTGTAGTGGTATAGCTTCATTTACAGAATATTTCAGCAATCAATATTAATGATAACATTAAAACTGAAGGCAGAAAATTAAATAGCGTACAAACAACAATTTATTAAAATCATTATGAAAATACACAATTACAAGACATGGAAAAACACAAATAGTATTTAAGAAATGTTTAGGTTAATAATATAATCCAGTTTTAGCAATAGAATTTTACTTTGACTATTTTCACATCATTTTTGTATTTTATAATTTCTTCATTAATAATCGATTTTTTTACTTATAGTTTTCTTCCAACTTTGAACTGAAAACGAGAATATACAAAAATATAATATGTATTGTAATTTTAATCAAATGAAAATAAATACTATTACAAGGCTCCGAGAAATTATATTGATATTATAGGCATGTGCAAAATGGGTAACAATTTAAATAGGTCATTAGATTATGTAGCCCATTTGGGAATTATTCCGGCTATAAATAGTAAAATTAATAATTGGTTGGCCGAAGCTGCGTGCTGCATGCCAAAAAC
This sequence comes from Tuberolachnus salignus, assembly GCA_956483605.1. Taxonomy (NCBI): domain Eukaryota; kingdom Metazoa; phylum Arthropoda; class Insecta; order Hemiptera; family Aphididae; genus Tuberolachnus; species Tuberolachnus salignus. The sequence goes on from OY101431.1 coordinate 9,972,547, forward strand.
TGTGTTTTGTTAATTTGAAAAAATGTAAAATTAAAATAATTTTTTTTATATTAAAATATCGAAAAAACGAAACTAATATTAAACAGCGCATGTTTGTATAAATTGTTGTTTGTATGCTTTTTAATTTTCTACCTTCAGTTTTAATGATAATATCGATAGCTGAAATATTATAAATGAAGCTATTCCACTACACGTTTTAAATCGTTTTATTTAAATACTTAACGAGTCTGTTAATACAATTGATTAATAAAGTATACATTTTTTTTTTCATTTTGCAGCATTTAATACGCATATTGTCTACATTAACCACGATGATTCCATCTAACAGAAATAGTAACCCGCAAGCCTTAATAGGGATAAACTTGAAAAGCAAATGCCCACGATGCTATCACACGATACCACTTTATGTTAGTAGGTTCGTATGTTTGTATTGCAGATTTTTTATGCGAAGGAACCGTGCAAATAACTTACTACAACCTGACCAGCCCCGTGCGATACAGCCATATTCGCGGCACATACGGGTATCACCACGTCCACAGCACCAACAAAAACCACAACAGCTAAAACAACAACAGCACCAACAAAAACCACAACAACTACAACAACAACAGCACCAACAAAAACCACAACATCTACAACAACAACAGTACCAACAAAAACCACAACAGCTAAAACAACAACAGCACCAACAAAAACCACAACAGCTACAACAACAACAGCACCAACAAAAACCACAACAGCTACAACAACAACAGCACCAACAAAAACCACAACAGCTACAACAACAACAGCACCAACAAAAACCACAACAGCTACAACAACAACAGTGGCAAACACAACAACAGTGCCAACCACAACAACAGTGGCAGTCACAACAACCACAGCAGTTGCAACAACAACAGCACCAACAACATCAGCAGCAGCTGCAACAACAACAGCACCAACAACATCAGCACCAGCATCAACAACATCAGCAGCACCAGGAACAACAACAACAGTGGCAAACACAACAACAGTGCCAACCACAACAACAGTGGCAGCCACAACAACCACAGCAGCCACAACAACCACAGCAGCCACAACAACCACAGCAGCTGCAACAACAACAGCACCAACAACATTGTCAGCCACAACAGCTATGGCAGTCACAACAGCAATGGCAGCCACAACAGCAATGGCAATCACGACAACAGTATCAGCAACATGAGCAATGGCAGTCACAACAACAGTGTCAGCCACAACAACAGGGGCAGCCACAACAGCAATGTCAGCCACAACAACAGTGGCAGCCACAACAGCAATGGCAACCACAAATACAATGGCAACCACAACAGCAATGGCAGTCGCAACAACAGTGGCAGGCACAACATCAGCAGGAGATACAACGACAACAAAAATCGTGGCAACAGTGGGAGATGCATTCACAACAGTGGCAGCAGTTGGAGGTGCAAACACAACCACAACAGCTGCAGGTGATAGAAAAAGAAGAACAACAGAAGGAGAGACAGATGACACAGAATGTACAATTTTGGCATCAACCAAATGAGCAATATAATTCACATATGCGGCGTGATCAGAGAACCCTACCGAGGAATTTGTTTACACAGCCTACTAAATCTCATAATACAAACACGAGAAGCTCGTCCAGAGATCAAACTGACCACAACAGCATACTCACACTTGTGGAACAGGAGGAATTTTAAATAAAACGGCCAATTTTAAATAGGTAACCTTAGTTAATATTTTTAGTTTAAAAACTATTTAGTGTTTAATTAAACAACGTGCTTATTTAATAAATTCGTTTTACAAAAATAATGACAGTTATGTGGCTGCACAGCGTTTATTTTGTCTACATTTTGACCTTTTTTTTTTTTCCTTTTTTTTTTGGTTCATACCGGCAATACCCCCGCCTTTTGGAAACGCCGTAGGGCACTACTTCGGAAGGTGGGTCGCCATAATTTATTTTGGCAAAAACGAACGTGTACAATTAGTTACGAATAAAAACCCGTTTTCCCCTTCGACGGGGCGGGGTCACATGAATGTGTAAAATGCTTTGTGTCCCTACAGGAGAATGGGTAAAAGCCGGGCTGAAGCCCACTTGCTGCCCTTACACTTGTGAAGGGGGACGCTTCCTGGCCCCACAGCCGACGGTCAGCTACTACATGGCCCCGATCAACGACGGCGGCGCACGCCGGCGACGTCAAGTACTTGGCGCTGCCGTTCTGCCGACTCCTTCTCCGCGATCACGGCTTCGGCGAAGTCGACCACGGCATCCTTGTGGCCTGGCCAGCATGAGCTGCACCAAGTTGCCCGGTTCAAACGGACCGATCCTCTGGGCCAGGCGCTCCCTGTCCCCGTCAAATGCCTCACAGCGCATCAAGGTGTGGAGAGCGTCGTCATCCACCTCGTTCTCCTCACTGGGAAAACCGCAGTAAAAACACCCGGGGTGCGGAGCTCGCTCAATCCGGTGAAGGAACGAGTTGAAACATCCGTGTCCCGTGAGTAGTTGAGTGAGGCGGTACGTCGTTGAACGGTGCGGTCTCGTAACCCACCGCACCAGCACGTCGGGGGGGGGATGAGCGAGCGAGTTAACGCGCGTAATTTAGTTTAATAATTATTTTTATTTTATTTTTTATATTATTATTCCTTTTAAGTTTTATAAGTTTTTGTATTAACTGATAAAATCAGTAAATCATATTTATCCCTCTATGTTTAAGTATATAAAAATATAAATTTACTTCACATTTTCAATTATTCGTTAATTCCACTTTAATTTAGGTACAGTGCAAAAATGAAAAAAATGTGTGATGTGACGGTTACGTCTCAAGTCGTAAATATAATTCGTAATCGTCGGCATTTATACTTCTATATTGATATAGATAATTTCCGTTAAATATTTTAATTTCACTTTTAGAGAAAGCTATGAATGCTATACTGCCATTTTCTAAATCCTATATTTTTGAAGTAGCATTCTCAGCTAATATGGGTTGGTATTAGTGTGCAGTGAGGGAAAAAGTTTGGAAAACGCTGATTTAAACGTTCATAAATTAATTTGGTCATGTTTCGTCAAATTTTCGTTATGTTTGTCGATGCTATTGATGAAGCTTCGGCTTTAATAGAGGAACCCGGAGAGATTAAGAAGAATATGGTAAAGAAAACAAAGACATTTCGATAACTGGTAAAGTCTTTGGTAAAATTATTATCAAGCAAATAAATAGTATTGGCCTTAATTTAGAAAAAATTTGTTATTTTGCATTATAATTTCCGATATAAATATATACAATATACACATTCATATTAACATTTTTAAATTGTTTTTATTATTTGTTCATAAATTAAGAGGATTCTTATCAATATACCTAGATTCTTTAATTGTCGGTTAAAAGTTTTTTCTTTATAACTTACAGACATTTTATCTTAATACATACTTTTCCTATAAAATTATATATATTATATTATTTTCATAATATAAATTACTCCCTCCCCCCACTAATAATTACCCTGGGTCCGCAGCTGCTCGCATTCGACTAGTTTTTTTGTCCATTTACCTAATAATTATTTAAATTATCGTCATTGTTAACAATTGAACTCATTGTAGGCGTTGTTTAAAATATAAAGTAAATATGATTGATGAACCTAATACCAATACAGATGCTAAGGTAAGCGAAGAAAAATATTGTGACCGACGGGCGACGATATAATACCATTTTATGAAAATGCATTATATTCGACATAATTATTTTTACATAATATACAGGTAGAATAAATAATAAAAGTTCGTTTTAGGACATAGTTATAGATTTATTACTTTAATGAATTTCTCATAGTATAGTTGCGTATTAATCGAATTATAAAAGGCTGGAGAATACTGATAAATATTAGACTATATTATATATTTATAGGTTTAAATAATATATAGTTAGTTATAAACAACAGTATAAGGTTTATAAGTGGGAAATTGGCAAGGGTCTTGCTGGTACGTGATACACAGGTCCTGAAAGTTATCTTCGATTATCTCCTGTTGCTTGTCCCGTTTGAACGGCACGACTGTTAACAACGGTAACGTTATGGCCGGGCCTGTAAAAATAGAACGAAATCATTAACACACGTGCATAATATTATGTACTCGTAATAATAATATTGATAATTATTCACTTGTTTAGGCTTATTTTATTCATTACCGTGTACATTTAGTGCTCGAATTGGAAAAATAAATAGAGCGGGGCTTAAAAATAAAATAAATAGTGTCCCTTGATGAATGGTTTAAACTCAACCTATCCACAAGTATTTCCAAAAAAAATAATAATAATAAGTCTTATAAATTTGATTTGAAAGTTTTGAGAAAAAGGAAAATTAAAAAAAAAAAAATTGTTTTTTCGTAATACGCTTTTTTTTAAATGAAAATCGTTACCCTTACCATTTTAAATTTAACATTTTCAAATGTTTTTATTCTTAACAATTTTTAATGCTTAGTTCAAAACTTATTGTATATCGTGTATAATTTTAATGTTTTTGTACATCATTTTTATTTCGGATTTATCCAAAAGGCGTTTGTAAAATTTACATTAAAATTTTTTTTTCTAATCATCACTGATTGTTGATTAACTAGTTATTTATCATGCCATCGTATTACCGTAATACGTATATTTAGTATATTTACTCCTTTACCCCCGGCCCTTGGTGTTTTGGTTTTTGTGTTTATCATCAATGTCTATGGACAAAAACATACAAATTAAATATGATAGGTTAGGTTAGATTTTGTAATAATTAATCGGTAATTTCTTTATAATACAAATTTTTCGTCTATAATCTTTACCTTATGCAAATTCTACAACTAGAGGTTGGGTTAGGTTAGGTTCCATAGGAGAGGGAGGTGATAGATGGATCGCCCCTACCCCCTTGTTTTGCGTTTATGTATATTATGCGAATGGCTTATTTCCAAAATTGATTATGTACCAAAAAAAACTTTATACTATGATTTTAAAATTTTGCAATTATATCTTGAAATAAATTTCCAAACTCATTATTTTTGTGCTAAAAATATATCTAAAATGGAGCTTTATATTCAAAAATTATTATATGCAGTGACAAATATCTAATATTAACCATTTGTTGTTTCAAAAATTATTATCTACATATTTATAAAATTTAATAATAATTTTAATATAATATTGCACGAAATTATTATTGTTTACCGAGTTCAACCGTTTTTGATGACACATTTTTATTAAAGAATATTATTTTCTTAATATGATTGAAAATTGATTTAGTTCTAATCGAGTTGTTTTAAATTCTTTAAACTTGACGTTTTTGTTTTTTACCACTTCTATTAAAATTAACAGTGATCCGAAGAAGTTTAAGAATCGTCTGTTGGATGTGGGAGGAAACGTAATAACCTGAATATTAGAAAAAAAAACATTGAAAATAAAAAGGTAAATTACATAATTACAAAGAGAAATACATTTCCATTTTCCTATGCCAAGACATTCGTTTATGCCTCCGGATTGTGTAACTGTCAGAATAGAAAAAGTAATTTAAAAAAAAAATCAGTTATCGCTGATCCAACTTTAAAATATTAAGCAAATTTTGAAAAGTATTGACGAAGAAAACGTAAAAGTTTTTGGCTGGAAAACTTCAGTAAATGATATTAATAAATCACCAGGTGTTTGGCAATTTAAATTTTCCGAGATAAAAAGATTTATCTAAAACAAAAAAAAAGAACTCTTAATAAAGTTTTAGGGAAACTTCATACATGTTAGATGAACTCAGAAGTATTGCAAAACTAGCTCAGAATCTAAACTAGATAAAACCGAATACAATACAATTAAGAGTACCAATTAAAAAAGGTTGTTGAAAATCTTTTAACATTATGGTACAGAATGGAAAATCTTTCGTTTTACCGAAACTCAAAGACGATGCTGGTTTTGAAACTCAGGCACAATAAGAAGAAAATGTCATTCCTATGACTGACTTTGATTTCAAAGTTTAATTATTTTAATTGTTTATCAAAATTTTTTAAAGGTTTTTTTTTGTAAATTTAATTTTATAAAATATTTTAAGATATATTATTGTTTTATTTTTTTGTTATAAATATATTTATATTTTAATAATTCAGTAATTTAAACGTTTTCTTAATTTGTTATTATTATAATTGTATAATTGTTATTTATTTACTTCTCGGAGTTCCGAAACTAATTACCTGATATAATTTTTGATAAATATTTCCATCTGGTTTAAAGTTTTTGATGTAAAACTTGGTTTGAAAAAATAGCTTAGAATGTGAAGCAATATTAAAAAAAAAAAAAAAAAATGGAACATCTACATTGGATTTATGAAATTTAAACGGATTTCCAACTTTACCGAAAATTATTAAAAGTGTACATAATCAATTTTTAAATTAGACCACTCATGTGTATTAATTTGGTTGTGTACTGTATATTGTATAGGCATTAAATTGGGATGTGTATGTATATAACATGTAAAATATGTTCACATCCTCTTTGGGTATTGTCAAGAACTGCCCCTACGAATTACAGATCTACATAGTCTTGTTATCAGAGGCCACTTGCAAAGGTGTAGAAGGATAAGTAAAATCGCCAAACTCAGTCTCCCTGCTTGTTATATTAACGTTTTCATAAATTAAAAAAAAATGCAAATTACACATCGTAAACGGTAAAATCAGTCGATTTAATTGAAATAATTTTTTATCGTGAAATTAATTATTTGATTTATTCCGTTATAGGGGGACGAAGTTACCGCGGGTAGTAATATTACAGTATATATTACAGTAGTAATATATTTATTACAGATGCTATGCTGTGGAACGGCGGTTTCTATACTAAAATCTGCGTCTGTCCTCGATTTTTTTTTCCTTCATATTCACGTTTGCACTACACGTTAATAGTTCAATACATTTATGTTTATAAATAAACTGAAATGAACTTACCCGTTAAGAAGCCCCCGATGTTGTAGAACGAACCGTTACACGGGCTATAGAATATGTTGCATGTACCTATAAACGAATCAATCGATATTATTATAATGTTGTATACAAACCAGGGACTAGAACCGGAGCCGAAAGAACCGGTTCTCGAAGAAAATTTGACAACCGGTACCTTTATCGGGACCCATATTTCTCAATTCAAGAAACCGGAACCAAAATCAGAACCTTTTAAATAAAATACAAATATTTTCGATTCTTTTATGTTCTTATCAGTTCTAAGGAATAAATTGAACATTTTATTTAAATTGGACCTTGTTTTAATCAAATAAACAGAAGTTATTTTGGAAATAATGAAAACTTCGAACAATTTTGCACTTCAAAATATTGCAATCTTTTAATTTTATAATAGGTGATATCACACTAAAACTAAAATTAAGCGAGCTCTACTCAGTCTGCGTAAGAATGAATTTGATATAACACCCGTTACATAGAGAAAGACGGCATATGTCGATATGGTGTCCTATTAATATAAGAAATTTCTCAGCAGTACAGTACAAAACAAAATTCCTAAAAAATAATGTGTAATGCTATTTGAAACTACGCATTTTTAAGTTACCGGAATTGGAACCGGAAGCGATTTTTTTTTAAGAACCAAAAAATCATTAAGATTCTAGTTCCTGGTATAGATTATAACAATAGTAGATAATATAATTTTCGATCGCATACCCTCAAATTCCTGAATACAGAACCGGCGGTTCTGATTGACTATACCAGTACCAATCAATTTAAAGTCCACCTTATTCACGATTCCTACCACGCCATCAGTGTAGTACTGAAGGCAGCCGGGTGGCGCCTGTTTGGAATGTTCAAGTAGAGTGATCTATAAAAAATTAGTTAAATTAAAAATGGTAGGCAGCCGAATTACAAAAACAAAGACGTGCGATAATATATATATATTATAACGTTGTCCTCGACTCACTCGTATCAACCATGTCCTGTAGAACACTACATCTTTTCCCAATAAAATATTCAACAAAACATCATTGTCATTGTCGTCCACGTTGTAGTACACTGTAAAAGAGAAAAAAAATAGTGGGCATAGGCAGTGGCGTAACTGAGTAAAGAACTAGTAAGGAGGAGCAAAATTATTTAATCATCAAAATCATAAGGGAGAGTAGTGCGAATATATTTGTATTATACCTACATTGTTTGTTTTTACACAAGTCTTAAACTCATAAAACTCATTTTATGGCTTGGAAACAAACCGTAGGTACTCATAACGTTAAATAACATTAACGATATAGGTATTTAGGAATTCATAAAAAACAAAACAAATGTGTGATAACTTGTTTGAAAAAAGTAACAATTTAATGTAATAATTTATGGAAAAATATACTGCATTTATTTTTTAATTTAGAAGATTCAACAATTTGTATTGTTGGCATATCTTAAGGAGGGGCGAAATGATTCCTTTGTCCCCCTCTACAATTAATTTCTGTGTACAGGTATAATAAAAAAATGTTTATGCATTTCTGAAGAATCAAACAAATTACATCCTCATAAAATCAAACAAAACTAAAAAAAATCCGAAAATTTAAAATAGCTATATATGATTCGAAAAAAGTGAAAAATATTTTGCAAATTGTACTACGACGTCTAGACTGGGCTAATACAGTATAATAATAGTATTCAGTGAACATTTCGGGTGTCCATGATTATTTAAACTGAATTAGGTACAACAAAAAAATACAAAATTGAAATAAACAAAAAACGAACATAAGGGAAATATGTAAATATAATCCCAGTTTTTCTCCGTTATATGACCTCCTAATAGTCCTAATGCACCGACGGGATCCGAAATGCAACAAAAATGATCTCGTGTTCTTTTCACTTGTCCACGATTTCTGGTAGAAAAGGCGTGTATTAAACAATGCCGATAAACACGAAATGTATAACTTTAAATGTATGCTTAACGGGATATCCAGAAAATCCGTCCAGTATTCCGATAACCCGGTGCACTTGAAATGTGAAATTGTTTATTAGTATTTTATGATTTTTAGATTCTGAACCTCCGCTCGAGGGGGCTTATGATTAAACAATTATTGATTTTTTTTTTTTTTTTTTTTTTTTTTTTCAGTAAACATTTTTTCACTTTTTTCTATTAGAAGACTTCATCCGATCTATACACTACTATACTGTTTCCGGTAGTAAATTTTGTCTAGTTGGTACTTTAGAGAGGTCATTTTTCGATTACCTATTAGTTTTTTAACGCGACAGAAAAACTGCTAAATAATGACGAAAAAACAGCAAAAACACGATTTTGTCAAACTCAAGTTTTATTATTTATTTTTTATTTTATAGACTTCCGGTTATCATGACAACAATAAAAAAACACGACAAATACTTTTTCGCTCAGAATCGTTTTTCGTTTGCAATTTATCGTCGTATACAGATATAAATTAAATTCCTATCTATATACTACTATCTTCCCAACTTTCCACCGATAACAGTGACCATAAAACAGTTTTTATTATATAAATTGAAGCGGCCCTTCGCTTAAAAAAAAAATCATAAAATTATAATCGGGGGAAAAAAAAATGTGTGGTTTTTTCCACGACGAGTATTTAAAAATCAATTTCGTTATTTTTGTTATTGTTATTATAGTTACCGTGTCGGTCGCTGTAGGAGCCGCATAAGGACAGCTCGGAGGATTCTCCGTTTGAGATGGCCATTTTGTCGGTTGTACAGTCTCCGAAAATATCTGCCGGGGGAGCCTGAAAATACCGAAACGAGCGTTAACTTGAATTACAAATTTATTATAACTGTACACTTACGATATTAAAATTGATAAAGTCAAAACGTATCTGACGTATGGACGATTTTTTCACCCGTATACGTATCCCGCAAAATAACCCCTGGTTCAACGGTGCCGGAAACCCTGGGCTTTCAAAGTAGTCCACCGATCCGGTCATCGCCATTACACAATCCGCATTGGTTACTACATGGCGAATCATCAACACATCGGAAATAATATAAAAATGTTTTATTGTCATATTTATATATAGGCCTAAATTTTAAAACTGCTATGCATACAATATTCGGAGTGTAATGTCGACGAGTCTTTTTTTCAAAAAATAAATATACTACTTGTATATTCCTACACGTTCTATAACGACCTGATTATAAGGTATTCTCAATAGTTTCAATAAAAAAAGGCCTGGTGCACAACATTATACTTATTATCTATATGAATATAATATAATATAAAATACTTGAGAATTTTATTACAACTTTCAACTACTATTCAGCACAATAACGTCGTCGTAGTGCACAGGTTTTGCCGGCGGCAAATAATTTCCGTATCAAAAAAATATATTAGTCGAGATTAGGTTGGAATATACTCAGTATACCTATTATTATTGTTCGGCCAAACAAAATTTATTCAAACAAAACCCGAACAAAAATTAAAAAAAAAAAAAAAAAAAACCGGCCGGAATGTTTTGAAAATTTGTCCTCCCGTAGGTAAACGGCCAATATTAAATATTTCGTGAGTATTGCAGGTGTTACAAAATAATTTTTAACCGAGTGACGACGAAAAGCAATTGGTCGGCAATAACGGTTAAAAACACTGGTAGTCAGTGTTAAGATCAGACAGTGTGTCAGTCAAAATAATGAGTAAAAAAAAAAAAAAAAAATAAACGAAATGGTTTTGTATACTTTTCTGGGTGCTGGACGCCGCGATGGCAGATATCGTCAGCAACAACGACAGGACAAACAGCGGCGGCGGCGACATTGTTGTTGACGGTGAACGGCGGTGAATTCGGCGGCGCGGTTATTCTCTCTCGGGACGACCGTATCGCTTCGGTAGGCAAACTCGTAATAAATACCGTTTCGCCGGGATCCGCCGCTGTGATGGTTTTCGGGTTTACGTCGGTATGCGGGGGGTATACCGGGTGCGTGTAGGTAGGCGGACACTTTCTCCACCGCCGGAGGACAATCGATCTGCGTCTCGGTTTCTATTATAATAATATACCCATACCTATTATACCTATATCTATACCTTTAAACACGCCTCTGGGATAAATGCGCGGGCGCACACACACACACACACGCAGGTACAGAACCGAGAGAATATAATTGTGGTTTATTTTTTTTTTATTAAATCTAATCGTTTTCACCGTCAGCGGCCACATTCACCTGTATAGTCGCGTATGCCAGGCGTACACCGTTATAATCCCACTCGATTTTTCATAAAAATCGGTAATTCGATCGAAATTGCCATTGTTAGGAGAATGTCAAAATATACTACGGGTGGGGATTGGGGTTGACAGAGTCTGCGTAACCAGAATATTTTAAATAGAGGTGGGGGAGGTGTCTTAATTGTATATTTAAATACAATTTGATCAAATCAATTTGTAACGTGTAACCGTTAGTTGGCTGCTTTTTTCACATGTGTCCAAGACGCTAGACTACATTAGCATGCAGACTTATTGCAATAAATAATTACAGATTGTTTGCTTTATAAATAAAAGTAAAATAAAATTTAAAAAATACAACTTGCGGTGGGGGGGAGTTTACGCATCCTTATCACTTATCCTTAAACACTAGAATTTTCGAAACGGTCCGCGACGTCGTTGATCAATACAAACGTTCAACGGCAGCTGTTACCTTCATTTAGGTTACGGTACACGGTACACGGTATAGGTACTTATCGGTATTTTCAACCGATTGAAAATTCCCACCGATAGCTTTATAAAATAAAACATTCAAATGCAAGTATTATTTTTATTTTATAAAATAAGGTTTACATATGATAAAACTGACAACGTTTTTATTATACCTCTTTAGAAACACTTTTGTTCCTTACATAGTTTTTTTTATGATTCTAAAAAAAAAAATATTATAATACTACAATAATAAAATAGTAAGTAATACGGTAATATAGTAAATAGTAAATAATAAGTAATAGGTACTGTTAGTATTGAAATAAATTGTTTATAATATGTAAATCATTTATACACTTAAGCCTATAGTACACAATCTCATTTCCTGTACAAGAAAATTGAACAAATAATTTGTTTAAGATTTATGATTAAAAATAGGACAGGTTCAACTAGAATTTAAATACAATTTACAATAAATAATATTTATAGTTAAATATAATATTTTTTATAATTTAAGCTTAAACAAAAAGGAGTATATTTAGGTATAGGTTAGTGAAAGATTAGAGCAATCAATAATAATATTTAAAAAAAACTATTAAAAACTATGTATAATTTAAAATGATTATAATAAAATAAATATTAAAGATAAGTATTTTTATTAAAAGTTCTATGGCATACTTTAAAAATACCTATTTAGAAAAGGTGTATTTTAAAAATACCATATTTTTCTTCTTCTAAAATATCAATTAAAAAAAAATTTTTGTCAATAGCAAATGTGAAGTGCAATCTCCACAAATTTATCAAGATTTTGTTTTTATAAATAAATATTCTCTAAAATAATCACTAATTGGTTTAAAATGTTAGGTGACATGATCTCATAATGAATTTCACTATATATTATCTTTAGGATATAAAATTATTCAATTTTTTATTTTTGAGTTTTGAGTAATTGACAATTGGTTTTTTAACAGCTATTATGTGGAATAATATATGTGAAAATATATTTTATAACTTACAGTATTTTCATTAAAAGCAATAGAACAGCAAGGCTAATTGAATAATTATATATTTTGGTTTAAAGAAATTAAATATTTTATTTAATAATTCTCATCTAATAAAAGGACAAATTAGAAAACATATATTATTAAATTGTGACACAAACTATTCAATTAACAATATTGAACTTTTCAGTTTTTGTTTTGTTTTGTAAGTTGTTCCTAGCTTTTCATAAAAATGTGTTATTTATATATACGGATAATAAGCTTGTACAGTTTGGCTTATTAACATAATGATCTAGATACTATAGATTATTACAAAATTATTTAAAAAGAGAAAGTATATTATGTACTAGTAAATGTGGATAATATATATGCAATTACGGTGATAATTGGTCCCCAAATTATAACCAAACGCAACTCAATTAATAGTTGACCGAACAAAATATGAGGTTTATCCCATCTGAATAAATAAATGTTAAGGATATGTACAAACAATGTGATACAACACATAGCTTAAATAACAATCAATAAATATTCATACTATAATATTAAAATTAACGGCACGAAATCGGTTTCTATAATTTATTATATTATTAAATATTAATAATTTCTTATATACAACTGTAAACCCAATGTGCACTATGCATCTATACTCTAGGTTTCTATCTAGTATAGTATTTATTAAAGGATACGGGTTAGGAAACATACGTTCAAGATCAACCTTTTCTCTGCAGTATGGACAAATTTGTTTTTTGCCAATAATACACCATCCCCGAATACAAAATTCATGAAATCTAAAATTATAATATAAACATAGTTTTTATTATAATAATTTTAAAAAAAATAAAATTTATAAAAATAATTTTAAAATTTATCTTACATGTGATTGCATGACAATCGGTAAGTAGATTCAATTATACCTTCTTCCCCAGCACTGACTAAAAGTTTGTTACCACAAACTGCACATGTACTTTCCTCTAAATACCTAGTTGGTAATCCTTGGGGAGTATAGTACTAATACCATTAATATAAAATAATACATTGAACAATAATTAGTCGGTTAGTGTTGTTTTTGTGGATTATTTCATAAGACTTAAATTTTTTAATAAATATAGTGCTGGTAGTGTTTTTAATATTTTATATTATTTATGGAATGTTTGTTTGTTACTTGGTATTAAACTTACTCCTATGTGCGCAGTCATTTTAGATGTGCATATTTCAGCAATATCTTGCCCAAGGAGACAGAAGTAAAGTCCATAATACATTATGGTCCATCCATAAATTAGCCATGCCGATTCAATGATTTCCAAGATTGCAGATCCCATAATCAAGTACCCAAGAATACCAAATCCAAATGTTATTTTGTAAACGAAATAGAACCATTTGTACACCAGTCTAGATAATATTTATGTCAACACAATTATAAATAATATGGCACAATAATTATATGGAATGCTAGCCTTAGCGAAAAATATAATAGGTGACAATAACCTAGGAGTTGATCTTTGTAGAGGAATTCCTAAAGCTTTTCGAACAACAAGTCCAGTGATTATTGAAAATAATGTCCAAATTATCATAAACATCCAATATGACAAAATAAAGCACATTATAAATGGTATCATCCATACACATATAGTTGTCATCAACTAAAATATTTAAAAAAATAGTAAATAAAATTAATACTGTAATAAAAATAACAATTTACTTGAAAGGATTTCAAATATCTTTTTTTCCATTCAAATAAGATTATTTGAGCAACAACCATAGAAGTTATTAAAATTAACAGCATTTCAATACGCAATGGCAAGTCCTTATATTCCACGTAGTCTTTATTTTCATCACGTAGGTCAATAACCAAGCTAAACAGTAAACAAATTGTTAAAATCATGTAACAAAATGTAAAGAACCAAAGCTGCCACTGATATCATTTGAATTAATGTCGCTAAACAATTCAATTTTCTTTAATTTTAAACTCATGTTTTTAATTTAAAAATTTAATTAATCTTTTTCATAAATAAAAATATTAAATACAATTAATTTAAAGTAAATAATTTACCAATTAGATTTAGTGAATATTGTACCTTTTAATAATTGGATATTTCAAAATTATTTATTATTATTCTTTAGATAAAATAATATTGATTTACATCATATGGCACCAATATTAATTAAACAATAGATAAAATGTATTATGTAGTTAGCATACAGCAGCGCTTCTCAAACTTGTTTGTAATATGGCCCCCTTTATTTAATGAAAAATTGTTAAGCCCCTCCTTATTTCTTTAAGTATATACTAAAGTTCAATTATTGGACACATACAAAGAACACATATTTAATAAATAGTATTTACGTTTTTAAAATATACCTTTGAAAAAACTATATAATAATTTAAACTTAGAATATGCATAAATAAATATAATATAATATGCATATAGATAAAAAAATATTGGTAATAAGTAAATAAAATAACAGTGTATACATTTTGAAAATTAATGTTTTGGTGGGCTTGTATATTTCTGCTTAATAAATCAATGCCTGATGTGATATTTGCGATGCGCAAGTTTTCTTCTAAAGTCTGTTCTGAAAAGTATCATCTATGTTTGTTTTTTATTATTTGAAGTTGTGAAAATGCAATTTTGATAATCAAAAATAATTATGATTTTTTTTCATAGACGCATTTGAAAATAAAATAAATATATACAAATATTTCAAGGCCCCCCCAGTAATATACTTTACGGCCTCCTAGGGGGCAGTGGCCCACAGTTTGAGAAGCACCAATGCCTCGGTAGAGACATCTCAAATGTTAATACCTCTTTATTTTATCTAAATACTATTTATAGCTAAAATAGGCAAATCGAATAGAATAATCGAACACTGACACGGCACATACCTCTCGTTTTCTTCATTGTCCATGACTCTGGTGGTACTTTCTTCTGTCCCAGCCTATACAGTTAACACATTTCATTTAGAATAATTTCACGCAAGTTTAAATAAAACTTAGTACTTCTAGCCTCATTTATTACGCCCGTACCTTTATTTATGTATCTTTAAATCACTAACTTTGTTAAAAGTATTCGTTACATAATATAACATCAAATGGCTAGGTATACATTACATCAAATGTGGTCAGTGACATATTCCCTCGAAAATATTATTATTATTACCTATTTAATTATACTTAGGTCATATACAACCATACATATATCACAAACTTCTATAACTACAATAGGATTATTGAAATAAAAGTATTGAACAATACTGGGTATTACCTTTTTGAGGAGGGGGTGATTTTTACTCCGAGCCGTGCCGTATTGTGTAGTATTTGCTCTAACGGTAACTATAATCAATAATAAAACGATATTCTATTACGACTATTAGAAACAAATACAATATATATGATACTTACCTAGTAAAATAACCTGATTAATATTAAACTTAATAAATAAATAATCAGGTAACTCGTAAGCAAATTACCTACGGACGTGGAAGTAATTGCGGTTAGGGTAGAAGAAGGGTGTCCATTATCCTATGTTTTGATATTTTGTAGCAACCCCTTGGATATAAAGTGCGTGACTATATGTCGTTTTATTAAAACATTTTCTAATAAGTTGGCAACAATTGTACACGGAAAAAAAAAATGAATAAAGTTGGTAACATGTAATAGTTGATGTTTAACAGCTGTATCATCGTATGCAGCGTCATCGTAGGTTTTCCTTGTGTGAGTGTCGATCTCGCGTTTGTGTGCGTTTTTGTTCCATTATTCCTTTGTGGTTTACGTCTAAACTGTTTAAACCGATTTTTATTACAATAATTTACATTTGTAGTGTTTTAATTTTCTCCTAGTATTTTCTTAAAACATCAGCGGTTTGAAATAACGTGGTTTCGTGTATTATTTGTTGTATTTCAATAACCATCAATCATGATGAACATTCCAAGTGAACTGCCTACTGTTTACACGACTCCGATTCTAATTCCTGGATTCATATTGAAAATTCGTCTACAAGTCAAAGAACAGTAAGAATATAACGAACATAATAATATTTGTTAATAATAATTAATTAAATGATATTCTTAACAATTTGTTGAATTTTCACTTGTAATTTATACCTAGGTATGGCATAACTGTATAAAATATTATGAAAACAATTTACATATTTTCATAATATTTTAATACCTACCGGATAACAACATAATAATAAACATGAATAATAATGATATAGGTAATACTTGTATGTACACAATTTAAAATCGCATCGCATACAATAATTAAATAAAAATAATCGGGAAATGTTAAAAATTATTAAAACATGACCTACATTTACAAAAAAAAATTAAACATTTTATTGTTCTTTTTTCACTTTAGAAAAAAAAACTATTGGATACCCATTATGCGTATGAAATTATCAGGGGGGGGGTTGGCAATTATGAGAAATTAAATTAATAATTATTCTGTTACACCTTTAATGATGCGTACCCATATGCTTGCTATAAATGGTACAGTAATAATAAATTTGCTCGTAATACAATTGATTCGCATGCATGGTTCGTTTAATTATGTCCACATTAGGGTGGTCCTTAGCTATATAGGTCAATATTTTTTATTTTAATTTTATACTAGCTTGTTTTAAATTTTTTTTAATGCATCATAAAAATAATTATGGTAAATTTTGGGTATTATAAAGTCCTGTGCCTCAGAAGGCAACGCCTTTTAAATACATTTTTAAGTTTTAATTTTTTGCGTATACTGTCTACAATTTTAAAGTTACGAATGAATAGTATGGTACCACTATTGTAGTACTAAATATTTACAAAAACATTCCGTAATCATGTTAGTAAAATTGGTGGTTTTCTGTAAATTTATGAATAACCGGTTGAAGTTAAATTCTAGGAAAAAAGTGCGGTTTTTAATATCCCTGTAATATCTTAAAGTATAAATTTATATAATAATTATAATAGAACATTATATTTTCTTTAAAAAAATGTCTTATTAAATTTTTTTTACATAAGCCCTATTAAGAAATATCAACAAAAATCTGGAAAATATAGATTTTTTTACAAACATTTTATATTTATGACAGAAAAAACACAGAGAAAAAAAAATTAATTTTAAACATGAAATATCTTTTTTTTTTTTTTTTTTAATAATGGCTCATTTCTAGAAACTTCAGCTAGTTCTCAAAATATTAGAAAATACTAAAAGGCATTGGCTATTGTACATCTTTTTGTATCAGGAAATCGTTTTCAATGATTTGCATTAAAAAATGGTTTTATCCCCAGTCCTTCATTATACAGTTACCGAAGTCACTTATTAATTTAACACCGCGTTCTGCTGCATCATTAAAAACTTGGTAGTACTAAATTTTTTAAAAAAATAATTTTACTCTTTTACTGGTTAAAAATCTGCTATCAAATTATTTTTAAAAAAAATGCTAAGTTCTTAAATCATGTTACAAAATATTCAGAAATATTTGTTGGACATTTATTTAAAATTGTTAAACTTAAAACTGAAATAGTTAAACACAATATTAAATTCTAGCATCAGTTATTTCTCTATTAGCAATTTACTTTCTTTTTTTCAATTGTAGGACTACAATTTTTATTAATAATAAAACTAGTAATTAATAACATTCAAAAGAATACAATATAATATTTATATTTATTTTATCAATTAAATACATAATGCTATAAAGTAGTCAAGACAAAAATTGGTCGCCTATCTGCAATATTCCCAATTTTCCAATATGCTAATCCATCCCTGTTTGTAAATTATAAGTTTGCCCTTTATTATCTTACCTTCATTTTAGGTGATTTTTTTTTTAACTAGACCAACAATTCTTTTGTTTTTTTTTTTTTGTTAAACCAATTGGTGTTATTATAAAAATAGGATGATGGTTAGATTATTGTGTATTTCATATTATGACCTGCTTACATATTATATTACATTTAAGTTGTACTTAACCAATCATAAATTAATTACATTCTTTAAAAAAAAAAATATGTAAAATATACAAAAGTTTATTACAAAATAGTATTAATTACTCGCATAAATCTTCTTCTTCACATTTCCTCCTACCTACTTAAATATATAGCCATAGAGTAGTGAAATAACACATAAGACGTCTAAATATTTTATGTTTTAAAATATATGTTGATTAAATTTTGTTCATTAAACAACTTTGTATTAGATATATATTTATATCTATCAAATGTTAACTATTTTTCAGTTCCAATCTATTGCAGTTTCTACTTAAAGATACTGGGATAATGACTTTACCAAAACATTTGCTCGCAATAGTACCAAAAATAGATGAAATGGTAAATAATATTAATTTACTTAAGTATATTAAGATACAAACAACAATACCTAAACTGACAAACTTGATACATAATAGGTAGAGGAAAAAAGTACGTTGTGCGATGTTTATGGAACAGTAGGCCTGGTTGAAAAGGTGATCAAAATTGGTTCGGTGCCTGAAGAATTTTACATAGTTGTGCGAGGAATTTGTCGGTTGAAATTGAAAGAAACCCTGACTAAAATCCCATTTAGAACCAATAAGATTGAAACTATTGCCAATTATACAGATCTCATTGGTGAGTGTTTTTTTTCTCTACTATTAAGTATATTTTCTGTATTAAATTGTAAACCATTAAATATCATTTTATAATTTAGAAGATGATTTTGATAATGGTGAACTCAAAGCTGAATTTGAAAAAGTATTTACAGAATGGATGGCATACTATGAAGCAAGCACATTAGATCCATTTATAAATGCTAACCCAAAGGTTTACGAAAAATAATTGAAATTATTTTGTTATGATTATTGAGTTAATGTTTTATTAACTGTTTCATTATTTTACAGAATATTTTGAAAGATTTTAACTTGTGTGATAATGTGGATGTTTGTTTAAGACAAATAGTACCATTAACTCAAGGTATTACATATTATATCCTCAGAGCCAAAAGTTTAAATGCAGTAATAAGAATTATTATTGAAGTGTTGAAACATGATCACAGTAGTATGTCCTGTTAAATAGATTATTTTAATACAGACAAATCAAAATATACCTATAAAATAAATTTCACGTTTAATTATTTATATTATAGCTTTATTGCACAAGGGTTCAAGGATGGTGAAAACTGCTGTAACGCCAACAATACTTAATTCGATTATAGGTACTATTGGGATGAAGAGAATAAATATTAAGAGAACCTTACCAGCTGAATTACAAGCAATCGAAGAAAAAATTAAGTAAATACAATAACTATATTACTACTATATTACTATTACTGTGTGTTTAGTATAATTTATTGACAAGTATATTTTATTTAGGGAAGAGGACATGCCAAAAAATGTTTATGATTTTATTTTAGCCGAATTCAACAGACTTAAAGCAATTAGTTGTAACAATCCTGACTATCCTGTCATAATAAATTACATCAACTACGTGGTTAATTTGCCGTGGAACATAAGAACAGAGGAAACGTTGGATTTGGAAAATGCGAAACTTGTACAGTCCTTTACAAGTTTAATAGTTTTAATATTGAATCTAATTATTGTTTCTCCGGACAGGTTTTAGAATCAAACCATTATGGTATTGATAAGGTGAAAACAAGAATTTTACAATTTATCGCTGTAAGAATATTAAACCCGCAAGTTACCTCGCCCATACTTTGTTTTATTGGACCGCCTGGTGTTGGCAAAACAACCGTTGCAAAAGCCATTGCTGAGTCATTAAACCGAAGACTTCAAAGGTTTATAAACATTTTGGTTTTTAAATAATATATATTTATATCATTTTTATTTTAGAATATCGTTGGGCGGTATAAACCATTATTCAGATATAAAAGGGCACCGTAAAACATATATTGGATCTATGCCTGGTTGTATTATTCAAGCTCTCGGTCAAGCACAAACAAAAAATCCGGTCATTTTGTTAGACGAGATTGATAAGATGGTAATGAATTCAAAATAATTAAAAAACCACTTTATTAAATTATAAATACAAATAACTAGAGTATCTCCGCAGTAGGAAGTTAGATGAACAGAATTTATGTTAAATTAGTTAAAATATCGAATGCAAAGATAAATCTAAATCAAAAACCGATTCTGAGTCATAGGCGTTAAAGTTTTAAATTTATACTATAGTAAAAAAAAAAAAAAAATTGTGCCTATGCAGCATTTTCAATTTCTATCTAACCTAACCTAACCATGTATTAAATTATCAACACAGAATTTAAAATTCTTATTAAAGTTCTGTCAATCTAAACTTTCTAAATTATGCAAAATATGTACTAATATAATATGTTGGTAAAAATTTTAAGTCTTACAATTATTATTATTTTTATAATAATAATTTATATTAACTTTTATATTTATGTAATTTTTTTTATCCTTATATATTAAAATACATTTCAAAAAATGTACTAACATTTAACAATATATCCTTCAATTCATAATACTACAGTTTCCCTTTAAATTTGCATTTCAAATGTTGTTCTGTATTCATCTATTGGGTTTTTTTTTTTTTTTTAATATACATTTTTAAAAAAGTGTCACTATATATAAATTAAATTTAAATCATATAAACACTCTTATTAATTTTAAACTGTGAATAGATATGCTATAGAATTATAAAATTAGATTTGTGTTAATTGATGACAATTATATGTAATTACTTATTATATCAATATATTACTTGTTTAACATAAGACATTTATATTAAAGTATAATTATGTGGTCCTAAAATAATTACTATTCTTTTATTTTTGTATACTTTAGTATAAAGGTTCCAGCGGTGATCCTGCTGCTGCGTTGTTAGAAGTTTTGGATCCCGAACAGAACGCTACATTCGTTGATTCATATATCAATTTGCCATTTGATCTCAGTAACGTCATGTTCATTTCAACCGCAAATACTGTATCTAATATACCACAAACGCTGCGCGATCGAATGGAGATCGTTTATTTGGGAGGCTACACATCGGTATGCTGATTACTAAAAATAGTTATTTGTTAATATAATATCTATTTAATTTCAATATAGGAAGAAAAATTGAAAATTGCAGAAAATTATTTAGTTCCTAAAGTATTTAGAGATCATGGAATGAGTAAAGTGCAGGTCAATTTTACTGAAAATGCCATAAAAGACATAAGTATGTCCTCTCTGGAATTTAAAATATTAT
This sequence comes from Tuberolachnus salignus, assembly GCA_956483605.1. Taxonomy (NCBI): domain Eukaryota; kingdom Metazoa; phylum Arthropoda; class Insecta; order Hemiptera; family Aphididae; genus Tuberolachnus; species Tuberolachnus salignus. The sequence goes on from OY101431.1 coordinate 9,994,335, forward strand.
TTATGATAATATTAATAATAATTTGTATATTATGTTTATTTTATTAGTACTAAAATACACTCATGAAGCTGGTGTACGTGACTTGCAACGTAAAATTGGAGCAATCTGTCGGTACATTGCTGTAAAAATAGTTGAAAACACAAACGCGGAACAGAATATTTATGAGATCACACCTGAATTATTATTGGAGATTTTTAACGTAAATACTAAATAAAAATTTGTTTTGTTTGAACTTACACCAATTGTTATTTTTAGGGTGAAAAGATATACGATTTGAAAAATTATCTGGTAGAAAAGAGTAGCAATAAAGTTGGTGTTGCTATTGGTTTATCATGGACTCCGGTAGGTGGTAAAGTCCAAGTGATTGAAACTTCTAAATTGGGTGTAAAATCAACAAATAATCAATTGGTCATAACCGGTCTGGCTGGTCAAACTCTAAGAGAATCGATTAAAATAGCAGTCAATTGGATACAGTCGTTTGACAAAAAAGTAAATTATTACTTTTATTTCGATTTAAATGTAGTGAAACAAATAATAAACTAACATTTGTCGAATAGAACATCTTCAATGTAAACGATCTTAATGTTCATGTTCACCTTCCTGGAGGAGGGATTAAAAAGGATGGGCCGTCTGCTGGGATTACAATTGTTTGTTCGATTGTTTCCCTTATCTGGAATACACCTTTAAGACCAATGATTGCTATGACTGGAGAAATATCTTTAAAAGGATATGTGTTACCAGTACGTCATACATTCAATTTTGTATTTGTGTTAAGTTCGTACTTTACTTTGAATTGGATTTCTTGTGTTTTTCAAAGGTGGGCGGAGTAAAAGAAAAAATATTGGCTGCATACGACTCCAATATTAGAACAGTCATCATACCTGCACAGAACATGAATGTCATTACTGGTTTGCCTAAAAATGTTAAAGTGAGTTTTTTTTTATAAGGTACTATGTGTATTTTTTTATAATATGAAATTGATTATTGATTAAAATAATAATAATAACACACTGAATTACTACAATCCTAAATCAAAGTTTTTGTCAAAATTTTCGATAACAATAATATATGAGTTATTTTTATTTTACCATTTGACTGAATATTGTCGAAAAGTATAAATAATAATAGTTTAAGGATTACATAAATAATATGCATATTTTTAAAATATATAAACAAAAAAATATTATTTCTTTACTCTCATATTATTTAATTTACATTCGTTGTTTTTTTTTTTTTTTAGGATGACTTGAATATCGTTCCAGTGAAACACATAAAAGAAGTGTTGGAACTTGTTATTCCAGGTGGATTGGAATATTTAAAAAATTGGACTAAAACCAACATAATACCAAAATCTAAACTCTAATTTGGTTATAAGTAACTTTAAACACTTAGATTTGATTATTTTTTTCTTTTAATTAATTCAATATTAACCACTGTGTGACTCATACGATTATTAGAAAAATCTATGATTTTTTTTTAATTAATGCACTTTTTTAATTTTTTTCTTTAACTATTCATTTATAATATTGGAACATAATAATTATACTCAGTTTACTAAGAGAATATACCGGTTATAATTATGTAGAGTGCTCGCTATGGCGATAAATATAATAGCCGACAAGAACTACTGGGAGTTGATCTATTTTTTCTAAAGCTTACTATAATGATACCCGTTTTAAATTTCCCTAATCCGCGTAATTGAACATTTTTATACTGGTTTGTTTTCCGTTTATTTGAAGTTTTCTTAGTTTTTAATGTGCTGCATTTTAATGTTGTCATTTTTATTCCTGTACGAGTCGATTCAAACGCCGGAAGGGGGGGGCGGTTTGAAAATTAACAAACTTACCTAAAACACTTTTAATGACTTTTTCGCACATTAACAATTACAAATAACAAATACACATATTATTTATATCAAATGATTTTTATTAATATACCAAATTACAATTGCGAAAAAAGCTATACGAATATTATGTGAAAAATTACATTTTTTAATTTTTTAATGAGTTTCTTAATATTTGAAGTTAAGTTAACGCAATTGATTTTCATTAAGTCGTTAAGATGATCAGTTAACCGAGATCTAAAATTATTCGTCAAGGCGCTAGGCTGTATCATACTGTTGGTAGTTGCGCGGTATATTTTCTTTTGTGAAACTGTATTAAAATAACTGTGTTAAAATATAGCTTATAATATTATGTATGCGAAAGGAAAATAGATTAGTTGAATAATAAATAATTTTAAGTTAAAAAATACCACTGCATATAGTATTCTTACTTCTCATTTTAGTAGTAAAGTTGTAAATCTATCCCTGCATTTCAAAATGTCTAATAGAAATTTGAAAACAGCAACAGGGAATATTATGTGTTTTATGATTATACAATATTGTAATTTTTAATGATATAATATTTTGGATTTTGGTTGTAATAACATTTATATCATTAATGCTTAATGATAATAATAATTAATTGAATATAATATTAATCTTAATATTATATTCAATTAATTCTTATATTCCATTTATATTAAATTCAATTAACTATTATATTCCACTTTTTTTATGTCTATACAATTTTTTGTTTTAAAATTTGATCATAATTCCAAGGTACTTTTAATGGAAGTCTATGTTCATTTTTTTTAACAATATTATTTTATATAGATTATTGATTATGCAATTCTGAAAACAATTTACATTTTCTATTAGTTTCGCAAAAGTATTGCTTAATTTTTTTCAAACCATTGTCTAATTAATTAATGATGACCTATTGATGATATGGTTTTATTTTAACAATAAATAATAATACAGTAGTTTAAAAATAAAATATTTCAACTTTATGTCTGTTATTCTTTTATTGTCCTAAACTAAAATAATTATAATCTACTTATGATATTTATCATTGGCAAACAATGCTAGTCAGTTTCAGTTTCAACTGATAAATACAAGGGACATTCTCGCCTCCCGAAATATTTCCCTGGCTATGCCACTGATAAAAACTAACCTAACCAAATTGTGAGACAGTACATGCCTACATGTGTGTAGGATATCCTCTTAATTATCACCAATAATTTGTATTCATACTCCAAAGAATTAAACATAATAAAATGTTTATATTGGTATTTTAGACATTATCAATTTATAAAATATTTGAATAATAGTTCAAAACAGTTGAGCATTTATTTATTCCGTTGTATTAATAATTTAACTTTGCGTTAATTAATTTTAATATCAAAATCATTTTTAATTTTGTACACCATCAGTCTTCAAATTCGATATAAGACACTAATCCGATGGGCTTGTAACCTTCGCCAATTGTATATCCTGGGAAAGATTGTATATAGATGGTTTGGTCTGGACTTTGATCTGTTCTTAATGCAAAATGTTCAACTGACTAAAAATGATAAAAAAAAAAAATATATATTTATATAACAATAATACTGTGTTAATTTGGGAAATTGAGTAATTGTTTAAATACTGAAAGATAATGATAACAGACTTCTGAGTGAAGAGCTAAATTAAAGTTAGACTTTTTTAAACTTAATTTTATAACATTTATATATACATTTTCCAAAAAAATGTTTGGAGGTTAAAAATTTAAATTCCAAAATTGTATCGCTTCACTACACTTACTTATCGAAGGAAAATTTGTCTAAACAATATTGGTATCCACGGCTTATAAAAATGTTAAACGAAAAAATTAAACATATAAAACAATTGAAAAACATGTACCAATATTATAAAAAAAATTCCAAAATCGAATTTACAATACGCAAACATATATTTTTATGTTTTAAGTTTTATTTTTACATTATTATAACAATTACTCACTTGGTCGCAGAAGGCAAAAAATGCGCCGGTAAATGTAAATGGGACTGATACACAAAGCCACAATATTACTTGTAATATTAAAAACGGCAAAGGGTCTGAATCGTTAATATTGTAAAACAAACCCATGGACATTCTGGAAAATAAAAACGGTTACTTTTTATATATAAAATATATGAATTCTCGACGAGTTCTTGGACCAATGGTCTCAATGATTTGGGAGTCGCTGACAAGAAAATATTTTTGTATACATTAAAAACTCAAAAAAATCATTATTTTATCATAACTAATTGCAATAAATTTGCACAGTTAATAAAAAAACAACAAAACAATCTGTTTAAAATTCAAATATAAGGATTATATTCAATTTTCCTTGACATGGGAAATTATACATACGATTATGGATATATTACATATATCTGTGTACAAGACACACCTTTTATTTTGTTTATACTATGATAATAATAATTTGATATTTGAAAAAAGGCCTACACAATGGTACAAAAAAAAACTACAAATATTATTCAAAAAGCCGGTACTTTGAAAAATTCCGTGGTCGAACTATAAAGAATAAAATAAAGTAAAACTTTGGGTATGCAATCATTTTAATGCGAGTGAAAAATAAAAAACTATACCTAGGAAAATATAAACATGCGAATATAAATAATCCTATAAAATAATTAAATAAATAAACTATTAAACACAGATGTATTATGACCAGTTTTCGACAAAAATAAGAAAATAATATAGACGAATATGGGAAGAACTTCCCATAATTCCACCTGTCAATTAGTACCTCTAAATAAAATATATTTATCTTATTGTTTCTGATAAAAGAGTAGTTCCTACGGCCGTTTAAAAATATAAAAAATCCGAAGTCACTATTATTTTTATAAACGTTTGAAATTCGATTGAAGTTCGGCATTTCATGCGTACTATTTTCCGATTGGCCTATGCAGAGAAAATCTGGTTGGCTCTTAGAAAATGCTTAACAAATTGAGACAGAGACTACCACCCATAAGCATGAACAGTAATCCTACATTTTATTTCGCTCGGTTTAGTCAAAGTAAACTTAAAATAAATCAAAATATTAGGGTTTCGAATTAAGAATAAAGCTATTTATCATAATAACAATAAATTATTAACCAGCATTCTTCAACAAACGTGAATTGTATATTGTACAAAAATATAAATATTTATTAGAGATAAACAATGGCAGATCTAAGATGTTTTGTTGGAGGGGGGAGCCAAGTGTTTTATAATAATATTAAAACCATACGTTAATAAAAAAAACACGTTATAATTTAGTAAAGTTTAATATTTAAAAATTAAAATTAATATTTGTATCTATGTAATCTTTGTATCTATAACATTTATAACACTTATAATTCTGACTATTAAAATTTTTCACATAGATACAAATATTAATTTTAATTTTTACATATTAAATTTTACTAAATTATAACATGTTTTTTTTATTAACGTATGGTTTTAATATAATTATAAAAAACTTTGCTCCTCCCTCCAACAAAACATCTTAGATACAACACTTGTAAATGCCTAGAAGAGCATTCAGCGAACAAATCACTTTCCGGTTTTACAATAATTTTATTATGTATAATTAACAGGGGCGAATTCAGAAAACAATTTTTGGGTGGGGGGGGGGGAAAAAAATGTAAAATTTTCATAAATATCATACTTTATTATTTTTTAGGTATTCATATACATACATGTAAGTATATATTAATCTATTTTATTTGTAAATCTCATGCTCAACTTTGAAATAACTTCAATTTGTAGGTCAGGTAATTTGTTTTTTAAATTTTTCCCGATATTCCGGGGGGAGGGGGTTGTACCTGCGTTCGCCCCTGATAATTAATACCGCTAACTTGTTCAAACCATTTTCTCCCATCGTTGTTCTCAAATATAATTTATGTATGTTTCAGAGTCGAAAAAGACTCACTTGAGGATGTTGTAACCGGTAGTATTTTTTTTCTTTCAATTTTGTTACTTCTAAATTTCACGTCATTAATTTTTTAACCGAGACATTAAGTCAATTATGGAGGGCAGGCCATCCCTTAAATCTGGGATAAATATATTATTAAATATATAATATTTTAAATCTTACCCCGGACACAATATAGAAGTCAAAATTATAATTGTCGTCCAATTCTTGATCGCGAATTTCTTATATATACTCGGAGACAAGTAACCTACAAGTGTCCCAACACAGATGTTACAATTTATTAAACAAGATATTAAATCTTTTTGTATATATGGTATTATATAGCCAAAAAATGCGAGTACTGCAAAGCAAAATTATAACATTGTTACAAAAAGGTTTTCATATTATAATGACATGTAAAAACGATAATTACCTAATATAATATAAATTATGTATAATACCAGTATTACATGACTGACAGCAACTAAGAGAAACATTCCTCTGGTGAGTGGTCTGGTACCTTCATAGATCTAATACAATTTCATGATTAAAGATAAAAATAAAATAAATGTTTAAAAAATATTAAATATTGATAAAAAAAACTATTGTTATTTATTTAAAATATTATTTCAGTGTCCAATGTATCTGCAATAAAATGTATTATTTTTCTTTTCTTCCCCCCCCCCCATAAATCAATTTGGTCGTTTTATTAGTTTTCTGAAATGGGTAATTGTGTAATTTTTCACAATTTACAACAGGACAAATAATAAAAAATCCAATTCATTAAATACAAAATAAAACAGCATTAAAAGTATAGAATTATACATTTTACTTCAACTAATCTGGCACCAGTCACTTAAATTACCATATTTGATCAACATATACTACAAAAATTAATTTTGTTTATACAAAAAAAAAAAATTAACTACTTTTAGTCTAAAACTGAGTACTATAATTTATTTAACATTTTTTAATTCAGTTTATTTATTACAAATTTTATATATTTACCTGATTATCTTCAACTTTATTATATTTTCGTAATATAAGTAGAAAACATATGGACATTGTTACAGACAGGCCAGTGATTATAAATAATAATCTTAAAACATTTCCTTGTGAATCAGCCATGAAGAGAGAACCAAATATATTATATTCCCAATCAAATTGTTGAATATTGTTATCCATCTAAAAATGTCATTGTAAATTAATATCGGGTGATTCAATAAAGAATTTTGTATATTCAAATAGGATATAATATTCTTGATGGAATAATGACTTATTACAGACATCAGAAATAATTTAGAATAAAACACAAGTTATTAAATAAATAATGTTCTTATACAAATTTAACGAACCATGTACTTGCATCACAAAGTCATATTGTGTTGGCAATTGCTTCATCAGGCATTGCAGTGACCATACTTGATGGTGTGCGGACTATGCATTCAGCACTTAAGTTAAGTTACCATTGCACATTCAAACAAATCCAGACGCAATGTGTAACATAAAGAAGCATTCAGGCATGGCTAAAGTTTTGAGAAAATGCAAAATTATTATCTGGGATGAATACACTATGGCCCACTAGCCTTCACTTGAAGCTCTTGATAGAACGCACAAAAATCTGAATAATAATACCAGACTTTTTGGTGGTGCTCTACTGCTGCTGATATTGCTGCTGCTGTAATTTCAGACAGACATTGCCAGTCATTCCAAGTGCTACATATGCGAACAAAGTTAATGCATGTTTGAAAGAATCATACCTATGGTGAAGTGTCAGTAAATTAAACCTTGTCATAAATATGCGTGCTCAACTTAAAAATAATCCATCAAAATTACTTTTTCAGAAAATTCAAAACATTCAATTTTCTAAAATAAAAGTTATTAGTAAACATTTCATTGAATGTTGTTCAACCATTGATTTAGTGAAGAATTTATATAAGAAAATAAATGTATCTTAAATTTTATTTTTATTTTTGTTAAAAATATATTATGTTATGTATGATATACATTTTTGATATATTGAAAAATGTCTATTCGTGTAATTTGATATTTACACAAGAGGCTTATTATTTAAATAAAATAGATATAAAATGTAAGATATAAATATTTTTTTATATAAATTCTTCACTATTAAACCAATGCAACAATTTGTTGATTCAATGACATTTGTATTAATTACTTTTATTTTAAGAAATGTAATGTTCTACATTTTCTGTAAAAGTAATTTTAAATACATGGAAAACTATACAATTTATTATTTTTCTAGCAAACTAATGGATTTATGAGAAATTATGTAAATTATTTTTTATATAAAATATTATGGTTCTATACACGTTTATGGTAAGTGCTATAGTTTTTTTAAATTAAATCGAAAGAACTAAAAAACTATCATCTTAACCACTTTTTTAACACCATTTGATAATGATTACCAAATTTTAATACAATTACTTAAGGTATTAAACAAAATGAGGGGTTGAGATAGCAAAAATTTTAAAGTTCAAAAATAAATATATATATATATTAATTTGAAATTAAATATTATATATTCACTATGCACAATGTTTCCTCGTAATAGTCAATCCTGGTCAATAAGTAGCAAGTGGGTGACGGTGACATCCAGATCAGGTAAAAAATGAAGTTCAAATATAATCCGTAACATCCTATCATGATGACAACAGTATTCACATCCTGAAAAAAAATTTGAAAAATTACCAATGTTCGACAAATATGTCAAATACAATGTAAATTTTGTAATAAATAAATTTGTAATAAATATATATTAATGATTCCTACCAAAACTTAAATGAGGTTTTTTTTTCTGAATCTGTAGATTGGTTCAACGATGAAATGTACCCCACTCTTCTCTATTCATTGCAATTAGAATCCTTTTCCAAGACTGTTTAGGTCTTCCGCTTCCTGGTTTCCCTTTAATTATAGATTATTTCTTCTCTCCCTGATTGTTGTTTTTATTGGCCTCCTTTATTTTATTTTATTATTTATTTTTAAATGTGGTACCATATTATAAAATAGAATTATTAAACTATTTCAATTTAATTGCCTATTTGCTATACCTAATATGCCTAACCTAAGTGCACAATTAAAATGTTTGTAATGTCAGATATATACATTAGGCAAATGATAAAATAAAATATTGTAAAACTAGTAAATTATGAACAGGTGAAAAATTGCAATACAATTATATTTTCTATGTCTATGTCTTTTAATACTATGACAAGATTCTTGAATAATTGTTTAAAATATAAACAGTAGGTATACCTATACTTAATACATTTTATTTAATATGCATAAAGTTTATTATACCCCTCCTGCAGTTTTTTCTATCAAAGGACTTGATAGTTATCCTTCTGATAACATAAATAAATATTGGGATGTGTATAATAAATGAGATGGAATAGCGTTTTAGTCAAGAACCTTAAAGTTTAATTACTCTGTAACAACAGGCCATTTCCTTCAGTTTAAGTTTGACATTAATGACATTTTTGACAATTTTGCAGGAAAAAGTAAATATGGACAGTTCGTTTGAGTGTGGAATTAAGCTTATTAAAAAATATGTCTGACACGACTCCTATTAGAGAGTCATCAATTAAAACAATGGCAACATGGCTGAATCAGTGACAATGATTGAAAAACAAAATTGAAATCAAAGATGACAAATATTATAATAATTATTGAGAGTTATATGAAATTATCACAACGGTTCCTTTAAATATAGTTAGTTCGTGCACACTTACCGTTGTGGCTCAGTATTCATCGCTCCTCTGTAGTCTTCTTAATTACAATTACAAAAGAAACTCGTATACTTTTATTTTTATTAAATGGTATGCACGGTCTATCAGCTCTAATATTAACTATTATTAATTTTTACTATTTGAAAAATCGACTGTTATCAGAAACACTGCGACTACCGTCTTTCGTTCCGTTATGTTTCACCACGACCTAACGGCCACACTGTTTCCGTAATTTACGTCCGATCTTCCTTTACGACCTGCGATAAAGTTGATAGTAATAAGATGTTATAGTGGAATAAAATTGATTTCATTATTATTTATGATTACTGCATTAGTATTTAATATTTATGTATGGCGGGAATACGTTTAACGCGTTGCATACATTATACAGAGATATTCCCGTACATTAAACTAACATAACTTACGTTTCACTTTTATATTGCACGAGACGTTGTCGCCGAAATTCGTTTTCCGAAAAGAAATTTAAAAATGTCCACGCTAGATTTGAAATATTTGTATGTAGCGTATTATGTAAAAACTGTACAAATGTCGAATACTATATTTGTTTTATAAAATGTAATTTTTGAAACAAAAGAGGTAAAAGTTAAATGCAAAACGAATAAAATTATATGAAAAAAAAAGTACCAGTTGGGTAACTGCAATTATTGTTTTATCAACAATGATCGAACATCGTTATCATTTTTCTTGTCTGGTTAGGTTAGGTTAAATGGTTATGATTTATCAGTAACCTATAACCGAAATTGCCAAACTACTTGTTTACCGAATACAGTAACTCGGTAATCATTTTTTACTAATAAGCGTTCCCTATAATATAATTTTCCCGAACAATATCACTAAATAACAAAATAATACCAATTTTTTATTTTTTTTGTGTTTTTCAACTCGTCGTTATACCGTGCTCCTGGCCTATTTTTACTGTAAATAATTGACTACAACAGACGATTAAGCGGACTTAACCGGACATGTGTTGATTGTTAGGTTCAAAGCATTTAACGTCCCGTGTCGGTTTTATTATTTTTGTAATTTACAGTGTATTACTGTGTGATAAAGTAACACACTGTTTTGCCACTCGTTTGGTATTAGTGCAATTTAACAGGAATTGTTGTATTATTAATATTTGTATTTTGTAATGCTGTATGTATGCAGTTGGGAACAATTCCATTTATACATTTAAGTTTTTCTTATACAAATATTTTAATGTGCTCAGTAAATATCATTATAATCTTTAGAACTGATTAATGTTTTACATTACTTTTAAATATCCTGTATACAGAATAAATTAAATATCACTCAATTAACATTATACACTATTAACCGATTTCATAATTTAAATACTCAGTGAAGTGAATTTGACAAATTGGTTGTTGCTATAGATACCTTAATATTAATCATTGACAAAAATCAAATTATTATGTAGTTAAGAATTTGGTTCTTAGTGTATTTTATAATTATCAAAAATAAATCATAAAAACCAATTTTGATCAGCCTTTATTTCTTTAATTAAATTTAATCAACTGGAGGCCAATGAGTGGAATTGTAATCCAAACAGGACCTTGATGATTTATTAATAATTTTCAAAATATGTAAATTAAATGTTAAATTTGCCTGTAAACTTAATTGTGAACAATTTATACTACTTAGAGCATTAATAAATACAAACTTAAAGTACTTAAAGGTGTATCATTATTTTTTTGTATCCATATATTTGGTAAATTAATATCACCTAGCAATATAATATTAAAAGAAGGATATTTTCAATAAATTTCTTCATCAATATCTATACTTTGTACTGTTAATAATAAAAGTTTGCCATGAGTAACAAAACCAAAAGATGTTCCAATTATAACATATGGAATATTAATTAAAGTAGAACTTACTATAATTTGTTTTTAATAGCTATTAATGTATCACTTTTAGTAAATTTACTTGTATTTTTATTTCTATCCAACTGATAAATTGAATAACTTGATAAACATAACTCTAAACTAATTACATTATTATGGTTGAAGTCTCATACAAGTTTCTGTAAAAACTATAATTTTAAAATCTAAATTAGCAATGGAACTATAATAGAAAATAAACTTAACTTGACATTTTGTTAATAATAATAATATACTATACACTTAATATATGTAAAATATATCTAAAATAATAATAATGAATTTTAAATTTAATCTTTGTACATTTCAATTTTTTTTTTTTAGGTATAATCTAGATGAAGAAAATGGTAAATAACTAAGACTGATTTAAAATATTTAAATATTCTTTTATTAGATTAATAATAATATACAAATATATTTACTTGGACATACCATGAGTAAGCTACTGTTATAGGTAGAAAGTTTGGAAGCTATATGAATATGGGGAGTTTAGCTTATGTATATACACAGATATCAAAGATAAATGCAAGATATTTTAACTCCATAAAAAAAATAATAATAATAAGTTTTGTTTAAATTAATATTTGAAAAAAAAATTATGTATAATATAATATAACATAAATGGATAAATGCATATGGAAACTACAAATAATTAAATAGGAAATGCATTAAATTGTTAAATTAAATCATAATTTCAATTTGTATATTATTATTATTTTTTACATTTTTGATTGAATTTCACAAATAAGTTTCATGAATTCATTATGATTAATAACAGGAGCAGTGGCAAATACCCCATTACTATTTAAAGGATCCATTTCATTATCTTTATTGTAACTGTACTTTTTACCAAATTTATCAGTTAAAACTCCTCCAGCCGCTCTGAGAACTGCTTCTGGTGCAGCTGTATCCCATCGTTTACATCCAGAACTAGGATAAATATATGCATGAGCTTTACCCTCCAATATGTACAGCACCTAAACAAAATTTTTGTTTAAATATTAAACAAAATTCACTAATAAAAAAGATCTTGGTCAGTAGCTGATTTAAGGCCTTGAATAAAGTCGGGAAATACACACAAAATGTATCGGTAACATGTACTGCAGTAATTGATATTGTGGTTTATAATATAAAGTGTATTATTTTTTTATGTGGTAAAAATTGGAAAAAAATAAATTATGCATAATTTAGATAGGGCACCAGTACACAATTTAGGAGAGGGGTTAAATCCGGCACTGATATTGGTTGTAATTGTATACCTTATTTCCAGCACCGCCCACACGAATGATTTCACAGGGTTTCAATGCATTAATAAATGTTTCAATTGTTTTATCATAGTGGCTTCTTGTGGTAACGTAAACTGTATTATGTATTGGTGGTTCTTTTAACTCAAATCCACCTACACCACAACCCACGAGACCCCAGAGAGCTCTTCCTTGATTTTGCCAAAATGGTTGATAAATCACTCCAGCAACAGCATCGTCATTAACACATACTCCAATTAATATTGTAACATGATCAATCAGTCCTATAAAAAAATTGTTTAAAAATTAATACAGTAGTAATTGTTATAAAATGGAAAATACACTTGATAGTTTCAATAAAGGTAAACACCTTTAACAAATTCTGAGGTTCCGTCTAATGGATCAATCCATAATGTAACCTAAAAATAAAAAAATTATAATTTTAAAATTAATTAAAACATTTTTGAAAGTTTTAAGAGCAAAAATCCCAATATTGTTTTTAAAGTCTAATTGATATAGTTTTATAGAACAAAGTTGCAATTTTTGTAAAACAACAATTAATTATTAATTAATAGTCATAATTATTTGCTTAGAAAAAAAAAAAAAGTAATTGATTTATATTGAGTTATGTTATTATGTTATTATATTCGTATCAGATTTCTTTTTTTTAAAAATCACAGGCATTTAACTAGATAAAATCAATAAAATATTTAAAAATATATATTTATATTATAAGTGTTTTCTATAAATAGTTCATTGTTTTTTTCTCTGTAAATTATAAAACGTAATTTTAATATTACGGTAACTATTATTTCAAAAAAAATTTAGAAATTACACAAGAGAGTGGTGGTATTTATACTTATTAACTGAATTTATTTTGAATTAATTTAATAGATTGTAATTTATGTTATAAATTGATAAAATAAATAAATTTAAAACAAAAATTGATTTTTTTTAGCTGTATTGATAATCTAAATTGATGAATAATACTAACTTGATCTTCTGTAACATTGATTAATGATTCTGGGCACTCCAAATCCAATATTTCTTTGTCAAGATCAGAAATTATCCAATCTTCAGGAACATCCAAATTTTGACTAATTTTATCCACTTCTTCTGCGATAATACACACGTCAGGATAGAGTTTTTTAAATGATGCAACAATACAACGTTGTGCAGATCTATCAGCTTCTGTTTGTAAATCGTTTACACCCTAAAATAATAAAAATGTTAAAATTTTTAAACTAAAAAATGTTTTAAATTAATTAATTTTACCTTATCGATAATTCCCAAGTCTCCTTTTTGCATAACTTCACGAATTATTTTACCAGCTTTATGAGAAATTGACACAGATGAAGCCAACAATCTACAAACTAAAGCTGCTTTTTGGGCCATTGTAATCTAAACAAATATCAATAAAATATATTTATTTTTTTTTATATATATAAATACCTATTGAGTACGTGTGGTGATTAAAAAAACTTAATTATATAACTACACGAAAAGGTACATTTCTGTCTGCTACGGCTTAGCTGAATAAACTAAAAGTAATAATCGATGTAAAATCAATAAAATCTTATAAAGCAAAAATAAATGAAGGCCAATCATATTATACAAACACAAGATACAAGGTAAACCTTCCATAATTTAAACAATGGACCTACTTTAAAACCACACAATAACCTTAAGTGATTGTCAATTATTAATCTATCATAATACATTTCTACACATATTTATTGTTATAATGTACCTATTATTATTTTTTTTTATTTATATATATTATTAATATATTTTTATTTTACATAAATTCGCATTGAAAACCAAAACTTAGCCTTGGTGAAAAAAAATATATTTATATTGAACTATTATTCAGTTATATACAATTTTAAAGTATCTTTTAAGTTTTGGTTTAGGTCAGGGTTTATATATTAAAAAAAAAGAATTTTAATAATTGTTAACTATACATTTTAAAACACTATTACAAAATCAAAAACATGATATTTTAGTTTATAAATATGTATTTACATCAGAATTTGCATAATATTTATAGGAACAAGATTCTATATATATTAAGAATTATTATGTATAAAGGGAGGGGGCATAGATCTGGTTTTACTATAATTTGTGCTATTTTTTTTTATTTTTTTTTGTAAACAATGTTTTGACGAGATATAAAAAAATTCAATCAAAAATTGTATGGACATTTTCTTGTATCATTTTAGATCTAGTTGGTATATTGAGAAAATTATTTTTTGATTTTCCTTGTAATTTTCCTAATAATGGTTTTCTAATCATTTCGATTTTGTTGTACTTCAGTAAAAATAGTAATCCTAGAAACTAGAAACTTTCACCAAATAATTTTATATTATAGCAATAATTCAATTTTCAAAATATTTCGGTGTTTTTTTAGTTATGAATATTGAATATTAGTTGTTTGTAATTGTTGAGTTTTTTTATTTTGTTTTTTTTTGTAAGTTAGGTTAGGTTAAGGGTTGGGGGTAGCCAAAAAAATGGTCTTAATATAGTAATTCTAATAAAGAAAATTGATTTAACAAACAAATAAACTAGGTACGTTAACAAGCAAATATGCAACTCAATAAGAAGTATAATTTAAAATGCATTACTAAGATTGTATCAATTTGTTTGTACATAGAAATTTGAGATTGAATACATTTTTGTTTGGATTTCTATAATATTAATAAAAAAAAAAAATTTTAAATTAATAAAGAATAGATAATTAGGTAATATAAAAGGAGGACCGTAATTAATAATATTATATTATTATTATATTAAAATGATATCAAAAATTCACAAAACAATTATTACTTATTATTAGCGCTTACATATCATTAATTATAGTCAGGAGCGTAGTCGCCTCCTCCCTCCTGTCCTGAGGGACATGTATTATTTTTTAAGTGTTTAAAAATGACTATGAAAATTACAATTATTATTTGCAAGATAAAAATTAAGAATTAAATACAGTTCACTGTGGCATTAAAACATAATAGGTATGCGATGGAAAACTAATAACCCTGTTGAAATTATTTTCGCGGTTACATCATTGAATTTAGTAACAATAATGCAAATGTCATCATCTTCATGACGAAACATTACATCCATTTATTGCCACGAGATAGAATACAAATTCTATTTGAATTCGTTTGACGTTGCTATGTTAATTCCGAATTTTTCGAACTACTGAAGAAAACCGCCTACCAATATTATTCTATTTATTTGGTATTGCGCATATTTATTTTCAATATCGTAGCCGACTCATCATGTTAGTAAATCAATAAAGTACTTACATGTTGTTAAAAGACTATGAGGTGCGCAAATCAACAGTCGAATCGGACGATTTCGTATCGCGGAATGTAATTTGTAAATTTTCAAAAGATATTCGAATATCAGTTTACGCACACAATATTTTTTAAACGAGAACGATACATCAACACTAGTAATAATTTCAATTTGAAATGCCTCCGTACATCACCGACTTTAAAACAACACTGTCGAACAATATTCGCGTCAAAATGCTTGGCCACGACAAATAATTAAATGTCACACTCTCTAATCTCAGAAATTCGATTTCAGACTCGTTTGGACCACAGACGCCGTGACCAACAACAAACGATAACGATAATCAGTGATAACAGGTCGTCGTGTAGTGAAAAAACTTATTTTCATTAAATAACTCACTTTGAGTTGACCATGTACTGTATTGTTTCCTTTATAATGCCGAAATTTTTCAATCGACAGAATTCCTCGTACAATGGAAGAACGATTTATTCCGAATGTTCAGGCTCGTAGGCCTTTACGTTTGAAAAAAATTCGTCTAGAACTACCCGAACTGTGGTTCTATTTGGTTACTTATCGTATTATTAACTATTACTAATCGATTTTTTTTTTAATGATTAGCTACACTATATAAAAAAAAAATAGGTTCAATACGTTGGAAAATTGGATTGCGTATTTATTTATCCTAAATAGGATACTCTATTTACTTAAATTCTTACTTGATGGCAATCGTAGAGAAATACTTATGGAAAACGTAATAAAAAAAATAATATATATAAAAATACGACTATTTCACGAAGCGAGAAAAGCCAACGACGTGATTAATATTATTTAAAAAAAATGTTTAGAAACGTTATATTTTAATCATTACGATTTATGACTTTATATGTAATATTATTGTAGTTTATATTATCATTATTCAAATTTAATCAAATATTTTTTCTTATCAGATGTTTTCATTTTGATAACGTTTATATACTACAACTATTACGAAAAAACGTTTACTTGCCTATCGTTTATTTTGTTTTTTTCTTTCAGGAATTTGTTTAAATCGAGTTGCTCCAATTACACGAGATAATATCGAACAGCGCGATTTTAGATCATTATTATAATATGTTCTTTTATGACTAATTACTCGCACGGTTTTCGGTAGATTTATCGTGTTAATTATTCGCTTATAATACAACACTCCTCGTTGCCGTCGGGCATCTCAAGATTTATACCATGAATTTCACTTGTAAAGTGTTCGTTTTCAACGCGCGACTATCCGCGGTACCTCCGTCGCGTTTCAATAAATTTTTCGGGTTTTCGTCATCGTCCGTTTCCGTAAAGGTCAATCAAAATGCGCACGTACGACATCAAGTTCCAACACCCAAATGTGAAATTTACACCGCCGAACAACAAAATTTTGATTCTTCGTTTACCGTAATAACGGACGCCGTGTCCGTTGACGAAGAGTCACGACTCATTGCCGAAATTGAAAAATCGTTAAAACGTTTACGCTATCAAAGCGATCATTGGGACGCTGTAATATTATTTCTGTATACTAAATTTGAAAATTGCGAAGTAAAATAAAATAAAAAACCATTGATTTTGTTGAACAGGCCATACACGGATATAGGGAAACAGAAATTGTTGCGTGGAAAGATCCGAGCAATTCGAATGTCATGCAAAGGCTCGGGAATAGAGTGTTTACCGATAAATCGACAACTGACCCAATGCATAGAGTGCATATTCTTGATTTATTGGATAACGGGTATGTCAAACCCCATATAGACAGTGTACGAGTAAGTACAATATGGAATTTTTAAATAAAAATAATTAACAATATAATAAATAAGGCTTCAGTTAAAATATATAATTAATGAATAGTAATTTATTTATTTTATTCGTTGTTGTGTGCCCTAATTGTATCATATTAATTGGATGTGCATGTAAAATAAGTAGACAGCACTCTTACCAAGTTTTATTTATTTATTATATTTTTAATAGTTTTGTGGAAATATAATTGCTGGTTTAAGCTTGCTGTCGGACTCAGTCATGCGGTTAGTCAATGAGAATCTTCCGGAAGTTTATACAGTGCATGCTCTGTTACCTAGGCGTTCATTGTACATTATGAAGTGAGTTAGCACAAGTTTTTAAAAATAAAATTGAATCAATAGGTAGATGTTTTTACTTGATTTTTCTATAACAAAATAGTACATTTTTTTTGTTTTTAATCTAATTATCATCTAATAATTATCACCTTACAGTTTATAGTTTGTGGTTTTAACAATGATTCAATTTACAGTGATATTAAAAAATTCATCATCACATTAATAGGTTACTTTCAGTATTAAAAATGACTGAAGTTTTATTATTTGTCTAAAAAAAATTTTTTTTAATAGGTTATTTGATTATCGCTTTACAGGGACGATGTAAGATACAAATACACACATGAAATATTAAAGGATGGAGCGCCTTCCATATTCAGTGATGGACATATTGTACGCCAACGAAGAGTGTCAATTGTAATGCGGAATGAACCACAGTGTGAAATTGAGAAATAATTTGATAAGGAGATTATTTCATACTTCATGTTAGTTTATCATTTTAGCATAGTACAATTTTTTTGGTTATTAAAAACTGTAAGCATTAGATTATTAACAGAATATTAAAATAAAGTATTTTGATCTTTGATTAATGATTTAGAATTTGAAATCAAAAAAATGTCAAATTTCAATCAATAATGCAAACTATTTAATTTTTCATTTAAATTTATTAGATATTGACATAACTATAACTATATATAACTAATATATGTTGAGTTAATCTAATTTGACATGATTGTATAATATATTAATGTGTAAAATTGTTGAATATTTATTAGGTTTTATAATTGATTGCAGTTAATGTTTATTAACTGTACTAGTGAATACACTTTTTTCTTCAGAAATTCTTTAGTTTTAATTTGTATTTCAATTTAGTTGGTTTAAAACAATGTCTGAGAAACATTTTAACAGTTCTTTGTAACTTTTTTTTTGAAAATATATAATCTAGTAAATTTAGTTTTAGTCTATATAGTTTGCCATGCTAATATCTAATATCTCTGTAAAAACAAAATTATTTAAAATAAATTAAACAGTTTATAATATACTTTTACAATACTTTTATATACAATATGAAATGG
Source organism: Tuberolachnus salignus (assembly GCA_956483605.1). NCBI lineage: Eukaryota > Metazoa > Arthropoda > Insecta > Hemiptera > Aphididae > Tuberolachnus > Tuberolachnus salignus. Next base: position 10,013,457 of record OY101431.1, read on the forward strand.
AAATTTTAAACTAATTGTTTATATAATTATTAATTATATAGTGCTTAATTTATACAAAAAAAAGCAATATATTTAGATAAATAAAATAAAACAATAATTATTCAGGGACAGTGGTTTCTTCATCTTTGCATTTTTATCTCATGTAAGTAAATTCAAAAATGATTTGTTGTAATTAATTCTACTACCCATAAAGTAAATCCATTAAGCCAATTTTTTTTTATTATTATTATTAATCTTGATATGCCTTTAAACTAATGGATTGTATTGTTGAAGTACAGAAAAAAAAAAGTTGTTATTAATTTGTTTTTGTTGAATATAAAATTGGATATAGTAATTTGGGGGAAATATTTCTTGCATCCCATAGTTAAATATGGCTTAATTTTACAATTGCCATACTTCATAACATTACCACTAATGTAATATTTAAAAGAGTTGTTTTGAATCTTAAATTCAGATTATATTTTATTTGGATGCAAGTGAAGATAATTGTTATTATTTTGAATATTGTACAGTTTGTCTTTGTTGTCTAATTAAAAGTTTGCAAAAAAATTTCGAAACCTTCAGTCAAGGACAATTCAAATCATATTTTAGGCAAAAACATTTCCAATTTAATTCATTTAAATAATAAAACAGTTTATTTATAAATAATTAGGGTTACATTATAATTTTAAATTATTTTTCAGTAATGACAATTTTTTTAAAGAATCGTTATTTATTATGGCTTTTACTTTTTTTTTGGGGGGGGGGGGGTATAGGAATAATTAGTTATTGATTTGTTTGAATGTATATATTAATACTGTGCTTACATTTTAGTGTTTATTTGTTTTTAGAACGTTTCTGATAACAATTTACATTGGCCATAATATTGCTTTAAAGTTGAATGAAATAAACCAAGCGATTCCATTAGTCCATCTAATAAATTTCTTATTGCAATTTGGAAAATGGCAACTTTCAATATTCTTACAGGTTATTTTTTTATCTTATATTCAAGTCCACCCCTAAATATAAATATATGTTATTTTATTAAAAACCTTTCATATTTTTAGGTCGATTGGTGATAAAACATTCAATTTGAACATCAGCGAAGGGAGTGTCCAGGAATTCACCGGCTTTCATGGCGTGGGCTTATATGATAAAAAATGATTTATTTTTTATTGGTGCATTGAAATTAATATTTCAGTGCTATTCTCCAAATTCACATGTTCACCGGAAACTTATGTATTCCAAACTAAATTATTTATATTTAATATTTTGTTTATTTGAACATAATGCACTGTTTATTATGCTGGAACCAGTGGGGACTAGTCCACAAATGTCAATGAAGCGATTCTCCTAAATTGTATACTGAGGCCCCACTTAAATCATAAAATTGATTTTTTTCAATTTTTACCACAAAAATAAATACCTTTTATATTGCAAACCACAGTATTATTTACGCCAGTAAATGTTACATTTTGTATGGATTTGTTCACATTAGTGGAACCCTGAAATCCGCCACTAGCTTATATTAAAATAAACAAATAATTGTAGCAATATAATTTATAAAACAGTAATTGTAACAAAATAATTTTAGAATATTCTTAGTTATATAAATGTAAATGTTGATTTTTCTAAAAATACAAAATAATTATTTTTAACAATTTAAAATCCATGTTAAACAATCTTGTATCAATGTAATGGAATTTGTATCAATTTAAATCAGTATGCAACAATAATCACATTGAAATATGATTCTGAAGGAAGTTTGGTTAAGCATATTTTGAAATGCCAAGACCTTAAGGATGGTTATGTTGTCAACTGGTTGAACACTTCAAATAAAAATTTAAAAACTATTAAATTAAACTAAATTTTTTTTTTTTTACCACTACTAATATTACTAATTAATAACTCGAACATTTCAAATGCTTTTAGATAGCTCATAATCGATTACAATTACTATTACAATCGCAGTACACGTGACTGATTCTAAGTTAATAATAATAGTTATAAAGTCTATTGTTTACCCCTTAAAAAAATTCTGTTTTACCCTTTGGGGACCCTCCAGGTCCAAAACCTCTGGTCTGGGCCAATGTTTATCAACCTAGGGGGCGCGCTCCATTATCATTTAAAAAAAAAAAACAACACATTACATGAAGCCGTTATTTCTAATTATTAATATTTGATGGACTATTATTGAGTAATTACGTTATCTTAAACAATTCAATGAATACTGTTGGATTATAAACATCCAAATGTATTATATATATATATATTTATATTGTGGCGGAAATCCCACCACCAAAGTATGTATATCAGCTATATTCTTAGAATAGTAGATAGTTATAAAACTTATAAATAACTATTACGATTATGGCTAAATTATCAATAATATAATGTAGTTGTGTCGTATTACAATCATTAGGTTTCTGTTTATAATTTCGTGTGGTAATTTGATATACAATTATAACTCAAAATATTTAAATCCAAGAAAATATTGTATATAGTAACGTATGGACTGGACATGAACAATTAAAACTTAATGAATAAATGTCAAATTTAATTCGAGTCACTACTGTTGCAAGGCTTATTCTTTAATTAATCGGAAGTCATGACTACTTTTTCTACTATAATTATCATATTAAATATTATATACAGTATACATGTACACTTGCACATCATTTTAACTATTACAGGTCTGATTTTATATCTACATGATCATTGACATATGATTTCAAAAGATTTATAGAAAGACTTATTTGTGACTATGATTTATAAAAGATTTTATATTTTATCAAAAAAATTTACCTATTCTAGATATCAAATTAAAATTATTTTATACCTAGTATATTACTAAGTTGCTGAAGCTACTACTATTAATTATACAGGTTATATTAATCGTTAACTTCATAAATAAAATAAAAATCATTATTAAAGTAAATTATTTCATGTGATTATATTATTATACTACATAGTAAATTACAATAATATAAATTTTAAAATATATTATATTTTATTGGAACTGCTAATAACATAGAACATCCAAGTGTTGTACTACAAATAAAAATAATTTTTTTTTTTTATTATAATAATCGTGTAAAAATAATTGACACAAAAGGTAAGTACATAAATTGAAGGACAAACAAAAAATACTATGTATTTACTAACAATTACAATTTTAATTTAAATGTTATATTACCTAAAAAATATGTATTTATTATTATTTTTTAAATACATTTATAATGTATTTAAAAAAATAATATATTTAATGTATTACATGTTTTTTAAAAAATTATTTTGTTATAAATAATTTGAAAATAAAGTCAAATATTAGCTAGAAATATAGTTATAGTAAGTATTTACAACTAATATAACATAATATGTTTGTTAAATAAATTATGATGTAATAATAAGACTAGTTCTACAAAAAATACATATATAATGTTAGACTAGTAAATTAGAAAAGGAACACTAATACATACATATTATAATATATGTATATTATATATATGCATTTATACATTTATGATATAAATAATCATCAATTTATTTATTTTTTTATTTAAATACTTATATCTATTTTATTTATTTTTAAAAAATAATTATAGTTAAAAATTAAAGTGAAATTCACTTATTACAAGCCTCATTCAAAACTATTCTGGAATATCATTTACCTGGGAAAAAGGACTTCTAGCACATTGTCAAACAAACTAAAGACATTTCCTATATTTGTTTTATATCACATGTGCAGTAATTTTGATTGTATAGAATAATAAACTGGAAATAGCGATGTCATTTGAAAGGAAAACTGTTCCTCACATTCGCCAATATGTTTATTGGCATATTACAGCATAATTTCCAAATTATCATTTTGTTGAATTCTTGAATTAATTCGCAATCTAATGGATTGATGCAATGATCAAGACTCATTTTAGTATAACACCACATAAATTCATATATATTGCCATTATTTGTTTTTAGCTAATTAGATATTACAGTTTTCTAATAGCTATTTTTGTAAATAAATTCCATATATAATATCAATTTCTTAGATGCCTAGAAAATTATTCCACAAAAGCGAATTCCTTGTATACTTCTAAAAGGGTTTATAATTTTCTGACTAATGGGTGCAAAGCAACTAATATATATGGAATGTTATTTACTGATTATTTTTATTTTTTGCCTAACTTTTTTTTATTACTTTTTGTTTTATTCAACTCATTCTTATTTTGTAACAATTTTTTAGGTTTTGACAACTCCACTAAAGTTGGAGAAAGCTTTTTACCTTTTTCAGTTTTTGAATTTCCAAGTTTTTGCCCAGAATGTTTTAAACCACGGGTACCAGACTTTGGTTGTGTCTTTTTAGTTGAAAGTTTTGTTTTTTTATATTTATCATTGGATCTTAAAACTGTTTTTTTATTTATCTTTTTATGAGTAACAGATTGGTTACACATTTTTGTTGTTGCTGATCTGGACCTATCTGACACATTTAAACCAGTTGAATTTTTTTTTACAGTTTTCGGTGACATACAAGAACGATTTGTAGATAATAAATGTTTATTTTCTGTTTTAATTTTTTCTTTTGAAACTTTACAATTTTTCGTTGCATTTCTGGTTTCAATTTTTTTATTCGTTTTTGAATTTGTACTCTTTTTTGAGATGGGTTTTTTAGGTGGTATTTTCTTTACCACGTGCGTTTTAGTTTTCCTTTTAGGTATGTATTCTTCAAAGCCGTCAACTATACGTAATGGTTTTCTTCTGATTCTTTGTTGTCTTATTAAAATTGATGGACCCGCCTCAATATTAGATTTGTTTTTGAGATCAGTTTTGTTTTTAAAATCAGATTTGATTTCGAGATTAGATTTGTTTTCGACATCAGATTTGTTTTCGACATCAGATTTGTTTTCAAAATCCGCTTTGTTTTCAAGATCAGTTTTGTTTTCAAAATCTGATATGTTTTCGAGATCAACCTTGTTTTCGACCTCAGATTTGTTTTCGAGATCAGTTTTGTTTTCAAAATCAGATTTGTTTTCGAGATCTGATTTGTTTCCGAGATCAGCTTTATTTTCGAAATTGTGTTTGTATTTTTTGATGCAGTATCTAATACATAGTGGTTTTCTTAAGATTCTCATTTTTTTTATTAAAGCTGACGGAACCTCCTCAATATCAGATTTGTATTCAAAATCAGAATTTGTTTCGAGATCAGTTTTGTTTTCGAAATTGGATTTATATTGGATATTTGATTTTCTTTTGAATCTTTTTATTTTTAAAATTGAAGGACCATCCTCAATTTCAGATTTATTTTTGAGATCAGTTTTTTCTTCAAGATTAGTTTTGTTTTTGATATTGTGATTGCATTCTTCGATGCACTTCATTATACGTATTGGTTTTCTTTTGGTTTTGTATTTTCTTATTAAAGTTGATTGACCAGGCTCAATATTAGTTTCCTTTTCAAAGTCAACGTCCATATATACAGTTTCTTTCTTCGCACAAGGACTATTTGGACCTAAACACAAGAAATAAAATAAAATATATTACATATTAAAAAAAAATATTATTAATAGTCATCAATGCTATATAAAATAGTTATATAATTTACTAACAAACATGTTCTGAAGATTCAGTAAGTGATGGAATTAATTCTTTATATTCATCATTCAAATCAAAGAATTCATGTTCCATAGAGTTTTCAAAAATTGAAAGTTCTAAATCATCCTGAAATTTTATAAAATAATTAGTTTAGTACATTTATACTATTCATAAACAAAAATGTTTATAAAAATTATTTACAGCAGCCGCTAAATCCCATTTGGTCTCCAAATATTCCCATATGCATTTGGATGGTATATTGAGTTTAAGTTCATTGCATACTTTTTTCCAAATAAACAACATGTGTAAATGTTTGTTAACGCCTAAAACAAAATGTTATTAAATCTGTATGAATCAATACAGGCGAATAGTTGATTTTATTTTAATCATGATTCAGCTTTTAACATGATTATCATATGAAGATTTTGAGTAAAATTAAACATTGTTTTTTTCAGTAATGATTCTCTGATTTTCTTTAACGATTTGATCGTTTAAAATATTTTTAAAATGTTAATTTTATTTAGTACAGCATAACGAAAATATATTATACTTTTCTAATATTTTTAGAAAAATGGGTAAATATAGAAAAAAAATCCACTGAAATTATTAATATTTTGGATGCATGTGATGGAAAGTTTTTTCTAAAAACTTTTTATTAACAATTTTAGCAACTCTACCGGTGTCTACAACAGCAGTTGAGTGTTCATTACACGTTCACATTAAAGCGCTTAAAAACATTGATTCGTAATAAAACAGGAAATGAGCGTTTAACGAGACTTGCACTTCTGTCAGTTCATTGGAAAGTATCTCTATGTACAGACGAAGTATTGGATACAATAGCAAAAAAAAAAAAAACAGCAGATTTATACGATTAGAAGTATATTGTATTGTATTATTAAAAAAAAAACAAAAAAACTATATTATAATATTATTTATATTAGGTATTGTATTTCAATAATGTATGAAAATTGTATTCAGAATTATGTAATGAACATTTTTAGACCTCCCCTCCACAAAAATAAATATAATTCTGGATACGTGCCCGGAGTGATCAACTAATTGTAAGACGTAACTCATTATCTTGGAAAGTATTAACTTTGTTCGGATTAATATTATTTTTTTTCACAATTTACGAAACAAGCAGTTTTAAAATGTTACGTTCCCCGGTTTTTTTTTTTTTTCAAATAGCAACTTCCTATATTAAAAACGTTATATAATAGATGAAGTTTTAGTTGAAATAAATGTTCGTACGTTGAAATTTTTAATTTTCGTTAACCCGTTGGCGAGATTTTCTACTTTCTAATTTGTTGTTTTGTGGATAGGTGGAGAAGAGTATAGTGGAGGAGCACTATTCGACCGTGGCGTGTCGCTCCGGTACACAAAAAAACGATGGATGATCGACGGGTTAACGAAAATTAAGAACTTCAATATCAAAATTAATTAAAACTAAAACATCATAAATGTATGGAATTTTTAATAATAGGTCGATATTTGCTTTTTAAATCAAAAGCGGGCTCAAGCGAGTAGTTAATCACTACCGTCTAAAATATAGTAACGCAACACATTTTAGAGCAGTTTGTTTCTTAAATTGTCAAAAAAAAAAAAATCTGAAAGAATTATGTTTATTACACTATAATCTGTGTGGCAACTTGGATTTATTTTCAAGGGTGTGGGTTATACATAATTATACTTTTAAATTTGTTTAACAAATGTACAGTGTAACATATCATTTGAAATTTCACTACTAAGAAACATTTCTAGGGGGAGGGGGGGGTCAACCAAACAACACCCAAACCACGCCATTGATTGTGCCACTGTCCGTAATATAGGTAGGTATAGGTACCTTGTATAATTGTTTGAATAGCCGTTTGGCTATAGAAGACGTCTATTGAAAATAGATGAGTAATTCTAATATTAATAGACTTTACGAGAACGCATCCGCGGCAAAACAAATAACGATAATTATTATTCATTTACCACACGGTTTAATACCGATCATATTGGACAGCAGACACTTTTCGTATTTGGGAGTCCATTTGAATAATTTCGGATCTACGGTTGGATACGTTGAAATATCATTGAGTTGCCTTTTGTTTGTCAACGGTTTATCGGACAACGCCATATCTGGCATTAACGTCGGGATCTTACCGGCAGAAAAAAACTTATCCAATCCCTTTGGTATTTATGTTCACATAAACTCGCCTAGAAATTCGTATAAAAATGATTATTATTTTTGTATTATATCTCGCCAAAAACACGTTGTTATAACACCGTGTAAGTAGCAGCTAAGTAAAAAAAAATAATAATAATAACGAGCAATGGACTAAAGCTTTAAATAATTGAGGAAACCCAAGTAAAACGCCATTATACGTATATAATTGCAAATACCTATAAAGTATAAATTAAGATTATACATTATGTAAAACTAAACGTTACGTCAACATTTTATCTACTTGACAAAATAAATAATTAACATATTGTCTATAACTCATGCCGGGAAGTTAACGATAAAAAATAAAAAATAAAAATTTATCTTTACGTTGGGATGTATACAAATTAAATTCCCATTTGTATACCTTCCCGGCTTTTTTGTCGTTTTATAGCTAGTGTTTTTCGTTTATAAGGGTTGTTACCATTTTATCGAAATAGCATAATATTATTAGCTGAACATTACCGCGCACATAGGCAGGTGTTTCAAAACGATGATGCTTTGTGTAGACGTTTCGACGAAACGGGCAGGTGAAAAAAATATTATAACGAAAACGTTTATCGCGTTTTCGGACCGGTCGGATATTATTGTAGGGAACGGTTTTGGTGGATACGAGCGAGAACCAACCGCAGCGATTGTCCGGGAAACGAGCCAGAAGGGATCGATCGCCAGGGTGTGTGCGCAGCTGCTATTTCTTTGTATTCACAGTGGTCGGCGGCGATCGCGGCGGTCGGCGACGGTCGCGGGGTACGATCCAGGAATGTTGTGAGTGTGCGCCGTCGGTTTTTTTTTTTTCTTTTCTTTGTCCTTTTCCCCATCTGCCGCTTATACCCCGACACGCCACGGACGTGCGCGTTCGGTACGACAAAGGAAATAACATAAAAATAACTGACAATAGAGGAGAAAAAAAATAAATACAGTTTTAGGTCTTATTTGAACGCATCGTTTGACGCGACGGGACAACTGATATTATTTTATTTGTTATGCGGCACCGTTTTGTACCATTGTACATTTCGAAAATACGGAACATTCTAATATTATATTTCTAAGGAGATGTAATATTAACCTTAGGAAGAAAGGGCGGTGCCGGTTTTCCAATATTTTCTCCAATTACCGATTTAAAATTAATCTAATTTACGATTTAGACTTTGTCGCTAATCGTTTGCCACACGTACCGACCGGATTCTAATTGTTGGGAAATCGTTTTTCGTTTGTAATGATTTATCATTGCGTACAAATATAAATTAAATTCCTATCTATATACTACCTTTCTAACTTCCCATGAAATTAGGAAAAATTTTTAGTGGTCAATTATTAGCCCTACCATTACCCAGGAAAATCGACATCCTACTGTATGTATTTAAATTTAAATATAGCTAACCAAAATAATTTAAAATAAAATAATTTACGAGTAATGGTACTGGTTAGTTTAGGCCGTGTGCCGTGTATTATCCAGACGATATAAAATGGTATAAAGTACTGACGTCATTGGCGGTCTGACGTGGCAGTTACGAGGGGACGAGGTTCCTGAATGTCAGAATCCTCTGATTGGTCAGTGCAAGCGGGCGGAAAATTCCGCACAACGACACAACACAGTGTAAAATTCGAACCATAGATATCAACATAAAATAATGTACACGGTTTGCCACGTTGCGTACCTATGTTATGATTACGGTATAGAAAAAAAAAAAAAAAAAATATATGTAAAAAAAACCCGACATACTTTGCACCACGGGTGGGCCACTGTTGTAGGTGAGAAGTTATGTAGGTAGGATATAGAAGGGAATTTAATTTATATCTGTATGCAACGGTAAATCATTACCAACGACAAACGATTCTGAGCGAAGTTTAGTTAATCATGTTTCGAAATGCAGTAATTATTATGTCTTTTTTTTTTTTTAATCAGAATTTGCACTCTAAACGCTTTTAAAATTGTTTTCATTAAAATATGCTAGACATTTTTTTTTCTTTTTCATCATTAAATATAACTTATGTCAAACTTTTATGCATTTCAGTTCAGCCACTTTTATTTTTAAACCGAGTTGTAACAAAATTAAAAAAATTGAAAATAATAAAACCATTGCCGTAAGTTTTCCTGTAATTCCTTCTTATTTCCCAAGTGTCAAGAAATCTCAACTAAAATAAAACAATGACAACTACTTGATCCAAAATGTTTTATATGCAATATTGTATTATTGTCAATTTTTTATGATCCCCACCTCCAGGAATTTTCTTCTGTATACATGCCTGATAGTTGTCCCTATTACACGTGTATAAACAAAAAGTATATTTGTTTCCAATTATGTATAATCTTAAAATGTAAGAAGTAAAGCTTTAAAATTCTTGAATTTATTGACAAAATAATATAATAAAATTAGTTACCTATTTACCTAATTACTAGATACTTTTGAACGTAAAATAATTGACTATTCTACACAATATTAAACATTTATATTGTTGTTATATATTGTTATTATTTAGGTACTATCACTAAATAGTATATATTGTGTGAAACATGAAGTTCTAAAATCTCCATATAAATACCCAGGCAAAATTGCATTATATTTCAAGCCCTGATATTCTTTAAAACATGACAATGTTAAACATTGTACACACGTATGCATTTAAGATATAACACTGTACATTATTGTAATTCATTAAATAAAACGCCTCAATTAACCGTGGTTTTCATGGTTCTACCGTATTAAAACAAAATAAATTTCTAATAGTTTCACATTAAAATAGTTTACAGTTTTTATTTGTTCATTAAGTTGTACTTAAGTTTTACTATACTAATAATAGTAATAATGCAATTTTATAAATGAAAAAACCATATTGTGATAAAGTTGATTAAATGTATTAAATGTGTAGGTATATTGAATTATATTTTTCAATTAATATTTTGTGTTCTGGATTTTTTTTTTAAATATTAAGAAAATCCTAATTTTAACAAATAAGTTAAATTTACACTTTTATTTTTATGTCGATAATTTTTTAATTTTTAATGATATCCTTCAATAATATTGAACACATTGAAATAAGAATAGTACTATAAATTAATAATTTCTTTGTCACTTAAATGATAATACATCCTAACTAATTATAAAAGGTTCAATTAGTGCACATTAAAAAAATATATGTAAAAACAAAAAAAATACTAATTTATATTACTAATTACTTGAATTAGGATAATATCATTTACATTATCACAATAATCCATATGTTTTTATCAGAGTACTTACATTTTATGAGGAGTACTTTGTGTCTTAAAGCTGTAATATGAGTTGGTGTGAGTACTTCTAATTACAATTTACAATCCACTTGACTGTTAAATTACCTATAAAATACATTTTAATATTAAATATTATTATCAGAAAGTTATAATCATATAATGCTATAATGCTTAGATAATATAGCAGCCACCTAAAAAAAACATTTCTATACCTTTATGGAGTACCATTAATTTCATAGATTTACCTATAAAGATCCTTTAATAAGTAAGTTACTTTTGAAATTAAGTCAAGCTGCAAGTTGCATAACAAAAAAAGGTTACTAAATTGCTTATTAATTATTTAAGTGCAAAAGTAATGTTATTACTTTTTTTTTTTTTGCTCAAAAGTAACTAGTTACAATAATTGTACTTTTATAATATTATTAAAAAAATCATAAAAAATCAACTAAATTAATAATATGTATTTTGAATTAACATTTTTTTTTTTTATAAAATTAGGTATCTTCAGTATTTAGATCAGTTATCAGTACCATCCTTTTGGTACACTGTTACACAAAAGACAGAATAACTAAAAGGGAATGACTTATTAAATTTCACAAAAAATTGTTTCATACCCTATTTAAACATTTTAAATGGCATAAGTAAACTATATTATAATAACGCAATTTATTATACCTAATATTTACAATTTAACACTTATTGTTCATGTATAATGGTATATATAATATATATTAATCATTGTTGACTAGCAAAACATAGAAATAGCTAGTAAATAGTAATGAAAGATAATATACCATTAAATTATTTTAACAAATAGTTTAATATTTCAAAATATGTTTTGGTATATATGTTTAAACAATTAAATTAAAAAATAATTAATAATATAAAATAAATATATATTGATCGTTGTTGCTTTAATATTGACTAGCGAAACACAGAAATAACTAGTAAGTAATAATGAAAAATAAATAATAATCTATTGATAATATACCATTTAATTATTTTAACAAATAATTTAATACATTTCAGTATATACCTAAATATGAATATTAAAAAAAAATTATATATTTATCGCTGTTGCATTAATATCAACTAGCAATGATAAGCATGTAAACTTAATATCTATGAAGTACTAGTAAATATAATTTCAGCCAGTAGTTTATATAGAATATGAAATAATCTCTGTATTATATTCTATGTAAAAAAAAATTGTAAATTTATAAAAAAAAAAAAAACCACCAACAAGTTATTTGTTAAACCTTAACAACCAGGCTAACATAGAATTTGAGAAGTGGGCCGCGGCGGATGTTAGAAATCTTACCGTCGTTGTCAATAGAGTTTTCGGTGACTTCGGCACTCTTTGAAGCGATTAAATTTGCGATCCACAAATGATTTGCGTAGAAGGTGTGTAACGAGCACGAAATTAATTTTGAATTTTCGACGCCAAAAAAATTGATGATACTAGGAGATGGTGATAACACCATCCTGCACTCCGTTTGTATAGATTAAAAACTAACCTTAAAATAAAATAGTTTGTTTACGACTGATAACAAAAAAAAAAAACCATCATACTGCCGTTCATAACCGCAGTCACTGCATTATACCGTGTCGTAGTGATAAAAACAAATTATTAGAGGCCATCTTGATGTTTTCAAGGTAATTCCAACTGTAGAGAGGATGACTAAAGGACCGTGTGTTGAGTTGTAGGTAGCGGCGTATACGTTGAAATACTATTGTGTTGAATTGTGTGTAGGTTAGATTTTGTGCAGATCAATCGAATTACATAAATATACTTGCTCGGTGGTTTCCTGCTTTGATCGACAGAAACAAGTGTTTTGGGATAACGCAGCGATTTACACCTCTTATACGAATCTCGTCCGACTCGTCTGTAAGTATATACAAGCATACATACTTCATACGGTTTACACTACGCGTTAGTATCTGTATTTTTATAAGTACAACAAAAAACAAATTTTAAAAACCACACGTAATTGATTTATGCGCTTTGCAGATTCCTTTGCGATATCGTCTTTATTAAAATTCTTCTATTAAAAATGTAAACGACGACGTACATTGCTGAATTTTTTTACACATACACGAATATAATCTCACGACGGTGCTCAAACAATTTTGTCCGGGGTAGCCTAATCCCCCCCCCCCTGATAAGTCTGGTTTATTTAACACTTATTGGTATTCGCATAATTTTTTTATTAACGTATACTTAATATACAGTATATATTTATTATATACCGCCCCTGATATTTTCTATATTTTTCGATAATTTTTATTTACGAATTATTTTACTTATTAAATATACAGACAATGACTAAATACGACAAAATAACAATACATCTTTTACCGTTTCACATCAGACCTTACAATAATGTAAGTAGTACCTAATTTATTACTATCATTTGACAATTTTAAATTGAGTTCTATATTGGTTTCGTTAACTTATTGTTTAGCTTACCCAATGCAATATGTCTGTAATCTGTAATAAAAAAATTGTTTTATGTCTCAAGCTTGATTTAATAATAAAACTGAACAACAAGTTAATTGCAATCATACTAACTCACACAGTTTAAGTAATTGATTTTAATTGATTCGTTAGAGTAACCATATTCATATGAAAGGTTTTACGGTATATTACTAACCATTGAAATAACACACTTAACTGATGGCATTGGGAGAAATAAATTATAAAAACAACAAAAATTAAGAAGGAACTTAATATAAGATCACTCTACAAAATCAAACTTAAATTTTCATATTTATTTAAAATTTATTATTGCATTAATAAATGTTTACTAAATTAAATGATTTTATTCATTACAATAACTTTAAGATATTGTGTAATGGCCAATTGCTATATACCTACAATAAAAATGCAATTGGTTATCACAGAAATCTTATAAAAAATCTTTCGAGATCATAAATAGAAAATCTTCATAATCGTTGGGAAATATTCTGGAATCTGGTGTACACAACACACATCAGTGATTTATCTTTTGGTACCTACATTGCATGATGTCTGTAATTTAATGATATTTTGTTAATTATTAATAATTAATTAAAATGTCTAGCTTTTAAAATATACATTTTTTTCCCCCAGATTTTTTCAATTAAACAAAAACCAGATAACATTTCAATATTTTTTATTATTATATACAGAGGTAAATAACTCCATTTAAAAATTGTATTTCAGTACTTGTACACATAATATAACTAGTCTAGTAATTAAAGATAATTATAATAAATCACAAATAACTATTTTTCTTTAAATATTTGACATCTAAAATTAAGTATTTATTAATAGTATAAATATATGTACAATATTCAACATTTTTATGAATCAACTACAAGGCAGTCACTCTTAAACACAGTGGTATATATTCTGGTAAGAAATTAATTTGTCATAGCTCATAAACATAGGTATTTAAATTAATTTTCATTTTTAATAAAATCACCAATATTTTTGCTAAAACCACTACAGCATTTGCATATAATAACATTTTTACCAATATGTCTTTTATTATATAATATTTATGATAAATAAACTGATTGCCTACATAATTTATCCAAATAATACATAGAGTTTCCAATATTCATAAAATATTTTATAAAAATCATATAAATATTATAAATTTGGATACATAATTGAATTGATTATAAAATTAAATGGTATACTTATATTATACCTCAAAAATATACTTTGATCACTAAGTGATATTTTGAGTTTTGAGTAAAAATTTTTAAAGTGTGAAATTTATGTTAAATATGCATTGAATCAAGTTTAAAACTCTCTAAAAAAAATTTCGAGATGACCAATTTTCAGTAATTGTACTGAAAATTACTACCTATTTCATGAAAACATTTTAATACTTATGGTGATATATATTAACACTACTAATTATATATCTATGATTTTTATACATTTCTATAACCATTTTAATTTGAGGCTCTTTATGCTTAAGTCAATAAAGTATCTGATTACACTGATGCTTTAAGATTTTAATTTACTAACTTATAACTTATTAATTACATGCATATTACTGTTTCTTCACTATTATCAAATATAATATAATAATTTTAATTATAAACATACAACTAATAATTAAAATGCTACAAAAATGAAAAAACTATGAACTGAAGATTTAAATACAAATGATTAAACTTTGTATTTTAAATAATATCACATTATTATTTATCTATTAAGCATTGTGTTTACACCATGAACACTAATCTGGATTTAGGAGGATTTAGTAAACAAAAGATATAAAAGTAATAAACGTACCAGTTATTAATCAGATTAATTCAATATCTTAATCCGTATTGATTATTCAAAATCCTAATCCTATGACACCATTTATTGTATAAAAAAATTGATCAAGTAGGTAATTTATTTAGGCTTATGATAAAAGATTATTTACTAACTAGTGGTGTACTTAAAGTGATGTGCCTTTTAGTTTGTTAGGTTTTTAGTTTGTATCTTCTCTTGTACTAGAACAGCAGTTGTGCGAAATAAACTTAAAAAAATTCAGTTTGCAACTATGAAGTATGTTAATTGCACCTAATACTTGTATTTATCTATTGACTTTTTTTTATCTGTTTTTAAATAGTAGACATTCTGCATTTCTGTCCTCAAACGGAATCATGGACAACGAAGGAAATTTTATACTTGCCCATCATATTATGACTCCTAGTGAACTTGAGTAAGATTTAATCATACATCCTTATAATACTATAAAGGTTAGGTAGTTTAAAACTTAATTTAAATTTTTTAGGAAGTTAAATGAATACTATATAACGTTTTACAAAAATATTGTTAATGGGGTGGTGACAAAAGACGAATTGTCGAATCAAATCAACTTTGAATTGCGTTTACTTAATGCATGTAGATTTAAAATTGAAGTAAGATATTATTATTATTATTATTATTATTATTATTATTATTATTATTATTATTATTATTATTATTATTATTGCTACCTATACAGTATACAATATGCCTGTTATTAAAGAAATATTTTTTTTTCTTATTTTTCCT
Organism: Tuberolachnus salignus; assembly: GCA_956483605.1. Taxonomy (NCBI): domain Eukaryota; kingdom Metazoa; phylum Arthropoda; class Insecta; order Hemiptera; family Aphididae; genus Tuberolachnus; species Tuberolachnus salignus. The sequence continues at coordinate 10,029,510 of OY101431.1, forward strand.
TTAGCAATTGAAACAAATTGATACCGAATTTCAAACAGATATACTCATCACTTTTGCCAACCGCATTAATGACATGTACATTATATTGTTTAATTCATTTAAATTTCATGAGTTTATGATTTCAAATTATATAAAATTTAGTCAGCAAAATGTAAGTAAAGATAATTATGACGTGTCTGAATATCAAAGTTAAAGGTCATTTATTTAATATAAGAAAGCACTACTTGCATGCTTACTGTCATTATTGTTTATCATATGAACTCATTACATTACATTCTCGTATTAGAAAATTAAGTACCTGCTAGTTAATTAGATTCAAACATTCGTTGATTAAAATTATGTTTGATTTCAGAAATACTTAGCTACTAAATGTATAAATGTATTGGCTGAATTGATGTCAAATTATAATAACGATCCCGAAGTGTATATAACTAGTGCACGTTATGCATTTAATGATTGTAATGACATAACAACAACAAGGCGTATTCTATCAAGTGCGATCAAATTTCATGATGAAGATCAAAAATTGTATGTAGAAGATTTTTGGATCGAAGCTCAATATATGGATAGGACGGGAGATACTACAGTTTTGAACAAATATCACAAATATATTATACTTTTTAATGACGACATGCATTTTCATTTTTCTTTGGTGGATATAGTTTTAAAGTTTACCTCGATCACAAATTTGCACCGTATTGTATTCAAGTAAAAACAAACTTTACAAATTAATTTACACCCTTTTTTTTTCTTTCTTTTTAATGATTTATTTTGCAGTGATATGGTGAATAAATACAAGCATAGTGAGTTAATGTGGAAAACCTTGGCCAAAATGCATTTAAAGGGTTTTGTATTCAACTATGAAACTCGAAATTTATATTATTGTCAAGACGATTTACAATGCATAAGGTTAAATTAATATTATATATACATAGTTTACATAATTATTTGCTCATAAAAGAATCTAAAATAGTATTATTTTATACTAATAATAGATTTTATTTTTCAGTCACTGTTTTGGTATATATGAGAAAGTCTTGGAAAAGAATCTATTAGGTATAGAACAAATTAAGTGTTTATGGGATTTATTTTTGGAAGAGACAATAGAAATGAAAGATTCGCCTCGAGTGAATAATTCAATTATTAAGGATTTCGTTGAAAACAAAATCGAGCAAGTATTTGATCGAGCATGTACTGAGAAGACAATCCGGAAGGCTGATTATTATATATTTTGGGTAAGATTCACGTTATTTTTTATAAACTACATTTTAGATTTTTGGTATAACGTGGAGGACAAAAATAAGAGTAGTTGACTCCACGTGAGTGTAGCCGAGCTTTGACACATTGTTTTTTGATTCCCGTTCGTTGAGTATTTCAGAACTGGAAGCAAAACTTATAGGATGATAGTTAACTGTTACATTGACTATGTGTCCATAGAGGCAAAAATGAAGACAATCATTTTTATTTTATTTTAAGAAATCTATATTTGAACAATTTAAAATGTTAAGTATCTTAGTAGATGTTATTTTTTTTTTTTCTGTCTGTGAACAATTTTTCTATTGGACATCTTGCTCCGATTTTCAAATGTTGCACCTATCTGAAAAATGTTGGATCTAGTTGGTTTATTGAGGGAGGTCGTTTATTGATTTTCGCTATTCTTTCCTTAATAATTAGAAAAATGTACGACAATAATGGTTACATTTTATTTAATTTTTTCTATTTATTGAATTTCGATTAGAAATAATAGTAGAAATCGGACATTTTCATAGAATATTAGCCCTTTCTAGATGTAGATAAAAGTTCAAAACATTCTGTTGATTTATATGGAATTTGACATTTAAGAGTGATTTTAGTTTTTATTTGGTTTTCTATGAATAAAGTTAGATTGGACAAGCAGAAATGCTTGAAAATTATACACGAGGTTCATTTCAAATTTATTTTAAAGTTATTAAAGAGTAAATTTTGCTCGGAATCGTTTTTCGTTAACAATAATTTTTCGTCGCGTACAGATATAAAATAAATTTCCCTCTATATCTTTATTTTCTACCTACAACAGTGGTCCACCCATTGTTTTCTTTACTACTATTAGCACTCTCCTACCTTTATTATATAATATATCTATTGAAAAATGTATGTTTTCAAAAAATAACAAACAAATTTTAAATGATTTAAATCTAAAATATACATACTAATGATAATTTATGTAATTATTTAGGCAAGGTATTCGAAAGATCATGAGCTAAAGATATTGAAGGATTCAATTAAAGCTTTACCGGAAAACCTAAAACTCTGGAAAGAGTTGATAATGTATTACGCATTACGTGAGAATTATAAAGGTATTATGGAAACATTGAATAGTGCTCTTGAAATATTACAAACCGATTCAATGCCTTTATGGACAATGGCAGAATTGTTCATGCTGAACTCAGATGACTGTGAAGTATGTTAAAATAATAAATACCTACCTATAAGGTTCACATCACTATGAGGGATCCGGTTTAATATTATAAGTAGCACACAATAATAGAAATAAATAATAATACAAAAACGATATTTAAAATACCTACCTATTTACATTTTAAAAGTCAGTACATTTAATTTTAGTTGTATTTTATCAATCAAATAATTCATGTAGTATTATTCTATGTACTGTAATACTTGAGAAAAAAGTGTAAGAATACACTAAGATGTAGATATAAACTACATAGTTATTTATTTACTAACCATTCAATTTCAAAAGACAATAAATGTTCTTGCGGTTAATACTCTATAATATTCACCTTTCACCTTTATTGTATGATGATGGTTGTTTAAATGGAAACCAATGGTAAATACATATTATATATGGCCATATAATGCTCCAGACCACCAAGTATTTTCTAAATATTTTGTTGTTATTTAATTTCGTATTCAACATTAATTTGATATATTTTTAGGTATCAATAATGATAATTATATTTTTTATAATAATAATAATATTGGAAGTAAAGTAATTATTCATTTTTCAAAAAATTATTATTGAAGTAATATTTTTATTTGATTTTAATAATTATTGTATGTGCCTTATTTGTAGAAATTCATGTGAAATGGATCTCCTCCTCCCCAATGTATGCACATAGTCGAATTTAATATTATAATAGATTGAACTACATTGTTTAGGCTGAACAATTTTACCAACGAATTTCAATTGATGAGCCACGCTATCCTGAATTGACAACGGAATTCAGATTAAAATATTTGGAATGGCGAACTATTAGATTTGGCATAAAGAGTGGACGTTCGATTTTCAATAAACTAATATGTTTAAAACCAAAGAATCTTGACTTATATAAGCAAATGATTTCATATGAAACCGATTATAATAGTGTTGAAAATGATGATTTTCGCATTATAAGACGTTTGTACAGTAAGGCGTGCTCTGAATTCGGGAAAAATGATCTTGGTTAGTCTGGTCTAGACACTCCTGAATAATAATCGTTTGTTAATTAATAATCATTATATATAATATTAACAGACATTTGGATCCAAAGCATGCGATTCGAGTATAGTAATAAGTTTCCAAATTTGGTAGAATCGGTTTATGATAGATGTCAATCTTTTGTGGAACCACATTTACACAAAGATTTAGAGTGCATCAAAAAAAAACTTGATATTGAATTTAAGTAAGTGTTTTAATTTGATTTTAGCTTTAATAATAATAAATTTGTTTATTTTTTTTAAGTGATGAAATAATAGAAATTGAAGATGACTGATGGAAAAAAGGAAGAAGTGGAACAACAGAAAATAAATACACAATATAAACTAAAAATAAGTAATATATACTTAAAGTATATATTTCGTAGTAATAATAACCTAATTAATATTTTCAATAATTCAAATTATGTTATAAGTTAGCAGTGATTCTCAATCTGAGGGTTAAAACATTTTTTGGAGTTTCGAAAAAATTAAGTATCTAATTAAGGGTTAATTACATTAAGAAAGTTGAAAATCACTCTGTATTACCTATAAGATTAATATTTTCTGTAAAAATACATATGTCATTATTTTTATTTAAATATAACTTATTTATAGTTTGCTCTTATGAGTACCTAAAATTAACTATAAAATAGATTATAGTTGCTGTTTAGTTAGGATACAATTTATTACTGATGAGTACTATAATTTTTTGACTGCATTTATTAAAACATCAATTATGTTAATACTATATGAACAAATCTGTTCATAAACAGTTTCTGGTAGTCAATTTTTATCAAATAATTTGTATTAGCATTTTTTCAAAGTGGAATAATTTTCAAAATAATCTAGTATTTTCGAGTTATAGTTATTTTAATATTTCGAGCTTGATAGTATATTTTTTTTTAAGTTTATAAGGTAAATATTTTTAAACAGTTGATGCTCATTCAACAATTTGATAAACAGGATAAAAATGTTTGAACATTTTTGATCGGATTATTTTTATACATTTTTATATAATTAAAATTTATTATACAATTTTTAAGAAGCATTAGTGATACTAATTGTTATTTATTATGTTACAATTTCATACAAATTTCAATTGAAATGTATCACCAAATTGTGTACGAATTCTGCTTGGAATAATTTTTCATTATATACTGAATATAAACTAAACGTTTTATATTTAATCATTACCAGTAAACTTAGGTTTTATATAGATATGTGTATAGTTTTAAATTGTTTAAGATTCAATACTTAAAAAAATATGATAATTTTATAAATTTGATAAATATATATTTGGCAGTTATAAAAATATGGTTATTAGTTTATATTTAAAAATTTATAAATAAGAAACAAAAATAAATACCACCAGGGAATTATATAAAAAAGCGAATTAAAAAAAAAAAAACAATTTTACTTTTAGCTAAAACTAGTTACACTTTTTTTTTTTTAACAATATTTGCAACATTCCAGTATTATTTGAAATCATTTAATTAATATTTGTATTGTATGTTAATCTTAAATAAATTGGTTCAGATATTTAAAATTAGTTGTTTGTTAGTTGTACTATTGCAATGTTATAAATTACTGTTAATAAAAAAAAAAAAATAGTTGTGATTACCTATACTTAAAATGTTTTGATATATTAGAGTCATAGCAAGGCAATTTTACCAATTACTCCAAATTATAATTAAATGTGTTCATTTAAATTTACTACTAGTTAAAGTATGATAATACTAGAAAATAATTGAAAGTGGAACAGATTTGAGTGACAATAATCTAAATATTGTTCTTATCATATTGTTTGAGTGATAAGGACCCACAAGTATAGGTATGATTATTTTCTAAAACACGCTTTGTTGCAAAATTAGTATTGGAAGAAGTTTTCTATAATTTTATTTCAGAAATACAATGCTCTTTGTATCTAGTTTTAGTAATATAAAGTTGCTTACAATTTCATTTAAGTTTATAAAACCAATTGGATATTTTCGTATTTTAGAAAATAATTCTATAGGGATACCGTTGATTTTGATGTAAATAATAACTGGGAGAATTTGAATAGCTAAGGCAACGTTTGTTCTGTATTGAACCTATTTATAACGAAATTAAGAAAAACAATCCTCGACTGGCTCAGAATGTAAAATTTGAATATAAAAATTGACAATATTGTATTGGCGTGAAATTGTGGCAATAAAGTGTTAAGAGGAGGAGAGATAGACAGAGACGTCAAATATTGGTCGAATACGTATTCTCTTAGGTATAACAACGAATATTAGGAAACTTTTTTAGATTTTAAATTTGTAGTAAAAAAAATTTGAAATTGTAGTTTAGGAAATCGTTGTTTATACCGTAAACGTTATAGACATTGTCTTTGACGGGTGGTGATCAAACTGCGTTCCCCTTTATCATTACTCGTCCGTCTTAAATTTTTGGCGGGTCTTGTTTGTGAATTGTTCGAACACAATAGATTGTCCGATATTCTGAACGTTCTACTAAACTACCGTTAGTTTCTTTCGAATGCAGTCGGAAACTCTGATATATCCCAAGTGAGTATAGAAGACGGAATATTGGGACATGAGTTACGTTAAATTCTTTTTTTTTTGTCTAGGCGAGGACACCGTGGCACGTGAGCGTAGCTCCGAAAACTTGCATACAAAGGAGTCTCCGGCCGTCAAATTATGCTAGACAGAAAAATCCGCAAATTTTCGTAGAAATTCAGACGTGTAGCCCGGAAAATTGCTTGAATAAGCAGCGGCGACGATACTGTCGGTTTAGCAATCAGCTGGCATTGCTGATTTGATTTTACAATAATTTATCAATTTAATATGCTTATTACCACATAGTTTAAACGTACATTTTACGAAATGGATATCGGTTGTTTGAACTTCGATTGTAACGTGTATGTTTTATGTTCATGAAATAGAAACCTTTATTTTACACTTTGTGTAATTTGTTTTCTAGTAAATGTACACCATTTGTATACATTTAATTAATTGCTGACGGAGTAGTCAGCAATTCACACTCTGAATATATATATAAATATAAATAGGAAATTAATTTACCTATTATATTAAATGTATTTTATATTAGGTATATTGTATCAACAGTACTAGTGTATTTCACCATTTCCATTTCATTAAATGTATCCATATCATGTAAATTTAATACAAAATTACACAAAGTGAAAACAAAGGTTTCCATTTCATGAACTTAAAAATATACACGTTACAGTCAAAGTTCATGAAACGGATATCCATTTCGTGATATGTGCGTTTACACTATGTGGATGCCAAACATAATATTTATTATGGATAGGCACCTACTTGTATCTAATTATTATTATAAAACCACCACTTTTTACTGAGCGCAATAATATAGCCCGTTTTCCAATACTCTCATTTTAAACCTAATAGTTTTTTTTTTTTTTTTAAATGTCAAATTTTTAACTTTTTTTACCAATATTTTTATACCATTATTTGAAATCAGTTGAAAAATCTGGCACCGTGCACTGTAATAATAATTATTATTACAGTCCACTATATATTATATACATAGGTACTTGCCCAGTGAGTCTGCAATCATTGCCAAGTACCTGCTGTTTAAAAATGAGATTAGCTATTAAATAAATCACCACTGTACAGTTATTTCTAAAAATTAAATGTATTGCATTATTATAGGTTTTGACAATTCTATTGTACTTAATTCATACCCAATATTATAAATACAGATTAATCTTTATTGATGGACAAATATTTATTAAATTAAAAAATAATAATTGTTTTTAATATAGAAGTCAATATTATTGTTTGAAATTTTATATTAAATTATTACTATAAAATCCAACAATACTGTTTAAAAAAAAATAGTGATTAGTTTTTAAAATTTGCATTGAGTATACCTATACCTAATGATTTAATATTATCAGAAATAATATAGCTGATTTATTATTTAATTGGTTAAATATGTTTGTATATAACACAAAATAAGAAAACAAACATTTTACAACTTAAAGAAAAAAAACCCGTCCAAATTACAAGTGGCGATACCATGAATACCATTTGCACAATTTGGAGAGTTACAATATATTGATGGATAAACAAAACAACATATGTGACTAAGCCAACTATATTTCAAATGTTATATTTATATATATTTTTTTGGAAAACAGAAAAATCACTTTAAAGACATTTTTTTTTAACGATATAATAAATTACATTCATAGTGCACTAGTGTTTTTAAAAATTATATTTCACTTTTTGTCTTTTAGAAAGGTGTATACCTTTAATGTACATTATGATGACATTATATTTTAGATAAGGGTCTGTTGTTTAAGCTTAGTAAGTTTTTGTTTCCAATATCAAAATTTTTAAATACTGAAATTGTACATAGTTCAATTATGTTAGAACTAGTAATAAGAAATAGTGTTAAGGCTATTAACAATTAAGGTAGTAGATCATAAATAGGCAATTAATATTAAAGAAATGTAAAATAATAGAGGAATACCTAGAGAGAACCAAGAGGGTTCTCAGATAAGTAATACAATTTTTCTTAAATTAAAAAAATAATAACCAAACCAGTAGGTAAAATAAAATCAGTTCTATAATATATTATTAAGACTATGAGGAATTTGAATTTTTTTTTCATAGTACTTTAGTGCACATAGCTTATTAAAATGCTATTTTATTGCCAGTTTTTATATTATTTTATTATTTTATTGACAGCATATTTAATATTTTTAGTGTACATTTTAAAATGTTAATGAGTAACTAAAATTTTGATAAACAATATTTGTTATTAAGAGATTAACACTTACTTATATTACATTTATTATTATGGGTATTGATAAAAGGAAAATTAATTATTTATACATGAAGTTATTATAGGCACAATTTTTTTTTTTTTGCCAAGAGGTCCAGGATGTACCAGTTTTCTAAAACAGTTGGTTCCATGAACCTGGTCATGAAGTTCATGAACAACAGTGTTAGTTAGGTTAAGATCACAATATAAGGGGGTACAGTAGGAGGGTTGCCTGCACATCCCTATTAACTAATGTATCTTTGTAATTTTTTTTCTTTAGTTAAATAAACAATGGCAGCAGTGGGGTAGTAATGTTCACACAGATCCTTCACTGTTGTTGGTTACAAATTTTAGTAAAAAAGGCACAATTTTTTTTATTTCCATTGTATGTACACTAGTAAAATATTAACCATAAATTTATTTTAAACTAGATTCAATGATGAGTGTAGGTGAGAAAAGACCAGTTTAATAAAACTATTTTTAATTTATTGTTGTTCATTCAATTAGATAATAAATTTTTTTTAGATTACTGAAGTGTTATTTGTTTTTAACTAAATAAAAATGTAATTACCAAATTATTTTCAGCTAAATGTTTATATTTAAAAATCCTGTTTTATTAGCATTTTTATATTGGACAGCATTATTGATAATTTTATTATATTTTTATAATTAAAAAACCTGTGCCTATTTTTTTACATCTATCAAGACAATATGCAACATCATATACTATATATACTGGTAAAACATTTTATCATGTTTTATACTTGAATATATATATATATATATAAATATATTTACTCAATAATTACTAATAGGTAATTAATAAACCTATATATTGTAACAAAAAAAAAAAAACAATTTTGCTTGATTGAAAAATTATTACTTTAATTCATGCAAGTACAACCATACATTTACTATAATGATATTACTATAAACTATTCATTATTGTTTTTCAAATTTGTATTATAATATAGTTACATAAGCATTTAAATATATTATGTTCCCTCTATGATAAACTAATAGATATTTGTGGTTAGTAATTTATAACTGCATAGTAAGTAATAATAAAAAAAAAAATGACAGAAAAAGATTTAATGAAAGTGAAATAGATTTGATTAATATAGGATATGGATTAAGCACGTTCGCCCCGGATGCGTCTAGCCAATTGAATGTCTTTTGGCATGATGGTGACCCGTTTGGCGTGAATGGCGCATAAGTTGGTGTCCTCAAACAGCCCGACCAGGTATGCTTCACTAGCCTCCTGGTAAAATAATAATAAACTTATGAATAATGATAATAATCACTCAACATTTTTGATAGAATTTATGTATACTCGAGAAGTAACAATATTCAGATAGAAGGGTATTATGTAAAAGTATCAAGAAAAGAAGAAATCAAATTGATTGTATTTTTATCGATTGATTATAGAAATGAAATGTAAAAATCATAGGGAAATACATAATTTAGAATATACTCAACAAAAAAGGATACAAAGAAATTAGGAGCGAAACATGACTCATTAATAATACCTAATAATCAGGGTTGGGGTTTTATAGCACTTAAAATTGCATAAATAATGTGCTAAAAATATACAATAAAAATACAAAAACATGAAAAAAAAATAATTATTTATTAGTAATAAAACACGTCTATTGAAATGTTAATTATAAGATTAATAATAAATATAAAGATTTCGATTTTAATATTAAATTATAATTTAAAAAATTATTATCATTTATTATTATTATATTAGACAAAATATAACCAATTTAGATTGAAACAAGCAAGAATGCAAAAAGTCCAGAAATAATGGGGATTACGGTTCGTAAAAGATTGAAAACCTTTGCTCCAAGTCACAAAACAAATTTTCAGCTTAGTCTATTTCTTAAAAATCTCATAAGAAATAAAAAAATATAAAATCCCAACACTGCTAATAATAAACCCATTGTTCTGAAAGTCAGTATATAGAAGTGCTTATTATATAACCGTTAACTTTTTATCAAATTATAAAATAAAAAAGAAGGAAAACATACTTGCAATGCTCCGATAGCGGCACTCTGGAAACGCAAATCGGTTTTGAAATCTTGAGCTATTTCGCGGACCAAACGCTGGAATGGCAATTTGCGGATGAGCAACTCTGTGGATTTCTGGTAACGGCGGATTTCGCGGAGGGCGACGGTTCCCGGACGGTAACGATGCGGTTTCTTCACACCGCCCGTGGACGGAGCGCTTTTCCTGGCGGCTTTGGTGGCCAACTGTTTTCGCGGAGCTTTACCCCCGGTAGACTTACGCGCGGTCTGCTTTGTACGAGCCATGGTTCACCTGGACGAAAAATAATCAAAAATCCAAATTCAGTTTTAGAGAAGAAAAAAAAAAAAAAACCAAACATTAACAACAACGGCGCTCTCGGACCGCCGCCGAATGGAAAAAAAAATATAGATAAAGACATTTTACCACTTTCGCCAAAGTCGCAGTGTTATAAAATACGGCTGAAACGCGCGATAACTTGTTGTACGTAGAATAGTCAAATATTTGTATTACACTCACGTGGATTGTGTCTGCGGATGATCGACGACGGATAGACGGACGGACGAGAACGGCGAATCGGGACTTTGGAACAGCAAAAACGGGCGTCGGCTACGGCAATCGGAATAGTCCGTCGGCGGCGCTTTTATAATATTGTAGATTGTTGCGGACCCGTAGACAAACGCGACCAACCGTACGGTTTTCGGGAATGTTGGTCACACCGTTAAGCTTGTCCGTCTAAACAATAAATATATACGCATATCTTAAAAGTTAAACTCAAATCGTGATCCAGACGGTGCGTTCGCGCGAACGACCGGGTGGTGCGGTCGAACCGGTCGACCGTTTGGTGCCGGTGGCGGTGGTGCGGTGGAGCGGTGGCGGTGGTGGCCACGTCTCCGATACTCGGCCGACGACTCGCACCGCGTATCGGCTAATTTCCCGGTATTTATATTATATTCGTTTCCAATAATCCCGTGCCAGCATTGTCATCATCAATCATACAAATCAAACGCAATATTACGATATGGAAAAAAATCGTACACGTCCACAATAATAATTATTATATCGGTTTAGAACGAATGATATTCGAACGGTACGGTTATCGTAATAGAAATTATAAAACGGCAGAATTACCGATTTATTAATAGCTAAATGAAAATATAAAACCAAAACGGAGATTAGCGACCGCCGCTATATTATTATCATGGCTCGTAGGTTCACGAATTTGCCTGTTTATTTTGCTACATAAGAAATCATGCTGAGTGAAGTAAAAATCATAAAAATAATAATAGTAATGTAAACTACAAAGTGCAAATAGTGCATAATTCGTATACATTGAGAAAATTATTAATTCTTATTTACATTCTCGAACATGTTTACATAATTTTTTTATGTATTTGTTTGGGTTTATTTTGTATGAAAGTCCGTTGCATTAGCAATATGGAATTTCATAAAACAAATTTCACCAAAAATTGTTATTCTATTTGTATAAATTTGTAATCGTAAATTCAGAATTTGTACATCTCTCAGAACACATCAAAATCGATTTTATAGATCCTGGAGTAACGATGTTATATATATAAAAAAACAAAAACAAAAAATATTTAAGAAATGTTTAGGTTAATATAATTATACATAGTTTTGGCAATAGTTTCCTACTTACAATCAAATTAAATTAAATACTATTACAAAGCTCCAAGAAATCATTATCATAGTCATGAGTATTTTAAATATTTTATTAGATTATATAGCCCATTTGGGAATTATTCAGATTATAAATATTAAAATAATAATTGGTTAGCCCAAGCCGCGAGTCGCCACTGTTTTTTGTTTATTTGATAAAACGTAAAATTAAAATAATTATTTTCATATTTATAATATCGAAATAATGAAACTAACATTGAACAGCACAAGTTTTCATTTTTCTATAGTAAATATTTGATTATTATTTTACTATTTATAGTAGGAATAATTCCTAAATCAAATAAAATATTGATAATGTTACCCAGTTTGCACATGCATATAATAATGTTATAATTTCTGGAAGCCTATTTAGTTTAATTTGATTATAAGTAAGTAGAACTCTATTACCAAAACTATATATTATATTAACCTAAACATTTCTTAAATACTTGTGTTTTTTCCATGTTTTGTGTTTGTGTTTTTTTTTTTACAATGATTTTAATAAATTGTGCTTTGTATGCTTTTTAATTTTCTATCTTCAGTTTTAATGACAATATCGATAGCTGAAATATTGTATATGTAGCTATACCACTACACGTTGTTATTACAGATTCATATTAATTGTAATAGAAATAGTTGGCATACAGCTGATGTTTGGAAAAAAATTGTGTCCAATGTAAGTTTGGACATTATAGACAACGTTACTCCAGGATTGATTTTGACGTGTTCAGAGAGGTGTACAAATTTACAAATTTGTACAAATAAAATAACAAATTTTACCAAAATTTGTTTTATGAAATTCCATGTTGGGTTGCTAATGTAACGGACCTCTTGTGTGACTATGGATTTTATGAGATATACAGTTTGCAAAAAAATCAAGATTGGTAAAGATAATAAAACATTGATGACAAGTAAAATAAATATAATAATAAAATAAAAAATAGAAATAAAATTTAACCTTTTTCGTTGTTGTGATATCGTAAAAATAAAAACGATAGTTCGTCATTTCTTTTCTTCTATAATATTGTTTTTATATTAAATATTATTTCGTATCTGTGTACATTCCGAGCGATAAAACTAATTGAAATTCTCACGAAAATATTTTTCCTAACGTAGCGTTCTAATGTTATTATTATGTTATTCTCGTCGGTTATCGTGTGGCTTGAGCGTAATAAATAAGACGACGGGTGTCGGGTGGCGGTAGGGTCACATTCCGATTTTTCATAGACGTCATTCCGGTTTTATTTTTTTTAATCCGAAAACTTGTTTCATACATTTTTTTTTCTTTTAACGAGTAGAGGTACGTGGTCCGTAGCTGGTATACGGTGGATGAGGATCAACCTCATTATTGAGAATCTAAAAAAACGTATATATTTCGCACCGCGGGTGGTCCGTTGTTATACGCGGGAAGATGGGAAAATAGAATAAAGAGACGAATTTTATATATCCGCGTCCAACAGTTTAATCTGTTGCTCGAAAAACGATTTACCGAGCAAAGTTCGGTGAAAACCACATGCATCCCGCTCGTTGCATTTGGTTTTATTCGAACAAAATCGGTTTAGCCGAGTGAAAATGTTTGAAAATCGTAAAAATTCATAACACGATAAACCGCGAATTATGTCCGTGTCTATATTTTGATTACAAAGAAAATTGTTTTTCTTTTTGTTGTTGTTATTGTTGTTTTAAGAATGTATGATTTTTGGTTGGAACAGATAAACCAATGACAAATTCAGTAACAATATTAGACAATGATATAAAATAATAATTATTTATTTGATTAATGCACGAAGAAATACTGAAAATATTTTATGAAAAAAGTAGGATTTTAAGCAAGCATTTAGTTTAATTATTTGTTGTATTTCAATTTTTAAAAATAAAAATAAGTTATGTTCTGTTATGTTAATAAATAAAAAAAAAATTTATAAAATTGGTATAGAAATGGACATAATATATTATATTATTGCCTGCACAAATATATTATAGTCTATAGTTAAATTCTTTTTTTAAATTATTTATTATATTTCAATTTTAAACTAATGTTGTTACATTGTGAGACTATATAGTATCCATTATTTTTATATGGTGTTATACAATATATGCATAATATATATTATATATTTTTTTCCTATAAAAAATGTCATGTTATTTTTTAAATTATCAGACAAATTATATTTTGACAACACCTAAAAATTAACAAAATAATTGGAAAAATATGTGACCGGTTGAATATTGGTAATTTTTCTAATAAATATTTGTAGGTGAAATATGTTCAGTAATACATATTTTTTTGAGGATAGCTGACACTGAGCGTGGATAATATATATATCTATTATCGACGACATCGAGCTTTAAATAATAATCGTTCGTGGTTGTATTTTGGGTAACTGACGGGAGAGATGGGAAAAGTGCATAACATCAGGCGGTGAATACTTTGAAGGAGAATAATATTTAAACAATTATTTGTTTATTTAAATATGAAAAAAAAAAAAAAAAAAAAACCGTTTTATACGATTTTGGGTTCGTCGAGCCGCACACGTATAAACAATTTTGCTTTTCTCTTTGCGCACTACTCGCGGGCACCGCGGGCATATTCGCGCGTCGTGGCGGCGTACCTCCACGTCTACGTTAACGTGATACCCGCCGCGCACGGACAACTCCAAACTTCCCGTCCGGCCGAGGAACGACGGGGTTTGAAACACACTGCTGCCGCGTCCATCCCACCTGTTAGTCACGGCGCTGTAGGTAAAACCACGCACGCACGCACGCACGCACGCACGCACGCACACGCACGCACACGCACATACGCGGGCGCGATTCCATACACAGCGCGCGCGGACGGCGGGTTTATCGATTTACTTCATCGGCCGACGCCGCGACAACCGAACAAATAAGCGTTTACATCAGCCGTCCGAGCCAGCAAGCAGTTCTTCGCGCCCCGTCTCTCTGCTACGGTCCGTTAAAGGTACGGCCCCCCGTACGAAATTCGCCCTAGCCCTCGCCCGGTAAGTAATCATTTCGTTCCGGTGCGTTTTTATACGCCCCGTTATTAATATACCCTTTGTTTTGTTTCGTTATAGCGCGGAAAAAATTAACACGTTTTTTTCTTCTTATTTTTCGAGAAAAAAAAAATGGCCGAAAACGGACAAGACGGATGTGCGTCGCAACCGGATTTAGACGGCGCAGCGGCGCCGGAGGCCTCTTCCAGCAGTTTGGACACTAACCAAACTTCCGATCAAAATTCCGACTCATCAGATCGGAGGTCAGACATTTGCTTTATAATATTATTATTATTTTTTTTTTTTTTTTGATTTTTATATAGGATATTATATACATAATATTCGAGTGGTGGCCAAGTGTCTATCGCCCCCCCTCCCCCGTAGACTCTGGTTAAATTATTTTACTAGTATCGTTTTATAACTCTTATATAGTCTATGTGCTACTATTACGCGGAGCTGTGGCTATTACTGGCTATGTGGTTTTCCGGTGTTGACGCGTACGACGAGAATGAATTGAGATCAATTAGATTTAATTAATTTCTGACTAAAATGTCCCCCCCCCTGTAAATAAATTGTTCTGGAACCCGCTTGGCCTAGGCTGTTCGATTATTTCGATTAATCAAAATTCGCCTCGATTAATCGAGAATAATTCAACATTTTATCATTGTTGATTAATCAAATAATAGGAAATTAATTTTTCGTTTTTATAGAAGTATCAGTCATTGTATTTTAAACACAAAACACATACAGTGTGTATACAATTTTGAATTGATAAAACTTTACAAATTTCATAGTAATTTTATAAGTATGTATATTAACGACCTCATGATAATTTCAAATTAAATATCTAATGTTCATATCCACTAGTCAGTGGCGTACGCAAGAGGGGGGGGCGATGAGAATATATCCCCTTCATGTGCTTTTTTTTTTAATATATAATTACACATGACTTAAGACCTATGGTCATCAATTTAATAAGTAATTTGTACGCGCCTGTTGACAACAAAATGTGTTGGCAGAAATATGTGCTGTGGTGAGATAAATGTTTTAGTGTAGGATTAAAATATAATAGATTTGTCTTGTTCCGGTTTATTACATCCCACCCCCCATATCTGTATGGTAATACATAATTCCATAATTCCTGCGCACGTCACTGCACCTTGCCATGCACAATATGCACGATTTGGTTAATTGTTATTACTTAAACTTCAAATATATTTCATAGTATGTTTTATATGAAAGTTATAAAAAATTCACACCCATATCATTGAATGTCATAGCCGTGTATTTTTTTTTTTTTTTTTTAGCAATTTTAAAATAATAAATTATATATATATATATATATAGGTTTTAGTGTAAAATTAGAGAGGCACCTGTTTCAAAATGTTATTTGAAGATATTTTTATTTCATGTAAATATTCGCTTTCATATATTATGTTATCTATACACTGAAGGAAATATTTATTTAGAGACTTGTGTTTTCAATAAAAATATTGTTATTGACTTGACACTATTTTTGTTAAAACAAAAATTAATCGATCAATAAAAACTGTTGTTGATTAAGAGATAAAACGTTTGTTTGATGATTCGATAAATTTAACAACGAGTTGATAAAAAATATTGTTCAATATTATATTATTGGATCTACCAGACCATTTTATTTTATTTTTTTATAAGCTTAGTCCTTGTGTGATGTACGGTGGTGAGACGTGTATGCGTAGTGTTATCATTTTGGAAAACAAAGAATACAGATTTTGCACCGTGTGGTGAGCTACAGTGTTATAAGTGAGAAGTTGGGAAAATAGAATATAGAACAGAATTTCGTTTATCCGCGTTAAACAGCATAAATCATTGCTAACGAAAAACGATATCGGTCAAAGTTGGGTAAAAACCACAGACATCCTGCCCGTTGCATTCGGTTTTATGCCAACAAAATCTGTTTGGCCGAGCGGAAATGCTTGAAAATCGTACGCGAAGTTCGCCATAAGTCGTTTGTTGTAAGCGTTTGAATTTCGATGAAAATCTTAAAATTTCGAAACACGATCTTGGCTGAGAATCGTTTTTCGTACGTACAAAGAATGTCGGTATCTTATGCATTTACCCGTTGTTTTTCAATTATTATTATTTCGATGGGTTTTAAACGTATTTTTGCCCATATTTTTTGTTTTATTTTCATAGTTTACATGGCATTTTAAACAATATGCGTACGCATACCAACAAATTATAATTATATATATATATATATATATCGTTCTCGGTATATAATCGGTCTTTCAACGTTCTCGGTTGGCACCATAAAAACGAACCGTCTCGTCTCCGAATATTTATCGTATTTTAATGCGTTCTTAATGTTTATAAAATAAGTACAGAAGGAATGCTATTGTTATTTGGGTTTTTTTTCCTTCGCCGCGTTTTGGCTGGTAAAAACATATTTAGACGCGACGTATTTACAAGAGAAAACCATTAAGGCGCGCTCGTCAATAATTCGTTTTACACTAATAATTGAACATTATCGTTTCGATATTTTCGTGACAAGCGTACGAGGCAACAATTATCGATAGATATTTTACAGGAAACACAAAAAATAATGTAATGCATTAAGCCGTAAATAATAATGTATATTATTTCGAGTGTTCTAATGTTTAAACACCATTATCGAAATAATTGTTAAAAAAAAAATACGCTTTATTTGTTCGGTACGAATTGATTTAAAATATAAGTAGAGGGGTCTTCGTCGTCGTCGTCCTATTAATGCAATGGCGAGTGCCCAAGAATTTTCAACGGGAAAGGATTGTAGCATACCCGAATAGCAAAAAATCATAAAATAAATTGGATCTTCTACCCTAACGTACGGCAATGTGAACTTTAAAACCGTATCTAACAATTTCCATTCGACAAATCAAGCTTTTCCTTATTTTTAAGCCAATGGGGGATAATATAACCCCCCTTGCCAAAGCCGCTGTATTAATGTCTACTTGAACATAACACGTTGTCTAAGGAGTGATGGGATGGGAGAAATGTTTAAATATCGAAAAATGTCACGTAGAACTGTTATACATAATTACAATATTCTTCACGGTCGGAAATTTGATTCGGGAAAATATTGAAAAGTGTTGAACTGTCGCTAGTTTTCTCATTTTTCCGGGCATTTTGTAGTCGGGATTTATATGTTTTTACATGTTGCCACTCATTAATGAGTTTACGATGCGGTTTTATGCATGTAAAAAATGTGGACGATTCGTTCAACACCGGGTTCACAAGAAATAGTTTTTTCCGTTGCATATTTGAAAATATTTCATTGGTTAAGGAATATTTAGCTTATTTAGCACCATATTTTGTAAATTTTGAGAAAAAAATACTTTACTTAAAAATTGTCGTTATTAATTTTAATAATAAGGTACCAGAAAAAAAAATATTTTTCGAATCATTTATTAACCATCATTTTTTTTTTTTCTACCATTTTGATAATATACTAATAAGTCACCGTAATAGAATTTTACAAGAGTATACCTCTCTTAATAACTATCATATATACCAAAGGAATATTGTTTTATATTCCTACTGTTAAGGTAGGTAATGATAAAGGTAGATGCATTATAGTAAGGTAGATAACCACCTTACTAAAATGCACTTAAAGGAATATTGTGAGAAAAAAAATGTTTACATTAAAGCGTATAATTGCATATTGATTTTATTTTGATTGAATATTTTTTTAATTGTTTAAATATTTAACTGAATATTTGTTGAAGGTTATTGTCTAGACTCTCGAGAATATCAGTATCATATTTTATGTGTTTTAAGATATTATAATTTCCAGGCTATATAGACTAATAACCAGGTCTAGTAAGTTCATGCACTAAAAAACGCATATATAAGCATGCACTTATGTACTAAAAACATGTAAAATATACATTATAATATGCATTTAAAAGTACAGAAATATGCACTAAAATTCTAAAAATATGTACATGAAAAATGCGCAAAAATTATATAATTTTTATCTTAAAAGAAATTCAGTTTATTTATCATTGAGTACAGATACAAATTAAATTATTCCCCTCTGTATTGTATGTTCCCAACGTTTTTTGTTACTGATAAATCATAAGAATTAATAAGCTATTTTGAGACAAACTCGGCAAAGCGGCGAGGTTAGATAACTAATAGTCGTAATTTTTGTAGAAAAAACAGTTTGAAATACAGATCGTTTTTTTCAAATAATGTACCACACCAGACAAAAACCGTGTGCGTATTTTTTAAGTTTATGTAAAAGTGGCCGAAGAAATAATAATTATAAACAATTACACAATAATTGCTTGTACACGAATAACGTCGTTTACAATTTGAAATTTTAATTTTGTTAAACTTTTCTTTTTTTTTATAATTAAAAATCTAACAAAGACAACAAAAATTAAGTGTATTTTCGACTTTTTATTCTATATTGAAGTTGCAATTTTTTTATATTATCAATAAATTAATTATTGAAATAAATAATTGAAATAATATATTTTATTATTTTGTTGTTGCAGGTCGCTATTCATTGGAGGCATACACCCTGAAACGACAGAAAGTAAATTACAAAAAAACAAGAATTGTTTTAGAGTATCTTGATACTCAATAAAAAATATATGTGTATGCAATACAAAAAAATATATGGAAGAAGGAAAAAAATCAAAGGAGTATTTATATACGTTCTTATATACCAGATACATAACATTTGTATTTATTTGTATTGCGTATAATATATATTTAGACAATTTTTTTAAAACTCTTTATCCTGTAAATTACAAACAATTATTGTTGGTTTTTTTTTTTTTTTAAATATTTTAGTCGATTTAAGACTACACTATTGTCAATTCGGCGACATTGAATATGTCAATCTTAAAATGAATCATTTAATGGGCAAAACAAAGGGATTCGCGTTCATCAAATACTCTACAGTGGAAGCCGCAGACAATGTTTGTACCTATTATGTTTTATTTATTTAGAAATAAATAGTTTTATTATGTATGATTTAAACGATTTTGTTTCCACGTTTAATTTATTTTAATCAAATAATAGACGAATAGATTTCAGGTTAGGTTAGGTTAGCATATTCAATACTAAATAAATAATAATAATAAAAAATACCTCAATAATCATTATATTTTTATATTTTAGAAAATAGTAACGATATTATATTCACACTTTTAATAAATTGAAAATAACTTTATCATTTTTAAACTTCATATATTAATCAGTGGCGTAGTTACCGCAGGAACCACAGAGGCAGTTGAACGGGCAAAGGGGCGCATTAATGAGTAGCTGCTACGCCACTGATATTAATAATAATATTGCAAGACGGTAACACTAATACATATCCATGTATACATAATTGTGTTTTTTTAATCACCTGCTCATCACCAGTCACTTAAAAAATTAAAATAAACATAAACGTAGTAAATTATCATAAAATTTAAGAGTATATTGAAAGTACTAATTTATTATTATAATTTTTTTTTTTTCTAATTTTCTACATAACTGCAAATAAATAATAAAAAAAAATTTATATATATACGAGTATTACGTTGTATTGCAATTATGCAATATGACGCCTAGGTATATTAGATAATTGAAATAACCGATTAGCTTTTTTTTTCAATAATGTTGTATTAATTTTTTGTCAATTTTCAAAAAAGGCCTTGGCGTATAGCGATCATATTATCAATGACAAGAAGGTGGTTACCATGAGATTAAAACATCGAAATATAAAATTGTTCGTGACCGGTTTGACCGATGAAATAACCGACAACAGCATTCGAAATTATTTCTACCGTTTTGGCTCATTGGTGGAAATCCAACTCGTATATAATAAAGCCACAAACATACGTAACCCTTTCGCCTTTGTTACATATAGTTCGGCGAACATTGCGAATAGAATATTGAAAATACCGAGGCACGTGGTGAATGGCATACAAGTAATTAATTAATTGTTCGAGTGTTGACTAGTGCTGTGTTACATTATTTTCTGTTGATTATAGATTTTCGTAAAAAAGGCCAGAAACACAGCGAGAGAAACGCGGTCGATGGATTTCCGAGACGACAGAAGTACGGGCTGCGGTGGTAATATATTTCAGACACGTGCGTTTATTTTGTAAATATATCAAAGAATAATAATTATGTTTTTCATGTGTATTTCCAGCTTACGGATACGCTCCTCCTGCCATGGGGTATACATTTAACCCATATCTCATGACCGGCGTACCAGTTGTCGCGGGTTCGTATTCGTACATTGCACATAGCTTTTGAAAAATAAATAAAAAATGTATAAATATATATATATATATATATATATATTTTTAATTTTTAGATAACATGTACGGAGGATATCAACTACCTGCGGTACACAGCCATGGCCCAGGTAATCCGTAAACTTCAACAATCACCGAGTTATTATTATTTTGAACAATCTACCGTTGAATATAAACTAAGAGTAGGCCCTTACCTATTGTTATTATGTTTCCTTATTACTAGGACACTGATTTTTATGTAAATACATCATTTTATTAAATAAATAAGCACGATTCATAACACATTGAATAAATGAGACTTTTAGATTCTGTAGATTTACAATGATATTTATTTTATTATTATTATTTTTTTTTTTTTGTAAACATTTTTTCTATCAAATGATTTCATCCGATCTATACACTCCTACATTGTTTCCGGTAGAAAATGTTATATAGTTGGTACGTTAGAGAGGTCATTTTTCGATATACCTATCAGTTTTTTAACGCGATAAAAATGACAGGGCGAAAACACGATTTCATCAAACTCGAGTTTTATTATTTCTTTTTTATTTATGTTGATTTCTGAGTTACCATGGAAACAATGAAATACACGACTAATACTACTTTACTCATAATCGTTTTTCCTTTGCAATTAAATTCCTATCAATATACTACTCGTCCAATTTCTCACCTATAACAGTAACCCACGCATGGTGCATAGTATGTACGCCTTTTTTCATTATACATATTTTTAAATATTTTACCAATATTTCGTATTTTTTTACGTAGGTACCTATACAATTTAAAGCCATATTGACAATAACCATTAAAACATTGGAAATTGTGTTCTATTTGCTTTTTTTTGGTAATTCAATATGTTGTATCAATTTATTTCCAATAAGACAACAATGAAAAATAAAGTTTAAAAAAAAATCTTTATAATAAACCTTTGTATATGGCTATATTTACAATAGGTATTTTTTTTTATTTCATCTGCAATTTAAAATTAATCTAAAATAAAAATTTTTTTGTTAATTTATGTTTTTACATATACTGGTAAAAATAAGAACATAAATATTTACATATTTTGACCTTTTTTATTATATATAAATCCGCTCCCTACTTAATAGTTTAATAATAATTTCTTTATGGTCTTTAACAAAAAAATTACATATAAATGCAATCGTTATTTCGCGAAACATCTATTAATCTTTGATTTGATTACAAAAATCGATTTTAACGAATGAAACAATTAATTCAAACTGAAGAAATTAGAAATTTTATATATATACAATACAATTACAACCCAAAATCATAATACTTATCAATTATTAATAAACGTATCAATACAATTGTATGTTTAAATTAAAATTAGCTTATTTACTTTTTATCAACTTTACTATTAAATGTAGACATGCATTTAGCAAAAATAATGACCATATCGTTTTAAAAAATAAAAAATTTCTCTAGCAGGTATAGTATTAACCTACTTATAATTTGTATTTTTTCAATATCCTATAATTATTATAATTCTAGGATACAACATTTGGAATCATAATCAACATTACTACAGCATTTACAATTATATCGAGGAACCAGAACTAGGTTTGCAATGTTAAACTATTTTTCATGAAAAACAAAATTACCTATTATACCTAATGTTTATATACTTTTTTTTTTTAGGTTATCCAAACGGTGAACCTGATTTTGAATTTTAGGATTGTCGACCATATGAATGATACCACAGGTATAATGAAACCATAAACTGTAATTGATTTTTAATAAAATAAACCACACTGTTATACAGTGGCAGAATTACGTTTATTGAAGCCCTTGGAAACAACATTTTTTTGTAAGCCATATATTATGCCTGTAACCTGATTTACTATACACTGTACTGTTAATTTGTGTACAATAAAAATAAATATGTATAATAAATTAACAATTTATTCTATTATAATAACAAATTTTACAATGTAAATAATATTTTGCTGCTCCGGTCCTTAAACAACAATGATAGATTCAATTTTTTAGCGTGCTCATTTCCTATTGAATCAACCCAAGGCCACTAAGCTGTTTTTGAGACGTGGTGCTCCTGAGATAATTTTTAATTAGTTAAAATTTTGAGAATGTCCTCTCTCTACTTGCTACAGTAACCGGTAATGTAAGGAACAAGTAAAGTGCTAATTTTACAATTCAGGGAAACAAGTAATTAAATTATCATTTTAAATTATTAGTAATTTACACGCCGTAACGAGTTTTAAGCTCAGAAGCTCATTGGAATTGAAATGATTCAATTCTTATGGCAGGTTATACTGGATTAAAGTCCTCGAATTCATACAGCAGCTTATTATACTGATCATTATATATTACAGTCAGTCGTTAAATACAACTAAATAAATCACTTATTTCACTAATGTCTCCAAAATTTAGTTTTCAATTGTGTAACAACAGTGTCAACACACCCAAATAAAACTCGAGATTCATAATAATGATTGAAAGACGTTGAACTTGACACAGCTCGTCATAAAATATTTTACTTTTCTCATTCGTTTACAAAAAAACATTCCATTGTAATGCTTTATAATTAGCTTTTTCTATCGAAATATTAAAGTTATAACACGGATTTTTCTCATATTTGCCTACTATAATTTATAGTTACGAGAAAATCAGCCATTATTCATATGTAGTTCCGTTCTGGCGTTATAGTAAAATAATATTACCTATTAGACAGAGGCGTAAACTGGGGAGGGTCCTCAAATCCGGACCGTTAATATAAAATTGTAAATAATAATTTATAGTAAGTATTTACCAGATTTCTTTCTTCAGTTGAATTGTCTATATCTAAAGTATGGACCCCTTTTTGAAAAAGTTCTGGTTGCGCCACTGCTACGAGGTACAGGTTATCTTGTGTGAATTAATAATTTCATGATCATTCTTATTTGATAGCCCAACCATCTGTATTTATTTCAATTTATTTTTGTTTTTATGAACAGTTTGGTACATACAGATATCATATTAAAAATTATACAAAGTAATAATTAAATAAAAACCAGTGTTGCTTTTACTTTTTAAATTTACCTATCCAACGAAAAAATTAAAAAAATTTCTAATTTCAATAAGAAATTATTTAACATACCGTTTATTAAAATTACTATAACTAACTATTTTCATGTTTATAAAGATAATTTGTATGTATTTTAAAAAATATTGTATATTTTGGATTGTCTCTAGGACATCTCAACAGGAACCAGTCAAAACGAACTGCCAACGATTATTTATTCAGTGTATACTATACTATGTTTATTATACTATTTTTTTTAACTGTTATTATTTAATATAATTGCTAACTAATATCATTTATTATAAATCATTAATATTTATGTATTAAAAATAATAATACGCTCAATAAATAACATAAAAACTAAGAACATTTGTTTGGTTTTTAAATTGCAATTAATTATTTGTTTGTTATGTAGGTAATTACATAAAGTATACTTACGTATTCAATATAAAACTGGTTTGTTATCGTTTTACTTGACAATAAATAAATTCCCTTACTCTAAAAAAACCGTGTCTATAAGTAAAACTGAGCACTTATTTTTATTGAATATTTACTGTTTGAACACCATTGTAAAAATCCAATTATCTTAGGTAAATCCATATTATTATATTGATATTGTATTTTGAAATTAATATTCGATTTAAGCTTTAATTTAATTTAAGACGGAAAAATAAAAATAATAGAAAACACATACCTACCAAACTTCGCTAAGAATCTAAAATTCGATTCGTAAAAACCAAAAGAAATAAGAGAGTTAAAACAACAGGAGGGTATTTGAAATAATTTTTAGTTTGTTTCGTTGTTGAAAATAAGATATTATCGTAGACTTGGTTATTGAGGTAACTTCCACCAAATGCTCATAACAGTATTTTCTAGGTGTTTTGTGCAATATCTGTATAATAGGCACAAGCAGTAGTGGTTATACTTGACGTACAAATTTTGTAAGTATATGATACATGCTTGAAATACTATTTAAACAAATTTGTACTCATATTAAATCAACGATGTTAAGATAGATTTCTCAAGATGATTATTGATAATTTGTGGTAGAACTAAGAAAATATATAATTCTAATTAATAAAACAGTCCAAGGGGGGGAGGGGCAATCCATCTGTCCCCTTTTTTATAACTGCCACTGGGCACAAGACAATTTCTATTTTTTTTTTTTTAGTTTTTCATTTGTTTAAATTGTATACAAAATATTAACTCTCGATATTAACGCTCACGTATTTAGTAAATGGTTCCTTTTTAAGTTATTCTTATGGCACAATAAAAGTATTGTTAAAAGGCGTAATTGTTTTTTAAAACTTATTAATATTTTTATATAATTGACATGGTTCGAAAACTAACTATGGGTATGATATACCAATTTACCGGTTTTCTGATTTGTGCTTTAAAAAGTGGAATAAAATTAATTATTACTAAGGATTTTCAAAATCATTTTTTTTGAGATTTTGTTTTTAAAATTTTTAAAATAGGTTTCTTCAAAATCACACCTAGTTCTAGGTGTATTGACGTATTAATTTACTTTTTATTTTTATTTTTTACATAATAGTAGATTAGGTAACCGCATCTTATTAATACGGGTTATACCCAATGGGTGTTTAACGTCATCGAGAAGATAAATACATTTGAGTATAAAACTGCGGTATACGTCATTACCCCCCCCCGCCACAACACGCACACACTCACCACTCTGCCACAGTTTAAAAAACATTTAATTCGTTCAAATATTAAATTATCATCCATTTTTATATTCATAATAGTATTATTATTATAATTGTGCATGATTGGTTTGTAGGATAATTTAGAGGAAAAGTCGAGTATATCAAAGAGAGGGGTGGGAGGTAATATGGCAATAACCTAGAGCCTATTATTATAAAAAATAAATACCTACAAAATACTTTTTTTTCTTTCTTTTGTAGATAATTAAAGTAAATACCTATATTAAACTAAATATATTAAAACAGATCTAATTAAATAATACACATTTTTTTATTATTATTCCAATTATATTTGTCAGTTTTTCACAAAAAGTTTATTTTATCATATCTCTTGGTTTAAGGCACCCGCAAACTCAATGAAATTTTTATTAAAATTACCTAATGACACCTAACAAAAATTATGGTACTTACTGTGGCTCGATTTTAAAAAAATATAAAAATGTACGAGTTTATAAATAAGTTTAATTTGCATTGGTCGAAGCATATTAATATGAACATGTTTTCTTTAATTATTTACCATTGAAAAATGTCGAACTATAAAACAAATTTGATAAAATTGAAAAAGTAATCCAGCCGATGAAAAGTAAATTTGTTTATGAATTTAAACATAATTTCGTTTTTAAAATTTGGACTACCGTAAGTGTACCAACATTTTTGTCCGGTGTATAGCTACTTCGCGTTCATAAATAACATAAAAACGATCGTACCCATTCCCCTTAAATGGGTATCGGGCAGTAGATCAGTGAAAAAGTTGTCGGAATGTTCATTAAATGGTAATAAATAATTATCAATTTTTGTAAAATTGGGAAAAATTCAGAAAACCCGTTTGCAGGGGCCTTAAATCGTTTTTACATATTGTTAAACAATGTCGACGATTTTTCTCTATTCGATTGTTTCGAAGATTTGCTTCAATATTCAACATGAAAATTAAAGGGAATTACTTGTACCCAGTGGCGTATATAAGGGGGAAATAACCACCATCAATCAATTTATTTAAATATATATTTGATATATATTTATTAAGACAAAATTATAAACATTTTGTTTTTATTTTTTTTTATCGCTTTCTCTTACTGAAATTATTTTGATTAATTATTTTGAATTATTTGATTATCTCATCCATATGATAAGGTTTCGAAATATTTTACACCATGAAAATTCACGTTATATGGCCACGTCATGTGGTTATCCCGTTTGGTGTCGCTGTAACATAAAAATACATGAATCATTAAGAGGATTGGGACCAAGGAGAACGAATTAGGCAACTAATGTGACAGGAAAATTTTGGGTGATGTTTATGTGTGAGAAGTAAATGAATGTTTGCCAGAGCGTCGGCGACAGCGCCGGCGGCAGTAGCTATTGCATATTTTGGATAATTTTTTTTTTTTTTTTTTTTTTTTTTTTTTTTTTTTTTTTTTTTAAAAAAAGAAAGAATGTATATATTTTTAGTAGTTTTTTAAGATTTAAATAGTTTGTTTTCTTATTTTTAAAATTAAAAAAAAGAATGTATATATTTTTAGCTTGTAAGGTGTTTTGTATATTTAGTGATATAAGTTTAATAATGTGAGCCCGCCCCGCGAAGGGGAAAAGGGGATTTTATGTTGTGTATATAATTATTACGTGTTTTTTTGCATTTTAATAAATGATGGTGGCGGGCCGGTAGCATTTCCGCAAGGCCAGTCCCCGGCCCGTCATCGATGCCACACAAAAAAAAAAAAAAAAAAAAAGTAAATGAATGTTAATGTGAGCGAGATTGAATCGTGTACCCGTACCGCCACCTTCCGCACCATCAAAACATTGGGTATTTTTTATTAGTTTATTCAATAAACTTTATTGCAACGATAAAAAAAAAAAATCTATTTTCATGCTGTACGAATAATAATAATTATAGTATGTATCCAATGTTGCTGCTGCCAGACGGGCGCCATACTTGACTAGATTTTTACCAAGTATTGAGACGTTTTTGCTTATAACGCCAATAACTGTTGAACTTACAACAGAAATCAATAGAAACAAAATTATTAACTGCCGTACAATTCGATAATATTATTATCCATAATTTAATTTTAATAGTATAGCAATAAATAGAGTTTGTTCGAATATATTTGTTTTATCATACATTTTTTTGTATTACTAAATTAAAATTTAAAATAATATAAAGCCATATTCCGTTGATATGTTGAGGCAACAGACTTTCCAAATGAACTAAAAATATATACTTACTTTGTTCACTTTATTGTAATGTATCAGATCAATATTTTCGGTTCGTTTCTTTTTTTTTTTGTTTGTTAAATAATATATTTGTCTGTGTCCGTGGTGCTAATCGTTTTTCTGTTTCATAATTTTAATAAAATAAATCGAATCACGAATGATTTCGATCAAATGTTTTTGTCGAATGAATATCGTTAATAACCATAAAATATTATTTAATACACATCGTGTGTTGTAAACGCGTAGTATACAATTCTATTATTATTGCCAAATACTTCTTATACATTTTAGTCTATAAATCTGTATATTGTTGACACAATTAATGCATAGGTCCAGGTAATGCGCGGCGGGTTTTTACCTTTGAATGCCATTCGCACTTAAAAGCACATGTCAACACTGATTTGTTCAAAAATAATGAAACCCAACATATGTGTCTATAAAACCAATAAGCCTGGTGTAGTAAGCCTAACGCGTACTACCTGGTTATATTGGCGGAAGAGGTTGACTAATTTTGCGTAGCGTTTTATGACGTAAGCAGTGTACATAATATTGCTCTCTTTTCCTTCTTGCAGTCGAGCATGCACAATACTATCAACCATATAAATAAGAGGAATGTTTCGCACCTCGATAGAGACAGTCCGATTCAACACCCAGACCTTTCGGACTCATACTCGTCGTTGCACATTTGAAGTAACATCGCCGCGAGTCCCTGTGTTCATTCCCAATATTGTCGAGTGTACGTTGTAACTTATCTCTCGGACGGACTACTTAAAGTCCCGTCCACAAATTTACTAAATTTATATTAAAGTTTATTGTACGACTTCGACTCGATTTATGTTATTGTTATTAAAGTAGCTTCTAAAATAACAGTGTGTTTTTTTCTTATTTCTACTGGATTACCATACATTTCACCAACTCCTTAAACAGAAGTGTAGCGTAATCCGTGGTGCGGCGTTGTTAAATATTTAGGGTCCGTACGTAGTAAGCACGTATCACCGAGCGCAAATGAAGTGAGCTTACTACACTGGTTAAATCGAGAGGGTTGAGATGAACGGATTTTAATTTTTGAAAACAGATTTGATTTTGTATACTAATTTTCTAGGTTCTGATCGAAGCGATTTTCAATATTATCATTAAAATATTGGTAGTTGAAAAAAAGATATATTTCCATTATTTGTTTAGCGAATTACATATTCAATTTTTCGAATATAAAAAATTGTCTCGATCGGAACCTAGAAAATTAGTATACATAATCAAATTTGTTTTCAAAATTAAAATCTGTTCATCTCAAATAATTTAACCAGGCTTGTTGAACATTTTACATGTTTTTTTGGACCGGCTCCTACAACCTTCATTGAATTTTCTGTGAAACTTGATAATCGGTACATGGTACCATTTGATAGTTTCTACAACACTCTTTTTACTTAATGTAGATTAAAAACATAGCTTAGATCGAAAATGTGCCACGATAGATTGAATGACTTTGTTGTATGCGCACAGGAAAATCGTTTTATATACTGACGAAATCTTAGAACGATTCGCAAAAATTAAAAAGAGAAACATAGATTTTACAATTTAATAAAATTATTGTTTATTATTTTAAATAAATATTGTTGTTTAGTACCTAATGTATGATTTATAATTATTTAATAAAACAAAAAGTGTCTTAGACCTTAACATTTTCGGGGAGTTTTCAAAAATGAGTTATGGGCTTTATTTGCCCCCCACCCCACAGAGTTAAGTCAGCTACACCACTGCATATACCTATATATTTTATTAGAGAGGGTTTTGCCACTAGGGAATTTTTTTTTTTTGGGACCGATAGCTCCCAATTGCTCCGTTTTTTCCGGCGCCCCCGTCAAGTAATATACAACATTACTACAACGAGGAAAAGACGCGTAGAACATTATGAAAATATTGATCGGGGTTGTCGGAGAGTGCCTAGCGATGGCTTTGGAGAGAGCATGCGCCGTATTATATGACAAACGACACTCGCGGTCGCGGTAAAGCGGAAACGAAATATAATAATATTATACTAGAGGCAGGGACGAACGCAGAAAAAATAAATCTCTTGCAGAGTGATTGGGGGTGGAGTGGAAAAATGTAAAATGTTCATAAAAATCATAAATTATTACTCTTTAGGTACTCGTATATATACATAGTATCATTTAAACATTTCAGTAATTTGGAACGCAATTTGTGTTTTTATATTTGAGGACCACCCTAATTATCTATTTTATTTGTAAGTATCACGGGAAACTCCGAATTAACAATTAAATTTGAAGGTCGTTTATTTTAAACATTTCGTAAATCATTTGTATACAATCAAAAAAGTTAAATACAGGTTTATTCTTCCTTCCAAGTAAATCAACTAGAACCAAGTTAAGACAATGACCATAACAATGTACGAGTACATATGATATTTTTGAGTTAATTTCTTTAGCTTTAGCTTGTACGTCATTTGAACATCCAGCCATAGTAGTCTCCCCATCAATACTGAATCCCAATTTAATCCAATTTGTGCAATAGTATCAGTTTTAAATAAATTGTTGATTTAACTTGACATATTAAACAAATACAAATTATGTTAACATAACAGTGTACAAATATATATATATAGGTATCAGTTAAAATTATTTATAATTATACATATATTTCTATATTGCTTTTTGAATTTTAGATTCTGAGCGGAGCTGAGGGTCATGTGGTTTTACGAGTATATTTATTTTTTTCTGTAAACACTTTGTCTACCATCTATATGATCTATACACTCCTATACTGTTTCTGGTAGCAAATTTTGTCTAGTTGGTATTTTAAAGAGGTAATTTTTCGATATAACTATTAGTTTTTTAACATGGCAGAAAAAATGACAAAAACGCGATTTCATAAAACTCGAGTTTAATTATTTCTTTTTTATTTATGTTTATTTCTGAGTTATCAATGAAAAAACACAACTAATACTACTTTGCTCAGA
This sequence comes from Tuberolachnus salignus, assembly GCA_956483605.1. Lineage (NCBI taxonomy): Eukaryota > Metazoa > Arthropoda > Insecta > Hemiptera > Aphididae > Tuberolachnus > Tuberolachnus salignus. Next base: position 10,060,706 of record OY101431.1, read on the forward strand.
ATCGTTTTTCGTTAGCAATTTTTCGTTGCATACAGATATAAATACAGTTTCTACCTTCTCAACTTCCCACCTACAACAGTGACCCAGCCATGGTGCGAAGTATGTACGCTTTTTTTATTAACTTGTCAACAAATTATGTTTTATCATGTACTGATATCATTGTAATATGTAATCGATGTCGGTTTGTTATACTTTGTCGTGTCTATTTCGTTAGCCGAAAATCAAAATTGTTTCAATGCTTTTATCAATATTCTAAGTGCAATTTTCAATATATATTATAATGAGATCAATTTAGTGAGTTGTTTTTTTTAATTTCCCTGTTTTATATTTATTAGTATTATTACGAACCGAAAAATTATAAGTACGTTTTCTACGCGTTCGTCTAGCATAATTTGTTAAGAATATTATTATTTTTTTCTTTATAAAATAACTTTTGATTCGACTCGACGACGATTGAACACATTTATTAACTCCTATGTTATTCATAACAGCTGGAATTTTTAGATTTTTCGGTCGGATAGAAATAATGCAGCCCTTTGTCGTGTCGGCCGCGTATGAATTACACTTTATTCGGTGTTCGGCATTACGTCCAAGCCTTTCTAGCGCGGACGTTGGTAGTCGTGTACAAGTAAAGTTCATCGCGTCTGCGAGTATTGATTTCCGCCACGAGCCCCGACGCCCGGGCCGCAATACCGTGCGCCGGTGCCGTAACCACGGCGACGACGGAGCTGAGATTACATAATTTATTATTCCGGATGTCGAAGGGGGCGGCGGCGGCGGCGGCCATATATAATATCGGGTTGGCGAAATCGTCGCCGTCGCCTGGGGAGCGGTATCGGCGCGTTATTCATGGCAGCGCCGACGAAAGTCGACCCGGTGCGTATTAATGCGCATGCGGACCAAAGCGCTGCGCATAAAACGGACGGATCGATTGTGCGAAATCGCAGGCTGGCAGGGCTCGCTCGCCGTCGTCGCCCCGGTCGTTCATTTGCAGTCGACACTCGGGCACCGTCAGCACGTCGGTCGCTTGTCGTTGCTCATAAAAATAATTTTCGCCTTTCTCGCCGAACCATGATTCCCGGGTCTCGGGTGCCCGGGAATCATTACCGTTGTCGTATTCCGACGCTGCAAACCATGATTTCCGCTTTGTTATCGACTGCGTCCGGCGATCGCCGTGGCGTCCTGGTCGCCGCGGTTCTGGTGGCCGCCATTATTATCGGATCGCCGGCGTGCGGCGCGACCACTGACACGATCCCGACAGATTCTAACGGACGCGACACAGGTATTCATTTACACGCTATAGTATTATTTATTTATTAAAACGAAGATTGCGTTTGAGTTCAATATGAGTATTCGATAAAATATTAAAATTTAATTAAATAATACAATTTAATGTAACAAATATGTAGAACAAGATCAAAACGAAACGAGCTCCTCCGGACCGCCATTTTGTTGCCAAATATTTATTATCAATGTCTACGATTCTGTTATCTAATTGTAAATACAAATACTCATGGGCGTAACTTGGGCAATTTTTATGTGGGCAAGATTTTCATTTATCTTTTCAATTTTCGTTGGAATAACCAGCGCGCTCTATTGCTCGGCAATCGTGGATATAAAAGGGGAACATTACCCCGTATAATTTGGACAAGGAGTAGTAACCCCTCCCACCTTAACCTCTTCCAACTCTCCCTTCCCACCACATCACTCCTCCCTCGTTAACCCCTCCTATCTCACCCCTCCGCATCCCATAAATTATCCCCCTCCTACTTCACCACCACCTAATCGCCACTCCCACCTCAACTCCGCCAAACTCACTCCACCTCATCTCCCACTCACTTAACCACTACCTCATCACCACTACTACCTCACCTCCGCCCAATTCACTCCACCTCATCCCACTCCCATATTACCCAGTTTACGCCTATGCAATTACTATAGGTTTTTAGAGGTATTTGGAAAGTTTTTTTCCGACAGAATCAATTAGTTTTTTTTTATAAAATCGATTAATTTTATGATTTTTATTGTAACGCAGCGCGCTCTATTGCTGAACAACCGTGAACGTAAAGGGGGTCGTTACCCCGTATTATTTTGACAAGGGGGAGTCATCCCCTCTCACCACACCACCCCCTCACATAATTTCCCCTCCCACCTCACCTCATCATCCTCCCAACTCATCCCCTCCTCCCACTCTCAGTTTACGCCTATGCAAATACTATACGTGTTTAGTGGTATTTGGAAAGTTTTTTTCCGACAGAATCAATTAGTTTTTTTTATAAAATCAATTAATTTTATGATTTTTGTTGGAACGCAGCGCGCTCTATTGCTGAACAACCGTGAACGTAAAGGGGGTCATTACCCCGTATAATTTGGACAAGGGGGAGTCATCCCCTCTCACCTCACCGCCCCTCACATAATTTCTCCTCATCGAAATTTTATTCTATTTTCGAAAAGTTACCATTATTACTTGTACATCCATAAACGCCATGCACCGTCAAATTTTGATTTTCAAAATAGTGACAAAAAAATAACACCCCCTGTCCCAACTTACTTTAAATCCTTCGAGAAAATTGCTGGATTACGATAATAATACAAATTTTTTTTAAAAAATAGCCTTCTATATAAATCTAATCTATGTAAAATGTAATTGTTCATTTGTTTTTCTCTCTAATTATTTACCGTATACATTTATATTTCGCATATAATTTACATTTATATTTATATTTTATTAAAATATTTCATAAATCGCATAATCTGTGTTTATTAAAAAGTTGTTCTTGGTATCCCTGGACGGAAGACACGAGATTCCTTAGTGAAACACTTCATTGTTTATTATTATTATTATTTTATTTTACAGAGACGAATAAGTAATTGTTACTTAATCTGTTTACAGTTTATTCATATTCTCCGGATCATCAGGGATTTAATGTCGTCGGAGACATTTCTCAACAATCAGACAAAGTAAGCCCATTGGTTTAGATAGGTATCTACGTTTAATAGACATTTACCTACTTATTAATTTTGTTCGATATTAAATATTTTAAGGAAATAGCGGCCAAGACCAACGACAGATCAAACCGACCCGAGTAAATACAATTATTAATATAAATTTATCTAATATTTAAACAAATTTTATGTTAACTATAAACGACTATTTATTATTTTATATATTTGATTATTTTTCTTTCTTTTAACATTTCCTTATTATTATTTTTGCCTACGGTTAGGTAAAAAATTCCTATTTTATCTTCCGATTAGAACTAAGTTCTACTTAGTTGAATTTTATTAAATATATTACATCGATTTCAAACATATTCAACGACCAAATTCATATTGGTTATTTTATTTGTATACATATCGCGTAGGAACTTGCAGTAAAATATTGTGAAATTTTCAATTTCACAATATTTAAAAATGTCTAGAAAATGTTCAATTAAAATATATGCCCCACTTAATAATTGTGATTTTTATTTTTGTCAAAATTTTCTTTTGTATTGATATTGATAACTATATTTTAACTATTCTTTTTTCAAACCAAAAATATCATTGTCTTTTTTTGGTAAATGGTTACCCGTGTGTTTGAAATTATTTGAAAAAAAATATATAACACACATAATAATTATAATTTTTATTGTTTTGAACAGAAATGACTTTCGATAAAATCATATTCGAGTGCTCGTTCACTTATCTTCATGCTATCTTTTTGTTCTTCATTTTTTCGTATATTTCTTATTGTAAATTGTTTGTTTATAATTATAAACAATATAATTGTTTATAATTATTGGTGAAAAAAAATACTGAAAATATATTTTGTTACAGCCCGAGTGAAATGTACTATTTTGCTCCTAAAAATGCCCAGAACAATAAGAGTTCAATTGTGGGTCGTTGTTTGGACGTTGAAACGTTGGAAGATCTACTCAACACTGCACAGGTAACACAAATTAATACAATTAATATTCTGTTCGTCGAGGTCAAATAACAGATCTTTGTCTCGTTTGCAACAAATATATGGTAATTAATTTAACTATACTGTATACAAATTTGTGATATTTCAGAAGGAACACGTGAACAGTTTGGATTTGTATAATGTTCCCGATTTTAAGAATATTGTGTTACCGATAAGGGCGACGTATTCTACGATGGTCACAATATTCAACCCGTACACGGAACTTTTACAGGTTAGTGTAATCTTTTATTTTAATATGATTAAGGCCAGGGGCGGAGGAAGGAACTAAATCATCGACCGAGATCGAAGTCAATCCGGGCCGCCAATTTAGTTATCCGATAAAAAAAAAGACGCTCAAAATTGTTTTTTTTTCTCGCCGCACTTGATTCCATCGCTCAGCGGTACTTAATTTGATATTTGTTATTCTAGGTTTCCAACAAGTTCTTCTAAAAAAAAAACTACGACAAAAAATAATGATAAATGTTAAAATCATCTTGTAATAGTGTTTAAAAGGGTTTAGTAACTAATTATTGGTTCTATCAAATCCGTAAAATCATCAGGCTACCGGGTCACCTAGAAAATTCCCATTTCCAGACCGGCAGCCATTCCGCCCCTGGTTAAGGCGATTGGACGCCGATCCGACCGTTTCAATAGGTGTCGTTTATAGGTGTAATTATTATTAATTTGCGTATGCGAGTTACATCGATGTAGTGAAGCGATTTAAATACTGAAAACAGATTTTATTTCACCGCGAAGAGGTCTGAACATACTTTTCAAAAATTAATTTCGTAATCTCTTTTTTTACGACCATTGAAAATTGAAAATCTCAAAAAGTCGCTGATCTCGTATAGACTCGAAGTTAAATTCAGGTTTTCAGGTTTCTCATAGCAAAAAGACAGGTAGTTAACCCCCCCCCCAAAAAATCAGTCGGTATATTCAATCGGCCTTATAATGTACCTTACCTATTACCACCGCCTAATTTATTATAATTGTAATACTTGTGGAATTTCAGGTTGTTAAATTATTTGGTGGCGGACCCGGTTTCCACCTGAGCTTGCCGTCTGGACGGATGAAAGGCCGAAGAAATGTGTGGGACATTATGCCTTACGAAACGAAACCCGTGATTCAATTCACGTTTACCGACCGATCGAAAAAAAATTATTCTGTGAATATCGGGTGAGAAAGATAATCTCGCATCCGTTTCTACTTGTATATTGTTTTATCAATATCGTGTTTATAGGTTATTTTTAAGCAATCACCATTACATAAGCGTGCCCGTTAACGTCGTGACGGTACCAAAACCAGGTCTCTATAGTCCAGAACTCACAATGGACTTTGGCGTTTCTAGCGAAATCGGTTTAGTCAGAACTAAATCGCTAAAGTTGTGCAGTTCGGCGATGTCCACTATTATCGTTAAAGTGTGTATATTCATATTAAAATTTACTCGTTGTCAAATATTTTGTTTAAAGAACGGTGAATCATTTTTTTTTTTACTATATTTTAGAACATAACTTCTGATTCTTACTTTATGACTGTGGATTTTCCCGGTGTACTAGAAATACCACCTCGGTCTTGCATAGCGAACTATGCCACCAATATCAGTTTTCACTGTAAGGATTGTTAATTTTGTACTAATACACCTACAAGAAAAACAAATAACAACTTTTCCGTCGTTTTAGGGAACGAAGTCGGTTACTATTCGTACGATAAAACTCAACATGGATATTTAACCGTGAAGTGTAACAAAGGAAACGATTTGAGTATACCGTTTTATGGTAAAACACTGACAGGTGAATTGGTGTACGACGAAGGATCGTTGCATTTTGTAATGTGGAAAGAGATTCGTTCGTCAAGCATCGTTAAACATTTCTCATTGCTCAACGGGTTTTCATCTACCACTATTTCCGTTTTACAAGTAAAAATCCAGAAAAACGTCATGCAATATTTTAAAGTAATTGTTATACAGTTATACGTAATACGCATCTTGTTTAAGTAACCTTTTTATCGTGTATTTTTTTATTTGTCTTTTGCAGATAGGAAATTTCAAACCCGTAATTTTAAAACCGGGTCAGAATAAAACATTGTTTCACGTCGGATATGTAAACCCCATCATGTTCAGTAAAAGTATCATATCGTATTTACAAATCAAAACCAACGTTTCGGTTTTGACAGTTCCGTTGTTTGTGTACAGCGGTTTAATTACACGGGTACGTAGGCTTGTCAATGTCGAGATATTTTTTAAAAATTAAATAATTAAAAAACAAAATGTTTTTAATTATAATTAGATTTTGCCGGTGACCGACGTAATATCATTCCCACCGATAGCAATCAGTACGCCCCGTCATACCTACATAGTGTTCGTCAACAAAAATCCTGTAGCAATAATGATTAAAAATTGGGGTACGTCGTTCACAAAGCACGCAATGTTATATTTAGTGGAAATAGGAAAATTCGACGCCGCGATGCAGTCCAGCAAAAGCAACTGGGCTCGGCCAAAAGTATACGAAAACCGAACGCCAACCGTAAGCGTATTTCTTTTTTTTTTTTTTTCCAATTATTCCGTTTTACAGTAGCATTATTATTAACTTGGGTTTATTTTGTATGTATGTATTATGTTTAGCCGGTCAGTTTGCCGGCCAATCATTACGCCATATACCAGCTGCTGGTGTACATGCCAGATCAAAGTAACAATTTGACCATCGAAACGTGGATTCAAACATTCGACCATCGCTACATAGTACTGTTGAAACTGTTCGAAATCGAAAAATTAATAACAGTAGTAGACAATCCGTTAACGTTCGAAGAATGTCTTCCGGTACGTGTCGAGTCGTATTTATATGTATCACAGGACTGGAACCGTACCGAAAAGAAACGGTACTCAAATTTAAATATTTCAAGAACCGTTATTTTTTAGGTAAAGGTGCCAATATTCGTAGTTCCCGTACCGTTCGGAGTTGTAATCAACGCAGCCGCATTTCGAGTCTTCTCTCATTTTCCAATCGTGTAGCGAACACCCAAATAATCAATCGTCTCTCACTCGTCCTCATTCGGTTTAAGGGTTGTCCATTCTTATCTCGGTAGCTAGAGAATTATCGAATCCTTTAATCTCGTGCGTAAAGTTATTATCTCGTTATATAATGCCGATGCTTTGGACCACGCTTATTTCATTCGCTCGTTCGGCTGAACTCTGCCCGTATTAGACCGGCGTGTGAATTGTAAGTTTCCCACGCATGAACTGTCTTCGGCTCCTAAGAAATGATAATAACGAATAATTCGAATAACGAACGCCCTATAATATTTATTGACAACCACTAAATACCAAATATTTGACCGTCATGAATCTTTTAGTTACATTTCTTTAAAAAATCAATGTTTGCTAGCTGATGTTATGTATGCGCATAATATTACACAAAATAGTAATTTCTTATGAAAATAGGTGTTGTTGTTACGCGCACTACGACGACAAATTGGATTTTTTTTTTCTTAAGAACCGGAGAAACCAAAAAAATAATTACGGTTCCAGTCCCTGGTGTACAATAATTTATATTGTTCGAGTGTGTTCCACTAACGTTAAATTTACAATAATCCTTGTATTCATATATATATAATATACATACTTATGTACACAGGGAACCGTTTGTAACACCAACGTATACATTTCGTCAAAGGCAAACCAATTGTTACATTTGTCTGTAATTAAAAGTTCATATACCGAACATAATGCCAAATTCGTTCCCAAAGTACCATCCTATATGCATCCCCAGACAGTGTCCATGGTCGGTCATATAACATGGACTCCCAAAGAATTTAAGAACCCATCGAGTTGCTTAGGACTGCACAATAAAACCGGTATCTTTAATTTAATTTAATTTAATTGTAATCATGATTTAATTTTAGTACATTCTCACTTTGATTTAATAATATTTTTCGTAGAACGGACAATGTGGTTATCCAGTTTTAATCTGACATGTACTTCTGAAATAAGTCTTATGGATTTTTCGTGGTTTAATCATCGACTGGCCCACTTTCAATGGGAGAACAGTTTGTACAATACGAAACAACAATATTTTTTAGAAGCTGGTAATTATCTCAGTTACCTGTTATGCTAACGGACAAGTCATTAATTTTTTATTTGATCGGAAAACCATTTATTTATTGCCGTATTAATTTAACTAAATACGTCGTAAATATATATGTATACAAATTATCTTTTCGTTTACGTTATTATAATATTACCTGGTGATGATTTTTGAAATCAAAACAGGTCGTACTTACACGTAACTTATATAATACTCCAGGCTTTTTGTGTTTTTCTTATTTTATATATTTTATTTTTTCTAATTGTCATAAAACCACTAAAATTATGTCTTTAAAACGTAAACAACGCGTAAATAACATTTAATTTTCGTTATTAATATTTTTTGTTTGTCTACCGAATATTGGAAAATTCTATTTCGTTTAAAATTAAAATACGCACTCCGTTTTGTTAATATCATTCCGAATAAATATATTTTATATATATAATAACTATAATTGTTTGAGATAAAATTAAAAAATTATTTCACTAGATGACAAGAGCTTTGATGAATTCACGTTTGATGTACAGTTCAATTTGAATTGGCCAAAGTTTGTGCTAGAACAGCGCGAAAACCGACAGCATACCGTATTCGAGCTGCCCACCGGGGAGGTGGACGGCTTACCGCACTATCAAAAAATCTTGTTAAAAAATACACTCAACAAAGAGGACGTCACTTTTCATTTTGCCTTATATCCAGACCCGTACCAGTGTAACATCACTGAATTCAAAAGGCTTTTTGAATACGAGTAATTGACATTTGAAATAAATAACTTACTTAATAAACTTTTAATGTGATATATTTAAATTATCCGGACTACGTCTGGCATCAATTAGTCCGGATAATCGGCGTTCTACTGTATATATATATATTTTTTTTTTTTCTAAAATATTTTTTCAGGGTCAACACTTTGTCGATATCACAAAACGATTGGGAATTAGTATTGGACAATTCCAGTCCTTACCGCAGGAAATCTTTGCGCACGTCTCGCGGAATATACAAGCCGCATAACAAGACCATGTTGTTCGTTTTGCCGCCACAAAAGGAACTCGAAGTGTCGGTGAAATTTCAGCCGAAAAGACTCGGCGCCAGTATGTCGATCGTTTTCATCAGGTACCCATCCGACGATTATATATTTTTAACATTTTTAATTTTGTTATTATTATTTATTCAACCGGTATTTATTAATTTGTTTTTAATTTTAGAAACGACCAGACCATTCTGGAAAGCGTTTTGTTAAAGGGCACGGGAATGTATCCCGTATTGTCGTTTGGATCCAAAAATAAATTGAGCCCTTTAGTATTCGACATAAAAATGGTTCCCACCGACGAGTTTAAATGCGAAAACGTAAGCATGCCGTCGAAAATAAGAATATTTATAATCAAGAACAACAGCAAACGTCCGATCAGAATCGCGTCCATGGCCATCGACGGCGCACTTTGTAACAATGACGTTTTCAAAATTTTGCATTGCAAAACGTTCACTCTGTCACCGGAGCAGTCCAAAAAGGTAACCCAAGTCTTATTATACACACCCCGGTATCAGTTGTATTAACAGAAACGTTGCGCAGGTTTCCGTGGAGTTCACCGCCGATTCCAGGCACACGACGATCAAAAGCGATTTGGAAATTAATGTCGAAGAAACAGTCGAATGGGGAACCGTCAATCATCTTATCATCTACAAATTGTGGAGCATCATGCCGTCGAAATGGTTAGCGTGCATGGAGTTGGTCCGGGGCGACGATTTGATTGAGCCCGCCGTGGATTTATCGGTTTATACGATCATTGTGTACGTGATCGTCGCAGTGATTTTAGCGATATTAATCTGGTACATTTGGTGGTTTAGAGCGGCCAAGAAACAAAAACAAAAGTGTGTACTAGTGTCTAAGTTTCTATTATTGTTATTATTATTTATTATTTTAAATATTATGGTTCGCGTTAAAATTTTTTTAAGGAACCGAAAAATGATCAGGTTAATAAAGAAAAACGCGAAGAAATAACATCGGTCCGATGTCGTTGGGTGTGTCGTAAAATAAAAAAACCATGTCAAGTTTTTACATTGTACGCCCAATTAGAATTTTATGTTTCTCTGTGCCTAACCAGTAAGTGCATTTGTTTTTATCCAATTTGGTTTTTTATTTTTTTAATTTTATCGACAATGTTTAATTTTTAGAAACCCCTTCGAACATATTGAAATACTTAATCATCCCATGTGTATAAACTCAACAATTATCCACGAGAAAAATCAAAAAACCGAAAGAAAGTCATTTAAAACAGGCAATTTATCAAATAGGCCTAAAAAATAGTCCTAAAAAATGGTATTGTTTATTTATTATTATCTATGTATATGTATATTTAATTTATTTTGAGAAAAAAATGTTAATTTATACGATTTGCGTACTATAAGCGTATATTATGTACGATAAACTGTTAAATGTATTTGTAAGTCTTGATCGTTTTAATGCAGTATACTATATATAACGTTATTTTATTAATTTTAGCATTATTTGATAATTTTATTACTCGTTTTTTAAATTTTTTAAATGTTAAAAATTCTTAATATTACTCAGTTTGAAGAAGAATAAAAACTAGAAAATGATTAGACGTGTTATAATAATTTATAATACCTTATGGTAGTTTTTTTTTTTTTTTACTCTCACTGAAAAACAGTTTGTCTTTATCCAACAAAGAGCTGGAAAGACCAAGAGACAATTTCCTTTCATTATATATTATGCAACCATATTATTTATTATTTTCAATTACTTGACGTGTACCGATTCGCTTACCGTTTGGATAATTATGTTTTATTTGTAATGAAATATAAGTTATAAGTTATTTTATGTCTGTAAACGAAAAATCGACTTCTTCGGGATTTCTATTGATTCCTAGGATGATTGTTGAACCATCCTAATGTATATATTTTTTTTTACGTTACGTGTGCGTCCCCCACTTATGTTTAGCTGTATAACGATTATAATCCTCCTCTCCCTTATTATTAATTTATTCTATTGTAATGTTAATTCTAACAGTATAAATATATTATTATGACGTTATCAATTCTATAATCAATATGATAAAATATGTACTAATGTAGAATTATGTGTGAATTTTAAAATAACAGTAATTTATTGAAATATAATGAAATCGAGTTTTATAAAATTGTGACAATTATTTAAATAAATACGATTAAACCGCACTATTCTGTTTTTTCCTTTTAGAATCAACGATTGAAAAATCATCGCATTGTTAGTTTTTCAAGTTGACATGGATCGTTATTATAATTTTTTTTTCATTATTCCAAATATAATAATGTCCTGGGTATTAAGTCGGGTATACCGTAAACCGACTTCTAGAAATAATTTCTGATCAAACGGTTTAATTCAGAGTATTCACAATTTACTAATTTGTTCAGCGAGGTCAAACAAGTGAATTTAAACTATATCGAGTTTAAATTACCAGTTTCAAATATAACTATTTTTTCGTAGCACCATCAAAAAAGCGATTCAGAAGAGAGAAAAAAAAATATTTGTCTGCCTATTCGTTATTATTTCTAGCCCGTAATAAGTATTTGTTAACCGCAAGTTCCACGGGGGCACGATCGGTTTTTTCTCGGTTAGTAAAAATCCTCATGTTTTTTCTATGCGAATGATTGTTCAAGATGCGAAATGTCTTGCTGGTGGTACTTTACTTGACCATTTCTCAAAATGCTCAACAGTCTACTCCCTAGATGCGTATTATTTTTGTTTATTCTCATAAAACGATTTTTCGGTTAGAACTAGTTCCAATTTGTTGGCATTTAGATTTTGAAAGATTTCTCTGGTGGTACATTAATCGAAACAAAATATCTCTAGATTCTTAATAGTTTTTCTGTAAAATGTATGTAACCCGAAAATTGTCGGAACAACAGTTCTATTTTTTGTTGATTTCTGTCGGGTTACCTTGGCAATACACCACCGCTCAGAATCCAAGATATCCTACCATCCCAACTACCGACTTACAATATTGACCTACCCGCTGCGTGAAGTATGTGGTTCGACATGTTTTGTACACCTACAGATAATACAATTAAAGTAGTATATTCCGACTATGATGTTTGTATTAGAAAACATTATTTATTATGTTTTAGATAGTTTATTAGATTGATAACCAATGAGAAATAATACATTAAGTTTAATTGAAGAAGCTGTTAAAGCACTAAAACGTCAAAATACTAAAATGACATTGTGGTTTCAAAGACACGATGAGAGCATTGCCTCTTATCGATGCAATTGATTTGGTCTCACCAACATTACACTAATCAACCTAATATTTTGTTGGCACAGCCAACAAATCGAACATTACTACCAGCTATCAAATTTTTTATTATTGTTATTAAATAGGTTAATGTTCAAATAAATTATATGTGTATTACTAGTCGTATCATTTTATTTTAACCATTTCATTTTTTATACGACTGTACATTATATATATAAATTATGTGTAACTAGTACAGAAAAAATAATAATTCATGAACAATTTGTATTTAAAAACTACCTACCAAATAATATACAGTATAACATACAAAAATAATATTATTTTATTAATACAAAATTGAGCACAGTTGACTACAACTTTGGGACGCAGCCAACAAATCAAATACACACAACTGTCAAACTTTTCAAAATATCTCTCTCCGCAAAATCACTAATGCTTTTTTTTTTTTTTTTTATAATTAAAAAATGAACAGAAGAACAAAGAATTATTATCTTCCACGTCAACATAATTTTAGATCAATAATTTTTACACCATACGATAAGAATTTTAAATTTAAAATGTTCAGCCTCTTGGCTGTATCCTGAGGGGACTCTAGAGGTCGGAAATTTGTTTAGTAAAATGATAAAAAAAGATAAGTAAATTGATTGCAAAACAAATTTTGGATCCTATATATATTATTCAGTCACGATCACGCCTTGGGATGTATTCAGTTATTCATCCCATAGAAAAGTATAAGCGATACCCAGTCTTATCCAATGATTGTCGGTGGTAAAAACATGTTTACGCAAAAGAGGACCTGAAGACAACACTTCCAAGGGAAATCACAAAATATCAATCGATTTACAGAGATTTAATGAAATATAAAAAAAATAATAATAATAAAACATGTAGGCTTTACCAGAAATACATTATTCGAGATTATCATATCGGAAATATTATTGCCCTCAAACACATAGATATTGACTTAATTTGAAATGCACAGTGTGATGGGTATTAATAATAATGTATACATAATTATAAATACATGTTTGCAAATCATATAAAATATTTATTGTAAACAGTTATTACCTATTTCAAGTTAATACAATGTTACTAAACAACTTAAAAATACTTGATGTGTAAAAAATAATCGGGTTTCGATACATATTAAATGATAATTACATAATTAATTTTATAATCTTAACATTCATATGTAGCTATTAATACATAAATAAAAAAAAAAGTCTCCTTACGAAAAAAATACCTACTGGTACTTATTTATTAATCATCAAAACCACCTGGATTATTCACAATATAAAAACTAAAAACAAAAATCAGTAAAAATAATAATAAATAATCCGGTCAAAATCATAAAAACAATGTATACACTAATTATTTATATTTTAATTTTAATTGTTGTTAGAATGAATTTCCATATGGTTTAACCTTTGCTAGACCGAATATGATTTGTAATACGTATCATATGAAACTGAATTTTTATGTGTTTTAATGTGATCATTTAAATTCGATTTTCGCTTAAACCTTTTTAAACAAGTTTTACAACCAAATGGCCTCTCTTCAGAGTGCATCTTCATGTGATTTGTTAATATGTGTTGCTTGTAAAATATTTTCAAACACTCGGAACACGATAGGATATTGATTTTCTTCTTCACGTTTCTTGTCAACGGAGAACGTTTTTTAGGAATGCAAACTTTGCTTACGGATTTTCTGAAATTTAAATAGTATTTTCAGTTAAGTATATTGTGTTTTTAAATCAAAAATTATGACTAAAGTGCAATGTTACTAAACTGTACTAGAAAAATATAAATTCCGCACGTATTATATCAATATATTGCAAGTGATTTTTTGGTTAATTCATAAATTGGAGCGGAAATTGGAACTTTAAAATGATAAACTTTAGCCCCTTAAGAATAAATTCAATAACTGTTAACCGACAGTAAATGTAATAGTATTTACTTCAGATAACAAACATTTGTTTACAAATTTAATTTATGAACAATATTTTATAATATTTTTGAACAGAATTATTAATGAAAATTTTTATTTTTAAAAATATTACGTTACTATTACTTACTTTGAAATGGGACTTTGACGATTAACTGTTGTGGGAAAACTGCATTGTTTGATGCCTGATAAAGGGCGTAAACATTTAACTATATTTGTTGTTCCAAATGCATTTTCAAATTCTTTACTTAGGTTTTCTTTGATATTCCTATTTCACAGAAAATATATATACATTAAAAACATTGTACACAATTTATACAAACTATTCAATATAGATACAGAAGTTATAGTAGATAGTACCTGTCGCGAATATTGTCCAGAGATACCTACTAGTTAAAAATGAAATTAATCTGAATTAATGAATATTAAACATAATTTTTTTTTTTTTTTAATGTATAAATGTAATACAAATTTATATGGTAAATTATTCAAGTTCAAGAAAAAGCCCATTTTTTTTATACATATAATTCCTTATGTGGTTGTTAATATTTTAATGAACCAATATTTGTGTATGCGATGCCTTATACCGCACATCAAACATAATAGACATGAAATATTGTAAGAATAAAACGCTCTTAACAGAATAAGTTCTCAATTGTAATAAATTTAAAATAATATATACATTTAGTCAAAATTCAACAACATTAATACAAATATTTATGTAAAAAAAATTAAATTGTAATTGATTGTAAGTATGGGCATAAACCGATATCGTATATCTCGGTTGATATTAAGGATAACCGTAATCTTTGGATAAAAATATCAATAATATATTATTATCTCTGGAATATAAAAAAAGTTTCAATTAGCATATTGGTTAATTTCAATATTGGTTCAATATTGGTTTTCTATTTAAAATATCGAGTAGGATATCGGTTTTTTACCACTAGTTATGACCTTAATAATATATATATATATTTTTTAAATACCTATCATCTGATTAAACACATATGTTAATAATGTAGAGTAATATAGAAGATAAATAACAAATTATTTCCAACATTGTGATGGTTTTTATTATTTATAAATTTTAATTTTTAAATAAATTCCTAAAAAAAAGATTACGGCCAACATTTTTTGATAAAGTTGCTTTATTTAACAGATTAAATATATTATGGTAAATTTTTTAAGGTGTACCAAATACAATATTTTATAGAAAAACTTATTTTCTATACTTTTATTTTTGAATACCCGTCATTCTTGAGTATTTTAATAGACAAAATTATTCTGTTTACAAATTAAATATGAGCTCACAAAGGCAAGAACAAATAATGTTTTCAAATTGTTCAATAAACTATAATACAGTTATCACTATGGATGCATATAGAAGGGGGGCAAGACGAGGCAATAACCCCTACTGAAAATATAATTTTAATAAATTTAAATTTAATTTATTTTACCTATGAATTAAATTTCCTATGAAAATAAATAAAATACTAGTAATTACTTTTAATTATCCAAATAAAAATACATTTTATATAACTTACACTGTAATGCTATTGTAATGTTCCACATTTGTTGGAAAACCACTCAATCCGATTTGGAATAAAGGTAGACATTTATTTTCATTATTTTCGTGTTTTAATTCACCGGCGGTGTTTTCTTTAGCATCCCTGTAACAAAAATAATGTTAACATAATTTTTCATTATATTAGTTTGTTATAATTTTTTTTCTTAAAAAGAAAAATCACTCAAATTGAATAGGATAAAACATTATTAAAAGTATTATGTTCTTGAAAACAAACACACCACAATAAATGGTCAAACTTTTACAAATTATGTTAAACTCGAATGGGTTTTAAAAAACTATTAGACATAATTTGAATCTATACGATTGTAACCTAAACTAACATTTATATGTTCAAATATACCTACCTATAATTAATGTTTTTATTTTCAATCAAATCAATTAAATCGTTGATATATACAAAAAAAAAAAAAAATATATATATATATATATAATTATAATAACTATTTTCAATAACCTATATATAATGTACATTATACAGTAGTAACTTACTCTGAAAAATTATTCTGATAGTACATGGTTGTGAAGACCGTGAAGACATTGGTCTCCTGTTTTAATTTTTCAGTCGAGTCTTCTTTATTAACATGCCTATTATGGAAAATAATGTTACCATCCGTTCAACATACAATATATTTTACCAATAAAGTTTTTTTTAAATATTTTTTGTGTAGTTTTCAGTTTCTTAACTTAATTTTGACATTTAGGAATATGGTCTATATATTAGAGAAGAAATGTGGCGCCCGTGGACCACAGACTAATTATGGCAGCAGTTTTGGGGAGGTCTGGGAGTGATGCATACCCCATCCAATAGATTAAAAAAATATATTAATTTAGAAAAGCCTAAATAGATTGGCTATTTAGAACATTCACAAAAAAGTTGAAATAACTGTTCATAAAGTGATAAATGAAATATCAAAAAGAAAAAAAATAACGAAACGACTGGAATTTATTTTATAAATTTTATAATTTTATTTTAATATAATATAATATAGGTAACATATAATATTACATGTATATTTAATTGAACCTCCCTCCAAAAAAATTGTAGGTACTCCCATAGTTTTTAACAGTTATATATTAACAATATGCGCGACTAGACATTTGGACAAGGTGGTTCTTAAGCTCCAGAGTTTTTGTAACTCTACTGTGGATCCAACGCCCCCTCACACCATTATTTGTAAAGGGGGTGCTCAGTACCTAATGCACCCCCGCTCTATAGTTGCACCGATGATATAAACCATGGACTCCCCCCCCCCCAGAAAAATATAAAAATACACCACTGTATGACAGGCTTGTAGGTCAACCGGTTGAAAACCATTGGTTCAAACTATTATTTTAAACAATAATAACAGAACATACAATTCCTAATTTGTAAATTTAATA
Source organism: Tuberolachnus salignus (assembly GCA_956483605.1). Lineage (NCBI taxonomy): Eukaryota > Metazoa > Arthropoda > Insecta > Hemiptera > Aphididae > Tuberolachnus > Tuberolachnus salignus. The sequence goes on from OY101431.1 coordinate 10,077,896, forward strand.
TTGTAGATTATATTATGTTAATTATCTACATAATACATAATACTACTCACTCTGCAATGGGATTGGGATGTTCCGTCTCTGTGGTAACACCAAATTGATCCTTGTAGATTAAAGATTGGACAACACCATCAGTGGGTTCACTTTCCAATATTTCAGTTAAGTCTTCTATAATATTTCTATAACAGAAAATAATAAATAATTATTGCACATCAGTGTAATTGTGACTATAAAAAATATAATATAATATTTTCAACACTAAATCTTGGGCCAGTTTTTGAGAAGTGTTATATATATATATATATATATATATATATATAATGAACAATTAAGTACTAATACTAAAGTATCTTTGTTTTCAGTGTGGCACTATAAATTATCATACATAATAATTTACAAAATACATTAATACAACTGTTGTTATTGGTTAATTTTTCACTGTAATCAAATTATTTTTTATATATATGCCACCGTTATTAGATATGTCTTATACAGTATGGATTTTTAACCTTTGGACTCAATAAAAAAAAAAAAAAACTATTGCTAATGTACTCTAAACCCAAAATTTGTTATTATAAATATTATTATACATACATATATAAAAATTCCTAAAAACTAGGTCTATAATATTATATATAACTTAAAATCCTATATGATTTACAATACAGAATATTTTAAATACTGACGCCGATTCCAATAATTGAGTATCATATATAGTTGAGACAGTTGAGTGCAGTAATTCATATAGTTCCAATTGAGACACTTGTTGAATTCCAGTGTCATTCGTCCATATTATGTTCTTCATAATTAAATTTGCTACATAAAATGATAAAAATTCATTAATATTTTAATACTTTTATATAAGCTAATTCTGTGTGTGCTGTGTGTCTATGTATGCAGGTGTGTGTGTGTGTGTGTGTGTGTGTGTCTATATAAAATACTGAATAAAAAATGTTGTGTATTTTTATTTTCAATTTACAACCGATTTAATGCAAAATGAATGAAAATAATAATTACTTAGATTTTGCTCCAATGATATCCCTTAGATATAGTAACGCATTTGATGAGGCTTATCGCGGTACACCTGCATTAAAAAAAATCAGCGTATACATATTTATGCGCATATTATATTATGTTCATCTTGTAAAAATATTAATTATTACCTGGATTGGGCTAGACCAATTATTCTTCAGCTGTATGTCGAATACACAATGGTACACTACTGCGGCACTTGTCCTTCTTGTGACATGTGTACGGTATCAATCGTAAACAAATAATATATCAAAAGGACACTGAGTTAACAGGTGGGAAAAAAAAAAATTTAGGTTAATAGGGACTATAATTTTATTGATAAGAGGTGGTAATCGATAAAGGATGCTGGAAATATTCTTTAAAAGCAAAGAAAATAATTACAATATTAAATATAATATAGTATATTAATATATCAATATTGTTATACAATTATAATAAAAAAAATACAAGAATAATTTATTAATTTTAATAACATAACTCTCGAAAAGGCAACCAACATGGTGGCTATCACTCTGGTAGAAAATTGTCCTTGGGGACATTATGATATGGTTGGACATTACATTTTTCTTTACAAAAAGAATCATAATATCTCGTTATCTTCTTCGTTCAAACTCTAGGAGCAATAAACTTTGCACTAAAATGACTACATAGATATCAATAATGCCTTAATTACATAAAGAATATCAGAATAACATGAATAAAGTTATTTGTTTATTTCGTTATTTATTATGAATCATTTTTTATCACACAGTAGTCTTACTACTACGTTCGTAAACTGTAGTATAAGTATAGATGTTTACTAATGTTTACAATTTAATTATGAGCACTTAAAGTTAATTAATGAGTATTGTAAAAATTAAATTCCTAATTATTGTTAATTTTGATAATATCCCTGTGCATGGTGTGAGTTCCACCATATATTTTTCTTTTAACATCGAACTCAACTCTTTAGGTGAACATCTATTTTAAAACGTTTCTATTAACTCCCATTCTTGTCTGTTAGTTCGGTTCAAATTTTACAGTTAATTTAAACTAACTTCCCGCTGATTTAGAGGCTTAAAAATGTAATCATATCTCAGAACATAGAGATGTTTAAAATAAATTGTAAAATTCCACACACACAAGACTAACAAGCAGAAAATAATTATTTAAATAAACATTTTTTTTTTTTTTTTAATATGCCATGTTTTTAAAACGGACTAAAAAGTATAAAATAATATCTCTTAGCTCCATACTGATTGTCCAGAAAATGTGTGATTATGAATTTGTAATACGTATGAAAATACTTGTAAGATCCAAAACGAAAACAGTGAGGCGCATGCAATAGAATATAGATAATAGTAAGAGAGGGTAGCAGTGGCTTACCCAGGGGGGCTTTGCTGTAGAAGCTCCTCCCCCCCCCCAAAAAAAAAAAATTGTATATATTTTATTGAAAATATTTGCAACGTTACCAGTAAGTACAAGTACGGCTGAAATATCGTTTTTCACATTACAAATCGAAACTTACATCCGAAATACAATGGGACATTCACTTTTAAATGGACTCTTCACATACATCGAGAAATACAAATTAAAGAATCCAAAGTATTAACAGTTCTTTCCGAAAAGGGACTAGGAAAACTTAAATTTGAAATAGATTTGTCATAATATTTAGTTATTAATATAATTATAAACATTAAACACATAATATAACATATTATGTACTATGTGGTAATAATATTAAAAAAATGATTATTTAAAAATTAGTGGTAATTGTTTACTTTTGTGTAAGGAAAATAGGAAATTGTTAAAGCCGGGGGCCAAACAAAATTCCTGCGTGCGTGCCTGGTGAGTAGAGAGTAGCTGTCGTTGAGAAAACTCATACAACAGTTCTTATCATTTGCAATGCAATAAAATCGTTAGTGACATGGGTGAACTACTCATTCGTCAATATTATCTATTGCATGCGCCCTACATTTAAATCTCTTGTATTAAAATATAATATATTTACAAATTTTCAAGAGAATCTGAATGGGGCTTGGAGATGAAATTGTATACGGTTTCGTCCGTTTTTAAACGTGGTATGATAAATAATTTGTTTTATATTTTATATTAATTGTCCATGCTGTATTAAGCCCATTAAATAACTAGGTATCTGTCTTAAAAATAAATAATTATAATTATCTAATTTATTGAAGAAATTAGCAAATTATTATTTTAGATGTTGTACATTATTTTAATATAGGTAGGCTAAATTTATGTAACCCATCCACTTGATCCAATTGTCTCCAAATAAACGCCAGTGGCTAGCAAATAGTTATCAAATAACAAAACATTTATTTTTGAAATTAGCTAATCAAAATTCTATTTTTGGTGAATTTTCAAAAAAAATGAATAATAAAATGACTTAAAAATATTACAAATATATTGTATAATAAATAAAATTGAATAAGATTTCTCTATGATATACATTAATGCATGTGGATTTATTGTAATTTTTTTATATATTACATTATGTATGTATATTACTAACTAAATAACTAGATAATTATCATTAAAAAAAATTATGATGATTATATTAATTTAAACAAAGCTATAATTAAAGTAGGATAAGGTAAATTTAGAAATTATTTAATTAATCTTTAATTTTGTTTGAATATAATATAAATTTTTGTGTTAATGGACAAAAACACCAAAAAAGAAACTACTGACTACTTGAATACGAGTTTATAAGATGAAAATTACTATATAATAGATTATAGAATAATTATATAATATAGATAAGTAATTTAATAGTTTTATATCTCATAATTTTTGTAATAATACAGCCAATTCCACACTTAAATTGGACACGTCAGCCATACATTAATTTGTGAAAATAATATGAAATTTTGTACCAAATTAGAAGCAATTATTTTTAAATAATTTTCCGTGTCCATAATAATCGGATTTTGCTGTTTTTAAATTAATACCGTTTTTAAATTAAAAATAACTCATTGCTAAATACATAAACAGGCTAATCGCATAATAACTAAATTATATTAAGGCTATAATTTTACATAAACGCTATAATATATGTAGTATATTAAAAAAAAAAAAAAAAAAAAAAATTATAAAAGGTAAACATAAACTAATCAAATGACTAGTAGTTTTAAAACGTAGAAATAACATGAAAATCTGTACCAAATTAGAAATAATTACTTTTAAATTATTCAACGTGGTTCACTGTTTTTAAATTAAAACTACCAAGTTAAAAATAACTAATTATTGAACATAACAAGAAAAGCTAACTACATAATAACTAAATTATATTAAGGTTATAATTTTACATAAAGACTTTAATATAATTATGATATGTAGTATATAAGAAAAAAAATTATGTAATGTATACAAACATATTGATATCACTATCATCACGTTTTATAAAATTCTGTTCAATTAGCCATTCAATTTGTTCTTTTATCATTTTCTTACTCGGCATAAACATATTGTTTAATATTTCAATTATTTCTTTTTCGAGATTTATTTTTGATATTTTTTGTCTCATTTTTAATATTTTTATGATTCCTTCCTGTGTAAAAAAAAAAAAAAATAAATAAATAATATGTATTATTATATTTTCAGTATATATTTTCTGTATTTATGGTTTGTAAAATTGAAGTTTACTTGTACGCGTAATGTTCTCAATTGAATGATAGATTTACGATCTTCTTCTTTGTTCTGTTCAGTATATAACTGTAATCTTCCAATCAAATTTAATTTTCCACGTTTTTGATCTATACCGTTTTTACTAAAATATAATATAAATTGAAAATAATTTATATATCACTATTATTATAATTATTTGAACATCAATAATTTAATTATTTTAATTATTTTCATAGTAATCTTACACTAAACAAAACTGTTTGTTTATCCAAAATGTTGTGTTTTCATCGAAGTCCTTTGGCGATGAAACTTCTGGCGATACAAGCAATATTTGGTTTTTTAATTTCTTTAAGGCAACCAAAGACTGATCAGATTACATAATACATAATATTATTATTATTATTGTTATTATAATAAACATTTACAATAGGTTAGGAATCGTTGACGTCTAATGTCGTGCTTAAACACTTAACGAATAAATCTACATACTTAGTACAAAACTATGGAATGATTAATCGAACCCAAAATATATTATTTTATTTAAACTTACCCATAAAGTCTTTCGTAACTCAATATCGGGCAATTCTGTGGCCAATTTAAGATTTTCAAAAGTTATTTTATCATTTGGCCTACGGTTCCATATGAACAACACTGCCATTTGAAATGTTGTGATGTCAACGTCGAACGTTCCAATATCATTGCTGAAGATTATCTGTAAATTAACATTGTTATTGTTTCCGCCTTATAGTGGATCTTATAATGTTATCCGATGATTTGGCGATTTTTTATTTTTAATTATTACGATAAACATACTGTGCTGCTAGACATATGATGGCACCATAACAGTTTACGACCGTTGTGTTTTGTCTTATAAAACTGTTCGATCTGTGGTATGTGATCTTCCAATTCAATCGGCAACGATACGTTGACATATTCACTCCCCACTATCCACGCGCTCGAATTTAATATCTTAATGGAAACTGTATCTAAAAAAAATTATACACAATTTTATAATAAGCAACTTAAAATTTATAATGAGTTTTAATTATTAAACTAATAGGTTCCATTTAGTTTTATTTGGTCTATAATAAATATTACAGATAATTACAGTCGTGGCGTTCAACATTTTACTGTTTTAGAGACTAATATATTAGAATTCAATAAAATAACAACAAAACAAATGTAATATATATATATATATATAATACAAATAGTAGTGTTATTTTTTCGCCTTTGTTGTTCGCTATGTTTTTCCTCCATATTTTTTTATTTATTTGTAATAAATGCATAGTATATTTATAACATATTTCATATATGTATATAATTTATTTTAGATATCAAATTTTTATTTTAAAATGTAACACTCGTTTGGGTGTTCTCGGCTACAAATTCTCAATAAACTACAGTGATTTACTTATAATGTGTGTTACAACTGGGTTATCGATTTGGGGACGTACCTTCCTTTAAAATATAATCACAGTCAGTTGTCTACGATTGTCTATGGTTTCTGTTTGTCTGAATGCCTTTTTTACTTTTTTTAGTTACAATAATATTATGTTATTGTATTTTTCGAGAATAAAGGAGAAGTGTTATTTTTGCGTATTATATAATATCATATGAGTAAAAATGCAGCCCAACCACCTTTGTTAATTAACCACCATCAGTTTAAGTCAGGTATAGGTTTTGAATATTTCATGTTAATAATTACCGGTAGAATTGTCATTAACTGCACGCATGTTTTTGAAGTCATTACTTAAGTCGTGGCTGATTTTCGTATCTTGAAACATTCTAGTGAGTTTATGCACATAATCTCCATGTATGCCTATTTTTTTTAAGCTATATACATAATAAAAAAATTAATTTTTTTAAATATAAAATATAAAAAAATTTATTATTAATTGTACCTTTCAACCATGCATTCGTCTTTTTCAGAATCAATAGAAGTTTCCAATATTAATCTACGACTCAAATGAGCTGTATGGTACCTCAAGAAAATATCCTTATTTTGCACGTATTTTAGCACGAGCAGCTAAACAAATCAATATCGATTAGTATGCTAAATTAAGAGCGTTGCACTTAATTATACTTACAATGCCATTTAATTTATTTTCAATTTCGTGACTAGTTAGTCTTTTACTTAAAGTGGTTCTTCTCAATAACATATCGCAGTAATTAGCTAATAATTCTGGACATTTCGATTCGGAATGAAACACCTCTGGAGTATTCTGTAAAACGATATATATATATATTAAATGTAAATTAATGAAAAATAACTAAATACAAATGTGCAAATATATTGTATGTATGAGAATAATACGAGTGTCGTTAAAGGCGTTATTATATATATATATATATATATAACGATAGACTGTATTTCAATTATCTACGTTGGCATTAGTTACCTATAAATTTTTTTTGTAAAAATCATCTACAATAAATTATTATATTTCCTTCAACAAGAGATCAAACACAATATTTAACAATAAATATTTCTGCCGCGGAAAATTGTTGTTTTTTTTAATATAAAAAATGTAAATACTAATTTATGTATTTGCAATTTTCTATTGTATTTTGCTCTATTATTGAATAGAAAACAATTAGATAAAAGTGTATAACTATTTTTTACATTTTTTGTTTAAAAATTTATATTTTAATAGCGATAAATATTAATTAAATCGGTAATTAGTAATTAGTAGTTGGTGCATTTAGAGTACGAGTTAATGCGCGAGCACTATTAATACATATCATACTATAACGTACAATACGTTACAACCCAGCATAAAATCTAATCCCTACATCTAATTTTAAATAACATTAAATGGTTTGTATAGATATAAATTTATATATATATATATATATATATATTGTATTATCATGTAACTTACAATTTGGGTTGTATTAAGTTCTATCCGTAACATTGTTTTATCATTCACTACACTTCTGTACGCTTTGTCTCGTACAGTTAAATATCTCGGATCATTTTCAAACGCCCTGTGTACTATGTTGCTGAATCTATGAAACAACTCGAGAAGTTGTGTTACGTATTTATCCGACTTCTAAAATAAAATAATAAATTATGTATATAATTATCAGAATAAAATATGAATGATATTTAATAAATTACTAATATAAAAAAAAAAAAAAATATTTCTGATACGGTTTTTTTCTTTCAGAATAGATAAAAACTAATATAGTTAATATAATAGTAAGTAATAATTGCTTTTGAATACAATCGATAATATTTTATTTAATTATTTATATTTTCAATTATTTTAATATTATTTGCGTTGATTTAGTAGTCTACACACTTAATAACTCAATAGCTTTTTCTTAGTAGCTCTTTAAACGTTGGTGCCCACGCTCGACAATTTTAATACACCATTTAAACGAATTACCCAATAATAAAAAAATGTACCAAATTGTGCGATTAATAAGCGATTAACGGTAGTTATGATTCATAATATTTTTTTTATCGCGAGTTATAATAATACATGATATATATTTATTGTACCTGTCTAATGAAATAGTCGAGTTATAAATACCATATTATAAATATTGATTTTCAAAAAATATTTATATATATAAAATAAACAACAGTGAGAACGTCGTCTTTAGAATAAATAAAAGGCATTACATTATTCATCGATTTCAATTGTTGTAACGGGAGAAAATACGTTGAACATATATAAGCTAATAACATTTTCATTATAAGAGCTGTTAAATTTTTGTTGTCATTACAATTTGTTTTATTTGTTCTGTTATTTAATAATAGGCACAAGGAAATTAGTGTTAAGATTTCGGTTAAACATTATATTAATCGTATGGAAATATGAACATTACTTGATTTGTAGTATTTCCAGACGCCATGATATCTGTCAGACTGATATTTACGATTAATTCTTCAAATTCTTTTTCCATTCTTGCGTTTCCGTCAGGCACGGACTTCATTATTTTATACAATCCTTGCAGTTCTAAAACATTAATTACATTTTATTTAAACAACGTGCCCACCCGAATTGATAATTGGTTTGTACTATACGTGTAATATCGTTTCTTTTAATCATATCTTTATAATCATACAAAATAGCCGATTGGAAATTTGTAACCAACAACTTCGTACACGTATCAGTCAGCTAAAAAATTGACATTTGTTCTGTTATTATTTAATTAAAATTAAAATTAATTAATTAACATTATATCGTACTTTTTTAACAGAACCGGGTGTTTGTAAATATCGTTCGGCGCGTATTTTTTCTTCCTTCAATTTATCATGTGCGTATGGTAAATACTTTTGAACACCGTGTTCCTCTAAATATTCAACGGCTTTTAATTTATAAAACGATTCCGTTGCTTCGATATACGGCTGTTCGAAATAATCTTTATACGTTTTAAGCGAATCTTCGACGTCGGTACAAAGGTTTACTAAATCGAATATTTGTTAAGATTGTTAATTAAAAACAAAATTAAATAACGTACAATAAAAATGTAAACCTACCGAACGATTCTTTTATGTCTATGATATCTCGCGTAACAGATATATCGCCATTCCGTTCATTGTAAAGAAGCTCCATAGCCGCGCTTTGAAGTCTTTCTTTTATACCATTAAAAATAAACGTATACCAGCAATCTAACATCATCTAAGGGGAGGGGTAAATAAAACTTAATACTTTAAAATTTTAAGACTAAAGTAAAAGAAAAAAAAAAAAAATCAAAAAGATATTAAATTGTTTTATACTTAAATATTTGTTATCAATATACACTAGGTAATATTATACAAAGAAAAATGTTATTTATTTTTATTTTTTACTATCGTTCATTGCTGAAAATAAAATATTTGTCTTATAAAAATAAATACTTTACCTTTTTGGTCATATCAACTCTAAAATCATTATGGTGTAAGTTATTAAAATTTACTGACTTTCCGACAATAGCCATTTCCATCTCTTTAAATGGTACCGGCAAATAATTACACTGAAGAAAATATGTCTTCCACTCTATTACGTAAGCTTTGAGTAGATCTATGTTGTTATTGTGTACCATAAGTCTCTAAATAAAACATAATACGCACGCAATATGATTAACCAAAAATGTATTAATAAAACTATACTATAAACTACTTGGTAAATATTTTTTTATTCAACAGTGATCGACGAAACCCATTTGTCTCAAACTTAATAGTTTGATTCATTATAATTTAATTTTACTGATAAACACGAATATATTAGTAAATTATAATTTTTTTTTTTTATAAATTAATATAATTTTAAAATTAAAATTTTTACAATTAAACGCTTTTGGTATATAAATTGAATTTCGCCGATTCAATATACCTTCTAAAGGTTAGTAGAATTATTGTACGATTGATATGGTCAAGAAAATGTTAAGTCTAATCTATTTTGTCCTATAAATAAGACCAGAATACACTACAGTCCAATTATTATTTTTTTTTGTCCAATCCATGTAATCCAAAACACCAAATTTCAAAAAATGTTTTATTTGGCCATATTTTAATTACTGTGGTTTTAATTATAGGGCTTTTGCATTTTATAGTCTAATTCTTTATAGAATTATTTCTTTAAAGGTTTTCTTTACCAATGTTGGAGATGTATAAACCGATCAATCATCTGTAATGTAAGATGTATAAAACAAACAGTGATTTTGAAAATTTGGATATTTTTTAATATAATGAACGAATGCATTAAAACGAAATGCCTTTGAAGCGCATGAACTAAATTTACACTTATTAAATAATAGATAAAAAGTACATTGGACTATTAATATTGAAGGTCTAATGTACATTGAAATTAAAAAATAATGGAAAACATTACATTAGACTTGGCAATGCAGCATAGGCAATGATGTACAAATTTTTCTATTTTTAATAAATGTTTTACATCTCATAATTATTATAGCTCAATAAAACTAATGCATGGTTTGTATATTACATGTCAGATTGCCCACAAAAATTTTCTAAATTTTAAAGACTATATTTTTTATATTTTATTTTATACATATTTTTAAATACCCATAATACAAGTATTAATTTTTGTTTAAATGATTGAATATAAAAAACATTTTTACACAATTTTAACACCGTTACTAATTGTAGAATTAATAACATTTTCCCATTATTCACAGTCAAATTGTATAAATAATAGAATTATTAGAATATTTTATAAACTATTTAAATCTAGTAACATTTAAAGCTACTCCGAGTATTTTATTGGATTTAAGTTGAATTACAATTAATTTTTAAAACAATAAATCTGTTTGCTTCTGTTAGAAATGCTGAAAATGTTTAATTTTTAGTTACATCAATTAATTAAATGAACAAAATGTTTAAAAGGTTCAAAACTACTCATGACTGTCTCATGTCTCCCTCCTCATGCTAATTCATGTAAAAAAAAAAAAACTAAAAGAATTGTCAGCAAATTTGCTTATTGTACAAATATTCTTAATAAAAAAAAAAATAAAAAGTAAATTAAAAATTAAACATTTACGAATACAGTTCTAAACAGTTATTATTATTTATACTTACTTTGCAAATTTTTTTTACAAATTTCACTGTATATTTTTCTATAGAAATCCTCAAAAGAGTAGGTCCTGAACGATCCCACAAACACAGTCGATGAACTAATAAAAATAAATTTTGCCAATCATTGCCTTGTATTGGTTCTACTTTTAAAAGTTTGATTAAAAACGGTTTTATGGATGGCCATAATGTGTTAAAGTTCGATACTATAATCTAAAAAAAAAAAAAAAAAAATAATAATAAACTAAACATAAATCTCGTGTACACTGTTATAGTTCATTATTTCCTTTATTATTTGATCACTCTAAAAAAAAATTACTAGGTAGTACATTAAACGAGAGAATGTTTTGGTGAACTAATATAATATTTAAGGGACTTAGCCCTCCCAAGTATCCTCCACCGCCCTCACATTTTTATCTATGATATTATTTTAATTAATTTTCATTTCTATAAATATATGTAACACAGTACCACATCAATGGTTTACAGTAATTTTATTTAAAAAAAAAAGAACCTTTTATTTTCCAATCTTTTTTAAAATCTTTTAAAATATAATAGATACAAATAAAAAGTGAACTTACCATCTGTGGTCTTACTAAAGACATGTTTCCGTTTATACAACAAACGATCAAAGTTTAGAACAATTGCAGAATTAATATTATTCTGATTTGCAGCAAGGCGCGAGGCTTAATTATACACGAACAGAACGTAGATCGTAATAAAAATTATAGTAGACTGGGCCTTACTATCTTTACACAACACACACTACCACAACGTCAGCTGTCATTGAACGAGAAGGGAATACTCTGTTTGGTAGGGTTTCATGGAACAAACAGTAAACAGTAAAGTGAAAATATTTAAAGTTACCCTCCTTCCTACCGTTAAATAAATCCAGCTGGTGCCTTTGTACTCGGTGATTTTTGTTCAGAAATGCATTGTTCCATGGGCGGTGGCGTTGTTGCCGTCGTCGTCCTTTTCATGAGGGTGACGTAATGCGTTTGGTGTTCAGCTGATCGGTGTTGGTAGATTTGGAAATTTTTCTCTAGTCCCGGGTATTTTATATGTTTTGAGAATTAAAATTTTTTGCGGGATATTTGGAGGTATTTCGTACTTTAAGTTTTACCAAGAAGGAATATAAATAAAAAATATATAGGTGGGCTAAAAACGGCTAAGCTTCCCCCTTTTAGTTACGTCAATGCCTATGGATAGTGGCAAAAAATACGAAAATGTATAAATGCATTTAATAATTAGACGGTGACCAAATTTTCAAAGCAGGCGTTGCTGGTTATGAATACAATGTCTTACTTTCATTACCAAATTTTATATATAATAGGGTCAAGAAGAAAAATTGTATTTTATGGTGAAAAAGTCGAGCGTAATGTAAAACAAAAAGTCTTTTTATAAGGAAATTTTGATGAAAACCATATCACTGATGCGGTTCAAACTTATTTAGCTCCATAAAAATACTATCCGCACGACGATTTATGACGAAAAAACACGAACAATAATTATAAGATTTATTTCGCAGTTACAAACTAATACGATAACTTTCTCGATTTTAATCTATCAAAAACATTTTCATTGGACTAGACTCGGAATCGTTTGTCGTCAGCAATGGTTAAATTTTTTCTCAATATTTGGACTTCCCGACTTCCCGCTTATACAATAGTGACCCGTCCATGAGAAACTTTTTTAAACGAAAATGAAATAAAACTTTTTATTTTTCTTGCAATGTTCCCTGGACATTTTAGCAAAACACTCGATAAAAAAAAGGTACGGCCGTGTTCGTGTTTGGAAACCCTTACTGCTGTTAACCCGCCGGAAAAGTTGGGCACCCCGTGTCGGCTGTGTAACAATCGATCGCCGTTCTTCCCTTCGGGTCACCCTCACTCGTTGGGACCCTTCAAAATCCGTTTTTCGCCGCACGCGCATCGGGCGTGCAGGACGCCGCCACCGCCACCGTCGATACACCGCACCCAGTAGCGTCAGTACACCGTTGAATTCGATTGGTCTGAAGCGTGTTTATTATTATATATTTATTTTTATCCAAATCTATAGATTAACCTAATTGTATTTAAACTTCCCGTATCTATTTTTCTGTTTTAAATATTTATTTATCAACTCCCAGCGTCGAAAAATATTTGAGTCCGCATATTCAGACATCGACACAGGTAAGTGGTACTTCTACTCGTTAAACAGATATATAAGATAATAAAAGATACGGCGATCCCCGGTCGATTGCAGATGTCCTGTCCGACGATTGCGGTAAAATAAAAACCATCGCTTTCTTTTTATCGAACCACAATTTACAATAGTTTTCAATAGTTTTGCATTTTCAATCTCCCCGAGTGGTCTTTATTTCTATCTCTAAATCCTTAACGTTTGCACCAAGGACTGTATAGAAAACACTCGTGGACACTCGGTGTAAATTTCTGGCGACAAAACGTCGCCGCTTGCCTATTTTTCAGCTTACGCTTTATCGCGATCGGCTACGGGCGAAACCATGAATTAAATACATTATTGTCCCTTACAATAAAATAACAATTGCAAAATGAAACAAAAAACTAACGGTCAATACCTTGTAGACAGGGGGGTTTATAGAAGCAACCTGCACGCGAAATAAAATCGCCGGCTCGTTGTCCTACATCCGTATGTCGACATTTTGTCAGGCTCTTGATATCAATTTCCCTCCGTGACCTCCTATTCGACATGGCATTTCCATTTACCTCTCTGCTTTATCTAAAAAACTACCATGGTTTTCATCGACTAGGATAAGGTGTTTTAGGTTTAGGCGTGGGACACTAATTTTCTTGCGGTAACATTGGGTTTTATTTCGTGTGCGGAATTCTAATATGCGTCCCCGAGGAATTATTTGTTTAGAAGTGTCGTGATTACGTTCTGGTGTGCCGTTGCTAAACAAAAGGCTTTTGTGTGAAACAATAGGTGCAGGGTCAGTGATTACGGAGGTATACAGCGGTGAGGTAGCTCCACCATCTTTGAAATTTAGACTACCGAATCGACGAAAATTTAATTTTAAAAAGTAATAATTTTTTTTTTTTTTTTAAATTGCGATTACCATTGTATTAATATCGTAAAATCTATAATTCATTATCGTTTATCAAATGACCATATAACGGGTATCGGGTTATTTTTTTTCTTGAAGCCGGCGAATTTTGAATCACACTTCTCCATCGATTTTTATTAGCGCCGACTTTGAATTAGTGTGAAACATCGCAGCGTCCGGCCAATCCTGGGGTTAAGGAACAATTGGGCCCCGGGACACAATACACTTGATGAAGTACACTATCAAAAGTTATTGTCGTATATAATTGTAGTCGTGTTGACAATCTGGGTTTGTAAATATTTTTGATTTAAACGATTAATTTATATTTACTCGTCTTTTATGATATTTTTACTCGCGCATACTCGGGCACGTAATAATTATTAATTAATTTATTGTTGTAAAAGTTTCAGAATGTCGCAAACCAGGCGTATCCCGGTGTTCGGTTCCCGGCCGCCTTGTGCATACAAATCGCGTCTGGACGAACGTAGTACGAGATTGCGAATGGCTCGAGCGGAGAGAGCGAGAACAATAAATGATAAACAGGAGTTCGTATGGTACGACGATTCAGATGATGAAGAAGAAAATACCATGTCGTTGTGCACTATATTAAATTCTTCGTATAATTTTGTTGACTATATAAGAAACAGAGAATATGGAATGCGAGAATACCGTTCAATAAACCGTTATCATGGATCCCGCCATCTCTTGGCACAAGATTTATTTAGAGAACAGTCTATACCGTTACGGGACATGGATAAAGTTTTTTGTTCACAATGGCTTAGTAGTAAAGAAATCGTCTTTGGAACAAAATGTAATAAAGTAAGTAGTAAAACACTTTGGTTCACTTTGCGTATATATTGAGCCTAAAAATATTCATATTTATTTTAAAACTATAAGAAAACTTAATCAATTTTAAAAATTGCAGTAATTATATTTAAAATAATTATTAATTGTTATGTAACGAACAAATATTTTATTCGTTTTAAACATCTTGCCTTTTGGGGTGGGGGTAGTTTACAGAGTATTTGTGAAGCTTAGCCTTCTCCTCCACTAATTGTGCTTAAGTCACAGTGTTAATTAATCATTCGTAAATTTGTACACGCAACAACAGACCATGTTCTAGCGTTAAGTTGTTTTTTTTTTTATTTGAACCATCATCAATAGTTTTGAATAAAAAAACTCAATCGTGTGCGTGTGCCAAATTGAGCCATTTTCTGCTCTAGCTCTCGACAAATCGAATTCTGGTTTCCAACGTGACAGGTGGACTTACATAAAACTTAGCTACTATCTACGACCATAAATTAAATATAATTCGGTTAATTTTTACTGTAATAAAGTTTTCGAGATTTTACTCGTGTGATGTCTGTATAGCCTAATACAGTCTGTATTTAATCTAGGTCACTGGGACATATTTAAATATTTATTTTTAATTTACAGTTAATGATTTATAATGTCAAATCGCATGAGCTGAACCAAATACCGTTAATTAAAGGACATGTAAGTGAACCAGAAGATCGACATAGTGGCATTTATTCAATAAAAATAAACCCATCTAGATCATTATTAGTAACAAATGCTCATAATTCGTATCAAATTGGTATATACAAGTTGCCCAAATTTGATCCAATTGTGTTAGCCGAGGTATAATTGACTTTTTTTTATTTATATTTTGGTTTTAAATTATTTATTTAACTGTTCTCATTTTATCAGAGTGTTGACAAAGATTGGATATTTGATATAGAATGGTTAGACGATGAATATTTTGTCAGCGGATCTCGAGACACCAACCTTGCATTATGGAAAGTTCAAGATCAGTATGAAAAAAAATACGATGCTGACGGTGATCTCATACAACCAGTCACTCAATTTCTCAGTCCAACAGTATTAAAAGCTTGTAAAACAGCAGAAAAAGTCCGTGCAATCTTATTTAATAAGGAATTAAAAGAAATTGTTACGTTATCGTTAAATGGATATGTTCATGTTTGGGATGCTGAACGATTTAGACAAGTGATTACAATTTTTATATATTACACAATATCTCAAACTCACTAGAGATTAATCTTTAAAATCACAATTTTAGAATATTATAATTTTAAAAACAGTATACTAAAAACACATTTAAAGGAAATTATTTGCGATATTTTCTAGGTTCTACATTACTTCTAAAAAAGATATTATTTCCATGTCTAATTCCTTATTGAAAAAAAAATAATAATAAATTTAGAATACCAAGTTTACCTATCACCTAATTATAATAGTTAATAGAATTTTAAATTGGTATACAATTTTTATGGATCCAAAAGGTTGTTTCCTTTAAAACATAATGCATTTATTATTTTGTTTATTTCTCATAAAAATTATACTATTTTTCTTTAAAACCCATTCCTTAATAGTACTGAGAATATGATATTAATCACTATTGAGTATTTAGATAACTATTATTTAATTATGAAATGCATTTTTTTTCTAAATTTTGAACTTTGTATTAAGTTAATCCATTTTATATTATAGAAATTTTCAAGAAGATTACCAACTGTCCAAGATAATGTCTGCATGGGAATTAAAGATGATGGTAGTTTATATGCTATAGGAAGTCGCACGTGTACAATACTGGTTGATTCAAGAACATTACTTACTACAAAAAAGGTTCCATCAAAATATAGTGGATGTGGTTTGTATTTTTATAATCTGTTAACAATTATTTTATTTCACAAGTTATATTATATTTATTTTAAGCATCTTAATTTAAACTACACGATTCATATGTGAAGAATATAATTAAATAGTAAAAAATGAAAAAAAAAAAATGTATAAAAGTTACAAATGTAACTTAACAAGTTAATTCAGACGTAAAGGAAAATGTATTATTTTTTAATTTAATTTAAAATTCTGTCAAACTAATAACTATTATTTCTAATGATTATGAATATTATTAAACTACATAAAGTTATGGTTTTAACTTATTCATATATTTAAAAAAAAAATGTTGTTGAGTTCAAATAATTCCATTTTAATTTAGGTGTGTTTTTTACAGGAATTAGGTGTTTGAGTTTTCAGGATAATGTAGTCACAATTGGAACTGGTATTGGCATTTTAATGTTCTACGATATACGAGCTGGCAAATACTTAGAATCTAGGATTAACACGAGTAGAGCTGTTGTGTTAAGAACAAGTCAAGGTTATGTTGTAAGTATAGTAATTTGTTTATCATTTTATTTTACCTAATGTATTGGTTATTAGTATCCCGATGAAGACCTGGATCCAGTGAAATATAGACCAGCAATTTATACACATTGCTACGACTACTCTGGAACAAGATTATTTACAGCAGGAGGACCGTTGACAACTAGTTTTTATGGCAGCTATGCAGGCTTATGGCAATAATATTATTACAACTGTGCTAAATATCGATCTCGACAGTTGTAAGGGACAGGTGTTTTTTTTAATAATTATGCTTTTATAATATTTAATTTTTTATTATGTTAGCTTATGATTTATAGATTTCTCAATTACTTTTTAATTTAAACATAAGGTGTCATGTTTTCTCTTTGACAATTTGTCCAATGTGTATCGAATCTACAACGTGCGTTTTCTGTTTGGTCTTGCAGTAATTTCTATTAATTTACCAAACAGTCAAATCAAACTCAATATTATCTACAAAAATTACTTAACACTTAGCATACAATTGTATAGAACCCAATATAGCTCTTTTTACAGTCTGTAAAATATTTAATAACGTAGTTTATTATAAATCCATTGGTTTACAAGAAAAATAATAAAACGGAAAATATTCGACAAAATTGATATTTAGATATAATTGTATACAATTTTTTTTTATTTTTTATTATTACTATTATAATATGAACTTAATTCAATAACTATTGAACATAACAGAATTTACACTAATGTAACTCATTAACTTCTCATAGTGTATTGGTATATACTGTATGTGCCTGTCACATAAGTCAGGAATTTGATAAAATAATAATAATTAGTAACTTTTGTGTTTTATAAAATGACAAAAATGTACTGTCATTCACTAGATACTATTAAATCAACATAGCAATTTATTATGTTGGTAAATTACATTTATTTAGCCTTTAGTTTTCATAATTTTTTTTTATCATATGTTTTTTTTTTTTTTAAATAGATGTTTATATTGTTATGGATCTCTGATTATATCATAGTATAATATAAGGTATTAGATTAGCAGACGATCAACAAAAAACGACAGGTCGTTATCGGGTCGACGGGGGTTTTTGCTGCAACAGCACATTTGGACTGCGTCGGCTTGACGCCCCCCCCCCCGAGGATAAACCATTAGTCTGGTATTAGCATAGCATTCGTTTATTTACATAAATATTATTTTCTTAACACTGTAATTTATTTAATATTTAAATATAGTTGTATAATTTTACTTATTCGTGTGTGTTCACAATTTTTTTTTAATTTGTTGTGGATTATTTTTAATAAGTTCATAACAATATTTTAGTAAATATGATTATTTGTTTGTAAGTAGTGTGTTAGCCTACGTTATAATAAATGAATTGTAATTTTAGTTCATAATGTAACAGTCTACTCATATAATGTACAATAAAATATAACATTTTGTGTAATGTCTGTAAAGAATTTCATTAGAATAAAATTCAAGAGATGTCTAAGCATATATGAGTATACACAAAGCTTCTATGCGGCTAATTACAATACAATTATGTAGTATAGAAGTATACAGGTATATAAAATAGTACCGAGAGATGTATTTACTTTTAAAAATATATATCTACACGTAAAATATATACCTATATATCTTCTTTTTTTTTTTTATATATATATATATTTAAAATTTATAATTATCGTTATTTAAACACAATCTACGTAATAATATTACTTTATATCTTAATTAGACTTTTTTTGTGAACAAATCATTTACTAATTGTGTAATATAGATGATGCTCTCGTATTTTCATTGTTCTTAATATATGGAATGTTAATGTAATCGCGTGTAAATGGACGTCTGTGGCGTATCAAGGGGGGGGGGTTATGACATCCCCCTTGAGCCGTGTCATATCAAATTATTACATGACTTACACTTTAAAGGAATACTAATTTTTTATATTCTTACTCGTTAAAATATCAATATAATTAAAATTTATTTTTATGTTCACAAAATAGAATGTTTATTATTATGATCAGCCAGGTTTGATTATGCCGATTATCGCATGTACTCAAAAGTCAATACTGTCTCCTTATAGAGGGGGGGGGGAGGTGATAATAAATAAGTCGTCGTCCATGCCTAGTGTTGAGTTGGGAACCATCTGAACTAGCGTTTCATGACGCGTCCCTTAGAAAAAAAGCAACTCGAAATGCGTCTAAAAGCATTCTTTTGATAAAATAAAATCGTCGAATTTTTCAAACGTTCGCTAATAATCACTAATATTGTTCACTCTATATATATATATATATATAATAACGATGCAATGGATTAGCCGAAGTTTGAGAATCCGGATTGTTGGATTCCGAAATTTGTAATCTAACTTTTTATTGTACCTCCAGATTTTTATCTGAATCCGAATATCGGATTTTAAACTTCTGATAATCTTAACTTATAATCTTTAATTAATTTCTCATAAAACTATGATTGTTATATTATTGTTAATAGCATTAAACACGTATTTACAATTCAAAAAATATCACAAATAGAAATGTATTTAAAAAAAAATAATCATACATATTATTACACTATAATTCATATAATATAATACT
This sequence comes from Tuberolachnus salignus, assembly GCA_956483605.1. Lineage (NCBI taxonomy): Eukaryota > Metazoa > Arthropoda > Insecta > Hemiptera > Aphididae > Tuberolachnus > Tuberolachnus salignus. The sequence goes on from OY101431.1 coordinate 10,097,911, forward strand.
AGCTGACTTGGAAAACGTTGTTTTCCTCATAAAAATACTAAATCTCGTTTTTCGGCATTGGAAATTCGAAATCTGGATTTATTAGATTTTCGGATAAACCAGATTTATGTCGTATGACTAGTTTATATAAGGATAAAAAAAAAAAAAAAAAAAATGTAAACACCTGCCCAACAATGTCGTAAAAGGCATTGTACGGTGCCAGTTATTGTAAAAATGTTCGACCGTGGCATATATGGCCGCACGGGTGGGGGAAATGGCGGCGGATTTTTGCCGGTGAGGTTATCCGCCTGGGTATTGTCGAGGCACTAAGGACACTTGTAATTGTGTATCGAGGAATTATTGACAATAACGCGACTCGTCCGCCACAAACTCGTTGCGATTTGCGTTATTTTATTTTTCTCTCTGTTCAAACGATTCATCCCAATTCGCCCGTATACTATACGAATTTGACAATGTCGCCATCAGCAATACTGTTCGCGTTGATGTCGTTAATGGCGCTCGCCGCCGATGCCCAGAACGTCTGGACCTCCCGAGAAGGTACGTAATAGAAAACTGTTAACAATTATCGTGGGCCGTGTGTATGGCTGACGAATACCAGACACCGGGATAACTCGACCCGACCAACGATTACGATTTTTATGGACGCCAAAAGACCACCTCAAAGATTTCCTATAAGATTAGAAAAAATATTTCCGTCATTGCGAGGTACCAAACACGTACACCGATCGTACCCTCTCGTATCGTCCCTTTACGTTTCTTTCCGGGTTTAGGTTAGGTATTTTTTTTTTTGTTTACTGTCGACCATGAAAATATCACATGCCAATTTACAATACATTAGTTACTATGAAATACACACACAACACACGCACACACACACACACACACACACACACACACACACACAAAGAAACGATTTTTATACGTGTTAGCTAGAAAATAAGAAAAAGATGATGACGCAATACTATCCGTATTTAAGGAGTTGCATATATACAATTGTTTTTTTTTTTTAAAAATTGGTAAATTTATCGAATTGTTAATATTCAAATTTATTATCAAAATAAATGCATGATTATAGTCCCGTGTGGTATATATGGTATATAATAAAATGTATACGAACAAATACATTTTATTTTATTTTTTTATCACAATAATAGATTGGTATAGGAGACACGTACTATTCACCCAGCCTATTGGGTTTCCTATAATAGCAATCAACATTGTTATATACATCCTAGGCGTATACATATGATAGAATTTAAAAAACGTATACGCTATTTATTTTTATAAATTTATAAAAAAAAAAATAATGTAAAAATAATATTTAATTCATATTCTTTTATCAACGTATAAATGGAATTCATCGGAATATAAAAATAACAGGGTGATTTGTTTTAAAATAATTTAATCATAGGAGGATTTTAAGTATATTTTAATTTTTTTTTTTTTTTTTTGAACACCGTTTACAATATTTTTACCACTAATCCGTATATCATAAACGCCTAATGATACATAATAAATACATTGTAATTTATTGGCATAGCCAGAATGATATTTCTAGTGTGGGGGTAGGGGGGGGTAATATTTGAATTTTTGACTCTTAATAAGATATTATTTTTATTGATTAAATAAAATGAACATTACATCTTAAAAAAAAAAAAAAAAATGTGTATCGAAGTATCGGGAGGGGTTGTTGTAACTCCCTTAAGTCCTCTCTGACGTTTTTTCCCCCGAGTTTGACAACATTATTATATAAATAAACCCCTGTAAAATGTATCTAATTTTCAATTTCACATTCCGCCGTAGTGTCAGAAAAGACATGTCAAATCACGGTGAACAGAAAAACGTCGTTTTTCATAAGCCCGGGGTATCCGAAACCAATGGAGAAGAGGTTGATATGCTCGCTTCGCTTAAAGCTGTCAAAATCAACGCGTCAGATACGTTTGGACTTTCTCAATTTTAATATCGTAAGTATGTACAATAATAATAATAATAATAAAAACCTAATATAATAATTGTTACGGTGACCGGCCTAATCGACTTTTGGTATTTTCAGGCTCAGGCTAATTGGGCGCTCGGGGCTTGCGAAAAGGATGAACTGGTCGTCACCAACGGACACACACAAGAGCTGAGAGTTTGCGGTTCGTTCAATAACCGGCACTGTAAGTGGACATCAATTTTACAATAGTTCTCATACCCGCGCGTTTGAATGTTACTATTAAATATTATCGAGACGTTGCTTAATGACATGCATCGTTTAACGAGGTAAAAAAAAAAAAATAATTTGTTCAAGGCACATTGGTATGTATAATAATATTTTGGAATACAATATAACTTACTAGAGTACAAAATTTGTTAGGTTGTTTGATTTCAAATATGTTCACATTTTTAAATAATACAATAATATTTAGGTTGTAAGCCAATAACTATGAATTAAAAAATTTATATCGAAAAACATATTTGCTTAATGTTTAAAAACGCAATATTATAATATTACAATTTTAAAAACAGTATACTAAATACGGATTTCAAAATATTTTCTAGGTTTTCTACATTACTTCTGGTTCCTAAAAAAGTTATTATTTCCTTGTTTAATTCCTTAATGATAAAAAAATAAAGAAATTTATAATACCACAAGTTTACCTAATTACAATAATTAATACAAATTTAAATAGGTATACAAATTAGGTAGGCATTTATTTAATACATTTTGTTTATACCTCAAAAAAAAATTTTTTTTTTTTTGAACCCATTCCTCAACAGTACTGAGAATTTGATATTAATCACTATTGAGTATTAGATAAGTATTTAAATATTATTTAATTTTTAATTCATTTTTTTTCTACAATTTACACTTTTTAGAATATTTGGTACATTTTCAATTTTGTATTAAATTGATACAAATTCATTATCAATTTTACATTATGGACATTTTCAAGAAGATTGCCAATTATCCAAAATAATTCTAATGTTATTTATTATAATATTTTGTATACCACAAAATATATGTTTACAGTTTAGACTAACCTAACCTAAAATAGGTATATTTTAATTAAGTGATTTGAATATTAATAAGGCATTTTTGATTTGATCCATTTTCGTTATGTTTACCGTTGATCGAAAGTCTACTATCGACATAAAAAATTTAACATAGGTGTTTCTATAGCGATATCTATTTTACAATATTAAGGAGGTACCCTTATAATATATTATATATTTTTGTCAAAGCCCGAAGTTTTTTTTTTCGCACGTTATATAAACAAAAAACCACAAACGGTTTTTTTTTTCCTTGAAATTAAAACAAACAACAAAATTAATCTGTTATTTCTCAAAAAAACCTTTCGATTTTTACAGTGTACTTCGACGTGAACGACATGACCGCCGACGTTCACATGTTCGTCGGCCTGGTAGACAAAATAAACATAGACCGGACTTGGATGATTAAAGTTAGCCGTCGTTGTTTTCGCGTTTTTCAGACTTATTGTAGTTTTTACTTTCTTTTTTTTCCCAAAAGGTAACTCAATTGGAGCCCTCCAAACAGGCGCCGCCCGGTTGCATTCAATTGTACCAAGACATGGTTGGAACCGTGAATCCTACGGACTTTCAGTACGTCGGTCGAAACATAATCAAACAGAACAATCGAATCTGCATCCAGGAATCCGAGGGTAATGCGGCCGTAAAACCACAAATATTATATTGTATTAAATAAATACAAAGCTATAACGGGCTAATTACAACTTGTTGTTTACAGGTATATGTTCCATATTCTATGATGCATGCGACGGTTATTCGTTGAAGAAGACTCATTCGTTATTAACGGGTGAGAGTAGAATATTATAAATAACTATAAATAGAAAACGTAAAAGGGTACTAAAATGTAAATTGAAGGGGTCCGTGCATGAACGAGATAACTCCATTTTTCAAAACTTTTCAGAAGACAAAAAAAACCGTTTTAAAAATATTGTATTAATGACAAAATTAATTTTAAAATCGATTTAGATACATTAGACCATGATAAAAAAGACTTCGTAGTATTTTATTTGGTTTTCGTAATATTATAGCTACATTTTATGGAGTTGTTTTGTTTTTGACCAGAAATTTATATTAATTATTTTTTCATTAATTGTTTTAATACCAAAAAAACAATATTATTTCGGAGCAAAATCAGATAACTCCGGAGTTTTTAATAATTATTTTTTTAAATTAACTTTATTAATAAGCAAATAGCAACGTCCCAAAATAATAAAAGATACATCACAGATTAAGGAGAGAGTATTTAACGGATAGTCGACTGATGAATACTTTTTTATAGAAAGTAAAAAGAGGGCGTTGTGTCTAATTTGTGAAACCATTTTAGTTTTTAAAGATTAAAATTAAATAAAAACATTAGTTTGGAAAAACATACGATCAAAATAGACTCTTGTCGACAACCTAATATTAAACAAAAAGCTCTTTCTGAGTCACACACCGTTACAAAAGCAAGTGATGTAGTGCCATTGTATAATTGTATAAATCAAATATATTTTTACGTGGGCCCACGACAAAGTCTACTCACTCAATGTGGCCCGGTCTTCCCAAAAGACTGGTGGACACCCATGTTTTTCACCGTAACATTCAGCCCCTCCTTCCCGCAGTTTAAAAATCGCTAAAAATGTTTATATTGTGTGCGCAGATAACATCAAAGTACCTGTCTTGGCGGTGGTGCCGTTCAATCCAGACGCGTCGCAGGAAGTTGTCGAGGAAAATTTTCTAAACATGTGCATCACGTACCAGCAAGAGCCATGCGGATATCCCGCCCCGGATTATATCAACCGAGGAAATTAATATCCCAGGCGATATTATTTATATTTACTTTTTTTTTTTATGTATTCAGTTATTATCCAACATATACCTATGTACAACGCTATTTAAGTAATGTAACGAACATTACTTAATATTAATATTAAGTAATGATATTAACATTTATTAATATCGTAAATACCCATGTTTCCATATTATACACAATACAAATGCGTTCGAAAATTATTTAAGTAATAAACCACTAAAGATTAGTTTGTCATCGTATATTATTATGTTGCTATGTTTTTTTAATTATTTATATGTCCAGGGTTAACGTATGATTTCAAAATGCCGCCCTTTACAACCCACCCAAGACGGCTGCGTTGTGAAAAAAAAATGAACTACATGAATACCGAAATCGTTAAATTAATATAATATATGAATCGATGAATCAATTTGATAAAATTATACTTTTGTATGTCGGCAAAACGGGATACTTTATTTTTTTTTATAATTTTAAAATAAATATTTACACTCTATAAAATCAAAAACATAAGAGTGAATTTAGCAGCACTATTAGACAAATGCGCCAGAATTAAACACATATTATATACCGTTTAAGTTATTAGAATATTCAATGGATTGATAGATAGATCCCGGGGCGGATTAACAATTTTTTTAGGTCCGGGAAATATGAACCAAACCGACCCATGAACCACAAATCATAATATCGATTAAAGTATTTTTTTTTTTTGGGGGGGGGGGGTGAGGAGTGTTCATATATGTATTTTTTTTTTTTATCATATCGCATAGTTTTTTTTTAATGTCGTTCCATTTTAGTGTATAAATGATTTATTAAAAATTTAGGACAAATCAAATGATATTTGAGAAAGTTAGAGGCAATTACGAATTGTGCGTAATGCTATTTGTATACAGTCTGATAATTAATGTGCCTATCACCTATGTAAATTAATAGCAGAGGCATCTTCGTAATAAATGGGCCTTGCCGAGTCGTAATCAATTAATGTGTTTTGATACGACTGCTAGCACCACGGACTATTAGACTTAGGATATTAGTGATGCTTGTGTGTTACTAGAAAAAAAAATTAGAACTAGTGCGTAGTTGTTGGAAACACTATACCTCTGCACATTATAATTGAATTCTGTTTTTTTCGAGTACCTAACAAACTTTGTTGTACACTTCATAAACTATCTTTATACCATTCAATTTTTTAAATAGCAATTTACACTATATTTTGGGATAATTATTTTTACTCATATTTTTATATGGATTTTAGTAGTCAAACTAACTTTATAAGATAAAAAAACAGCCGAGTGATAGATATTTAAATATTCGATATTATTTGTTGACATTTTTTAATTATTCACAAATTTGATGACTTAAATTATTACTATTTACACCATATATCTTTTAGCACTATTTTTAGTACTTTGGAAAAATATAAACCTCTCCCCTACCATAACTTACTTTTTTTATCTTATAATTTTTTTCCCTGCGTGATTAAATAAAAAACATTAAATAAATATGTTTAATTTGTATTTTTATAGTTAGTTCAAAATTACATTTGTTCATCTTTTAAATTGTTCAAACTGCTCTCTATTATGATTTAAGCAGTTGTTGTAGTTGAGTTTAGGACTTTTTTTATTGGGATATTGAAACAAATAACCAACTTTTGTCCAGTTAACTTAATTTTAATAAAGTTAGCATTAAAATTAAAACAATTAACAATTGTATTGATTAATTGATAAATATAGTGAAATTATTGAACATTTTACTTTTCATAAATTAACAATTATTATATTATTGTTTTTTTTTTTTTTTTTTTTTTTTTTTTTTTTTTTTTTTTTTTTTTTGTAAATGTCACACCAGAATAAAAACTATCCTTTTGTTGCTAGTGTTGCTACTAACAAAACAAATCTTAATTCAGGTGTGAACATTATTGATACAGCTACTAGCTTATCCTTAGATTTCAATATAAAGATGAAAAATACAGATCCGAGTACTTTTTATTTATTATCAAATTTATAATATTACTTTACCTATTTTATGTTTAAGGATGAATTTATATAGTTACAATTAACTTCTGAGCCAGATAACAAATATAGACAAAGGAAAACCATCTTATTTGAATAGGCAGAAGAAAAATACAGATGTGAGTATCTTTATTTTTTGAATAGTTTATTATATTATTTTTTGAATACAATTTATTTATTTTTGATAACATGTTGTAAAATGAACAGCAATGTAAAGGATTAATTGATATAACCATAATTATGATGTAATGATATCTTCAAAATATAATATATTAATGGAATGGAATCAATAATATATGTTACTAAGTTACTTTTATCATCTGAAAATCATATAACTAAAAAATAACTACTATGCAATTTTATACATCAAACCATAAATGCTACTAAATGGCCCAACGAAGTTTAATTTATTTCTAGCTCTTACTGCATAAAAGTATTTTGTATTCAAATTCATCTAAAAAAAAAAAAACAAAACAAATAATTATTTATAAACAAAATACAAAGGTTAGGTTAAGGTTAAGAAAAAATTTTCAAAAAACTTTGATATTTCTATAGGATACTGTCAGGGGTAAAACGCCTATGGTGTTTATAGACTATGAATAAGGTAAATTTCAATATATACAAATAAAACGAAACATAAATATACAAAATAATAGTTTATATTTGTATACATTGTACATTGACCACTATTCACACTTTGCCCATAACAGAGTAATACATATATATACCAACTTACTTTATAAATAGGAAAAACCATAGATGATCCAGTAGAACGTATAACACTGATTTTCTGCCATATATTTATATTAATGTTCTCAAAGCTGGCCAAATCGCAATTATCGGGCGGGTTTATATATAAAAAAAGATCGTAAGAGATGATGTCTTTGTGTAATTCTAGAGTAGCCATTTCAATCATAAGAAAGCACAACTCTGTAAATTAAATTAAGTAATTAATATAATATCCATTAAAAAAAAAATCGTTAACCTCCTAGTTTCGATTACCTTTTGAAATTTTTGTCACATTTGGACAGTTTAGAACTGTCAATACTGGCGCCTGAGGACACAGTGTTCGGTCCTTGGGATCAGTTAGTAGACTGCGAAAGTCAGGCAATGGACTGGGATGCTATTGATTTAATTATAATTTTTTTACAATTTATGTATTACAATAAAAAGTATGCATTAGTGATGTTACATACTGTTCGATCTTGTAACCGTAAAATGTTAATATTTGAATCAAATAAAATCTAATATTTCGATTGGAGATTTAAAACGTTGAAAATCATATTGAATTTGGGTTTTCCGGGAACATTAGTGTGCAAAGTTAGTTTTCCAAAGCTGGACAAGTGATGATAGCCAGTTGGCATAGGCTGTCACCACAAACAGTGAAAAAATTCCATGTTTTTACACATTTGAATATTAATTATTTGAATTCGTATATGTATCTATTAAATTGCAGTTACAATTGAAATTTTTGTGAATATTACAAATGTATATTTTTTCAAATAAAAATGTACATATGAACGCAATATTTGCAATCAAATCGCATAATTAAGTTAGATTCTGAATAATGCAATATTTTATAACTTTTAATTTTTTTGAAACGGTTCGTTTCTACATTAAGATTCGGGGTTTGTAACATCACTAGTCTGAATGCTTGAATTTATCGAATAACATATTATAACATAATTTAATACATACCACTATTGGAGTTTCGGATGTTAACATATTTTTGAATTGACCATTATTATTATTTTTAAATACTGTCTCTACGGTGAAATTGGTGGGCTTTGCTGGTACAGGTTTGGCTAAAAAAAGTCATACAAATAAAGAATTTACATAAAGCATACAAAAATAATATTTATATTATTTACCTTTGCGTGGCATTGTCTTTATTAATCTTTTGTTTTTATATGTAATTACCTAGAATAAATATCAATTTTAAAATTAGAAGGCAAACAAATATATTATGCCATTAATCGTCCTAGTTATTATAGAAAGCTTTACATGAATAATATGTATTATTATATAAACTGGTAAAGATAATGTCTGTACAATTTCAACATTATTCATGTACAACATCAATTTACATTCATGAAAATCCTACAGCCAGGCATGTAAGACATAGCCTTTATACAAATGGACATTTTGAATTATCAAGAATAGACATTATTTAATTTAAAAAAAATCAACAAATTATCAAAAATATAATATGTAGGCCATACAATTATTGTAGGCCAAAGGTGTACAAGAAATACAATAATGACCTATTGAATTGACACTAGTGGGTACCTCAGGGTTGTCACTCTCTTTACACATTTAATCAAAGAAATATTTCTTCATTCTTAACAGAAACACAAAAAAGAAAACAAGTCTTATAAAATCAATATACTACTAATATCAACTCAAATTTTTAGTTTAAGTAATTATTATACTGTAAAAGAAAACTGTAACACAGATAATTTGTATTATTTGGTGTAGGTTAAACAATTTTGTACATTTATCATTAGAAAAAATTGTTCATATCAAAGTTTTTGAAACATTTAAGAATGTTCATAAATTAAATATATTCATCAATATAATAATACCATTTATCTGATAAAAATAATTAAATTTTGGAAACAAAACAATGAATAATGAAAGTTATTTAGCATTGAACTAGGAAGCAAACGTTTCTTAAATAACTATTAATTAAAATAAATTCACATTTATTGAAATATTTCACCCAAAAATTATAAAAAATATATTACTTTTTTTAAAGTATGTGGTTTAAATGTGGAACTTGATGGCTTTGAAATATTTACATCATTTTCAGTGTCACTTGTTAAGTCCACTACTGTGGATGCCGATGATACTACATTATCATTTGTCAGATCAATAACCATATTACTTGTGGAAGCTGCATTGGTAGTTTGTTGTACTGTTGAATTTTTTGGTGGCTGTGGTATCTGAAAATTAAAACCAAAATTATAATATTTCTAACGCAACAAAAATGTTGTCTGTCACTTTACTTTTTGTTCGTGTTTGGACTTTTTCTCAATATTTGTTAGATCAGTTTGCAACCCAATTGTTTTAACTCTTATAACTTTTCTGGGTGGAATTACACTTTGTTTTTTATTTTCCTCAACCTGGGCTTGGAGTTTAGTTAATTCTTCACGCAATTCACTAAATTTTTTAAGCCAATGTTTTTCTCTCAATTTAATTATATCAAGTTTCTCACGTTGTTTACCAATAGGCAGTTTTTCTGTAATTGATACTACTGCTGCATGAAGAAATAAACTTTTAAATTGCTATTTAAAAAAAAAGTATAATAAAGACAATTGAATATATTATGGTAGTTGATAGTTTGAAAATTAAAGTTAAAATAGTGAATATACATCAACAGGATAGTCAGTTGAACAAAATAGTTTTAACATGGATCTACAAGTTGCATTGTTCATGTTTTTGGTTGTTCTCATGATATTATTAATCGCATCATTATGTTTTTTGCTATATCCATCACTCATTTCATCATCATCATCATTATCATCATTATTACCAATGCTTCCACTAGGAATACTATTTTCAATTTTATTGGAAATATGATCAAGGTTTTGAACATCTTCTAGTTTAAACATTTAATTAACACATTTTTATTCAATGTTTAGTTATTATTTTCAATGCTAAACTAATAATTTCAACTTTACCTTGTACTTCAGTATTATTTCCAACAGTTGATGGAGTTGCTAAATTATCAGCCAAAGGAGGTTGATTTGAATCATCTGAAAATGACAGTAAAGGTATATTTGATGCATTAGCAAGTTTATATAAGAAAAACCACAAAACTAATATTAAATCAATGCTTAATAAAAGATTCTAATCATTTTTTATAGTAATACGAATAATAAGTCGAATAGATCATATCAGTTTAACTTGTTGGGTTATTACATCTATATATTTAATTATATGGGTCCAAAGTTAAAGTAGAGGAAATATGACAGTTCAAGTTTACCATATATCTAACCAGTCGTTTTACAGCGGCTTACCACTTAACAAATTTTGAAATTTTTCATGTAACACTTGAGCTAGTAACTTTTTTTTTTTTTTTTTTACTCATTGATAAAAACAATGTAAAGGTTATTTTACATTCATAAGCATAGCAATTGTTTAAAATAATATTTATTTTTTTTAAACTTGATTTCATGTTGAATAGTATTTATAGTGACACCCACAGAGTAGTAGTAAAGTTTTATACAAATATATCATAATATCGTGTAATCCTAATGCGAGTTTCGATTACTAACGTTAAAACGTTTTACCGATTTTATTGTAATGATTACAGACGATACGCCCGAAACGAAACACTCACTCGTGTCGGACATAACGAGCTTGTTCGAGCCGGTCAACTCTAAATCAAACTGCGGACATTTAACGCGCGTCTCGTTCTGCGTTCATACGACAACGAATAGCTACGCCGGTATATTCGCGCGGAAAAATTATACTCTACTCTTCTCTTGTCGAAATTTGAAATCATAAATACGGTGCCAACTGGCGGCGGCGGCGGCTAACCTAATGTTATCGATCCAGCCCGCACCGTCACGAATGCGACAAAAACATTTTTTTTAAACAATTTGATAATATATACCGTCGAACGGTTTTCTGCCGACGGAAATTGCGAAACGAACGGACACCACGAACCACACGCCGGACCGGTGGGAATGGTAGATAAGGCCGATTTTTCAACGATTGTTTACATATTTTTTATCAAATAATTCGATCGATGATAATATTAAAACGGAATGAGATCACGAGTGCGCTTCGAGTTTTACGCGTAAAGCGTAGGGAATTTATTGGTTTTTCGTTATTATATTGCATAAGGTTTATCCACACCGCCATGGTCATCGATCAAATGGGGATCGAATTAGAAGGGGGACGAATCGAAACTATTCCTTTTAGGTGCATTAGGTCCAAAACTAAATTGTTCCACATTCATATCATGCAACCCGTTTAGCGCGTTCCCGATAGGCAACGACGATAGTAAAAAGTACCGAAAGGAACAATGTCGTTCGGAATCGTTTCTTTTGTGGATCTGGAACGAAAGGAACGAAAAATGCCATCACTATATAGAACGGATATGTTTCCGAGAGCACACGACTTTTATCGAATTTTATATAAATCAGTAATATATCATTAACTAATATATTACTGATTTAATAAACAACGGGCGAGCGTGTTATCACGACTCGTTAAGCCGTTCAATAATTCGTATTATCAATTACAGTTGGAGACACGTCGGTTAGGTAATAACGCGGTTCTGGTATTCTAATAAGTGATAAGAACTGATAATCATTTGTTTGAATTCCATTTGATAATAAATGGAATTCAAACAAATGACGAAATCTATTAAAAATCCATCAAAATGGAACATTAATGTCTACGGTGACTATTATAATGAAGAAGTATAGACGGCGGCGACGATGGTTTACTTAATATTGTTTAATTATTATTTAAGGTAAGCGAACCTAAACGTTCGACTTATTGTAATATAAAAGATCCGAGTATTATAATAGAACATAATGATTATCTGCTGGTATTTGAATGTTGTTCATATATTATAATATATATGTTATATTATGATAGATATGTATAGTTTTAATAATGTGTTATTGATATTTTATTAAATCTAATAATATAAAAAGTATATTGTATACATTTACAACATCGGCTAAATTCAATAGACCAATTATTATTAGGTATTTACTTAAATACAAATAAATAAAATGGCTAAATACCATTTATATATATACGAGGTATATAGAAAGAGAGAGAGAGTGAGTGAGAGAGAGACTGATCAAATTTGTTTATTATAAATATTTTGTTGAACACACATGTTTAATGTGAATTAAAACAATTAATTATTGATTTTAATTTTAAATCATTTCATTTAAATTTATAATAAATCACAATCATATAACCTAATTTCAATTTTTTTTTTTTTTTTTTTAAGTACCGATTAATAATTTAAATATATAAATGTATAATTTATGTATTTAATAATTGTATTAAATACTTTTTACTTGAACAAATGCTACAAATTCCTAGCCCTTTTATTAATAACCATAAAAAATGAGAAAACAAAAATGTTTAAACTTTGGATGAAATTAGATGTCAAATGATTAAAACATTAAAAAAAAAAAAAATGTAAAATACAATTTAACTGCCTATGACTTAATAATAAAATTATTACTTATTAGTACCAGCTACAATTTAGAAAAAAAAAAAAAAAGTTGAGCGTGGTAGTTTTTTTTTTGTATTGTAAATTTCGATAAAAATCGTTATTCGTCAGCGATGATTTATCGTCGCTTCCAGATATAGGTAAATCGGATTCCCCTCTATATCCTAGCCTTTCCAATTACATTCACCTACAACACCGGCCCACCCACGCTGCAAAGTATGTTTGCTGTCGCCCCCATCCCCCTCCTGTAATTCCGGCCAGGCACGCCCATAATCTTCCGCCTCTCTCCGTCTCTGTGCTCGGACGATTTCGAAAACGGCGATGGGAAAAAAAAAAAAAAAAAATATATATATATTTCAAAGGTCGGCGGCGGCCGTATGCGCAGGACAAGAGTGCCAACGGACGCGCGGGTGATGGTCGACGGCGTCTGTTAGGCGGTTGCGCGTAACAAAACCTACACAATATGGCGGCGCGCTCATATCGATCGATATGCGTAACATACGTAATCTGAATATAATTTAAAAAGAAAAAAAAAAAAAAAATGAGATTTATACGAAATAAACCCGAAACTTGAACGATAAACAATTGTCGCGGTTCGAAGTACGGCAAGTCCAATCAATATTCATAATTGTTATAAATACTTACCGCCAGCGTTTTCGATCGGTATGCATTTTGGCGTTTTCTCCACGGTCGTGGTCGGTTTTAAGTTCGATCGTGGGCTCTTGACAGTACGCCGCGAACGCGCCGTGGTCGCCTTCGATTTTATTTTCGTCATCGTGTGTATGCAATTATTTATTAGTTTTTTTTTTTTTGTTGCAATTTCGAGCCCGTGTGTAATTACTACGGAACACAGTGCCTGTAACAATACATTACACAATATAATAATATACGGATAGGCACCGTCGTTTAGCACGGGCCGGTAGGGCGGAGATGGTAGGGGCTAATGTATTCAATACATTTGAATTGTATATAAAAAAAATCCGGTCTGCGCCGCCTGTGAAAATACCCTTGCCACTACCAACTCAACCAAAAAATCATTTTGAACATCCTATTACATAATGCATATATATACGGTTTTTTTTTTTTTTTTTTTTTTTTTATAAGCCGTTATTTTTTATTAAATGGCCGCCGACACGTATTATAGCGTTGCTGTAACGCGATTGCGATTTGAAATACAAATTATTAGCGGAATGATAGTTTTATAGTTCTACGATCGCATCGGATTCGGGCGTTGTCGGGAGAAAATCTATTGATCATTCCGACTCATCGGCGGAACCTAGCCTAATCGAAACGATTAAATATTTCTATGCTTGGCGGTTGATTTACCGAGATAATGATAAAAAACAACAACAAAGAAACTCCGAATTATTCCTACAAACGGTGTGTAATATTATAACGCGAAGAAAAATAACATATAGTATCGTAAAGTAGGTTTACTTACATGCGGTTCCCGAAACGTGGCGCGGTTAAATGGTCGGTCGAATGGCGGTGGTGCAGCCCGCCAGTACGTTTGCGGACGAAACGGCGACCGTTGTGAAAATGGCGAAAAGCCCGACGGTTCGTTCGTACTATTCGAACCTGCGCAGTGCACACGCGTTCTCGCACGGTCACCCCCCTGTTACACGGGAACGCTGCAAATAACGGAATGGGTGACACCCGCCGCTTGCCGAAGCCGAGGTCGCAGGACCGCCCAGACCGAGCGGATCGGCGGAATATTTTATTCGTAACGCGGACGGATTATCGAACACGATGCGCCCCCTTCAACCCCTCCACTACCGCAATACGACAAACCTATAAACCGGGATATCTCGTCGGCGGGTTGACGGAAATGAATAATTTCAACACCGAAATTCATTCAAACTCCGTCTATATTTATGGGATTTATAATATATTATATTATATAGGAAGAATAAAAATTCTTTGATTTTCACACGCAGACATTTGAAAACCAAAGTGTTTTTATTATCGTTTAAGAGTGTTAAAAAAAACTCCCGAGTTTTAGTTGACGCGTGAAAATAATATTTTTAGCTAGATATATCTTCTAGTCCAACGGTTCTCAAACTTTTTTGTTCGCGGAGCCCTTATGTTCCTAAAAAAAATTATGGAACTCAAAAATCAGAAATGTCTATTTGAGACAACAATAATTCATAAAAAATGATGTCAATTGTAAATGATTTGCTTTTTATTTTTATTTTCTGTATAATACGAATATATACAAATTATTTAAATAATTTAATAAGAAAAAAGAACATAATATTTTAGTAATTTATAAATTTTAATATTTAGTGATTTTTATGTGATCCATGATGTTGGATATTTTTATTGACCAGTATTTTTATATTTGGCTTGATAGGCGAAAGTTGAATGCGTATATCTGATTCAGCATCTAATTTATTGCGATATTTGGTTTTCGTTGATGCATATGATGAAAATCCGGTTTCACATAGATATGTTGTTGCAAAAGGAAGAAGTGCTAAGATAGCTTTTTTAGCCAGAGATTGATATTCGTTAGTATTACTGCTACTGCACCAAAAATCTGTTAATGATATTTTATCAAATAAAGTTTTTAAAGATGAATCGGTGGTTATTTCAATAAATTCTTCATACTCCGTTATAGATAAATCTTCGGGCTTATCATTGATTAAAAACGGATTTTTAACCCAATTATATCGTTGGATAAATTCTATATCTTACTTTCTGGAAAATATTTTTCTAATGACGATAGTATTTCATTTAAATGTTGTTCAATTTCGCCATATATTTCATCAAAATCTTCAATATTACCATCAATCGATTCTATATATTCCTTTAACAAAGGAAAACTATCAATTTTATGTTGAGAAAAACACACAGCCCAAAATGTAATTATTTTTTTTTAAAGCTCGAATTTTGTCATTTGCCGTGAAAACGGTAGTCATTTTACCTTGTATTGATAAGTTCACTTCATTTAATTTTGTGAAAATATCAACCAAGTAGCTAAGTCGAAATAACCAAATTTTATCAGTAAGTCTGAGCTGTAAATTAAATGGGTGATCGGTGAAAAAAACGTACAATTCATTGCGCAATTCAAGTAAGCGTACAAGTGTTTTTCCCCGAGAAAGCCATCTTACTTCGGTATGGTAAAGTAGTGATTTGTGCATACTTTCCATATCTTCGCACAAAATTGTTAACAGTCTTGTGCTCAATGACCGAGATTTTAGGAAATTTGTAATCTTCACTGCCTCATCAAGTACATTTTTAAGAGGTATTGGCATGTTTTTAATAGCAAGTGCTTGACGATGAAGAATGCAATGACTATTATTACAATTGTTTGTTACTTCTTTAATTCGCGAAACCACGCCAGCAGTTTTTCCAACCATTGCCTTCGCTCCATCTGTACAAATATCAATACAATTATCCCAAGTCAATCCTTCTATTTCGAAAAAATTGTTCAGCATATTGAAGATTTCATAACCAGTTGTATAAGTGGACAAAGGTTGACATATTAAGAGGTCTTCTTCAAGAGAAGTTTGATATTTATACCTAACGAACACAAGCAATACAGCTAATCCAGAAACGTCAGTGGATTCGTCCATTTGTAAAGAAAAATTATTACATTTAAGACGAGATATTAATTCAGATTTTATGTGAGTTGAAATATCGTTAATTCTACGCCTAACGGTATCGTTGGAAAGTAGAATAGTATTTATTTTTTTGACTGTCTTTTCATCTAACATACAACTAACAATATCAGTCACGCAAGGTTTGATGAGACTTTCGGCGATTGTATGAGCTTTACCAGCTTGAGCTATACGATAACTGACTATATAAGATGCCTCTGTTGCTTTTTCATTTGCCGTTTTTGATATTTCAGCTATAAAGTTCTTATTCTTTAAAAGTTGATCACGCAATCGAATAAAATAATCAATAGGTTTATCTTCCACGTTTTTATGGTTAGTTTCCAGATGACGCAATTTGGCTGGCACCATTGAACTATTCGTAAAAACTTTACTACATACAACGCATTGTGGATAACTATTTTCATGTATGAAACCAAAAGAGATATAATTTTCGTCATATTTTCTTTTTTTACTTACTGTAGTGTCAGATGTAACTGTATCAAATTGTTTGTTAGGTGGACTATTTGCTCTTTTTAAACTCGCACTATTAGTCGTTGTAATACATATATTTTCATTTGCATCTGATGAGGATGATCCCACTGTATTTTTTGATTTGTTTAGCCAATGATCCATTTAAATTTTTATTCACAAAAAAAAATCATTAACAATAAAAACAATTAATGGTAAAATAGGACACGTAATACGAAATAAACACCGAAATAACAATATTTGTTTCAGCGGCCGATGAATAACGAGTAATGACTGAAGAATCAAGAAATTATTAGAACTTCGTAGAATGTAGATTGTACTATTGTAGATAAGTAAACTAAATTATCGTACAATATGTCAAATGAACGAAAAACCCGACTTTTATCTAATCTCATTTTGACAATGACACAAAATATGTGGATTTATAAATAGTTTAAAGTTTTAAAGGTTTAGAATAATACATATGGGTACGGTCCAAATAATATTGATTATAAAAATAAAAATGTAAGAAATATAATAATAATTTAATTATTTGAATTTAATTAATACAGATATTCCCAGGGAGCCACGGAGCCCCTAGACTACTCTCGCGGAGCCCTAGGGCTCCGCGAAGCGCAGTTTGAGAACCGCTGTTCTAGTCGGTGGTGACGTGATTTAGATTTGAATAATTAGATTTTCCTTAATTTTATAAATAGTTAGGGAAAAAAATACCGGGAATATTTACGAAATGACGAGTTTTCTGTTATTTTCGAGTTTGTTATGAGACTGGAACCAGAACTGATAGAATTAGTTCCCAACGAAAATATGAGAACCGGAACCTTTATTGGACCCCATATTTTTCTATTAAAATAACTGGAACCGTTCAAATAAAATACAAATTTTTGCGGTTCTTTTGGGTTCTTATTGGTTCTGAGAAATACACTGAACATTTTATTTAAATTGGATTTTGTCTTAATAAATTCAAGTGTCTATTTTTCCATAGAAATATTTTTCTTTTATATTTATAATTTATATATCTATGGTATTTTTATCTACAAATAGTACAAAAATTCTGATCGAAGAATACCTACGACTAATTATGTTTTTTTTAAGAGGATTCGATATCGGTTTTCTATCAAAATAGTCCTTAATTATGCCAATTGTACCTGACTGTCCTAGTAATCGGATAAAACTTCTGAAAACATGCTTGTGTTCATAATAAAGTTTACTTGAAAATGACGTTCTTACTTTTTTGAAATTGAACATAATATAGAGTGGGTAACATAATAACCTAACATAATAATTAGGGTCGGGTTAGGCGATTTCAGTCAGTCGTGCTCAATATTTTACCGGCCTAGTATCAAAAGTAAAAATATCCCTAGAACAATAAATTATTGTGACATGATTCAGTCAATTCAATTCCAATTGTGATATTGAACAAAAAAGAAAAAATATTTGGACTCGGTGGTTCAAATAATTATAATCCTTACGGCCCATCGACCTAAGCTCAATCAACGCTGAGCTTGTCTGGCCCTGTGAATAATAGTAATTAGAATAGAATATATTATTGTCACAAAATATTTATTTTGTTGGTAGTTCTATTATAAAAAAAATTCCAAATATGGAATAGATTATGCTATTTGAATGAAACTATGTAGCTTCTTAAACCGGTATTAACCGGAATTTTATTTTATAATTTTAAAAACCGGAACATTTTTTTTTTTTATGAACTGAATCGGAACCAGAACCGACAAAATCATTAACAAGTTAACTGTCATGAATACCTTAACTGGTACTTTCGTAGTTTGTATCGTGATTTTTTAACCGGCAATACACCCATCAACTGGAAATACCGTTAGGTAATACTTCAGGTGGTGGATGTGGTTTATATCCTAACATTCATGGTTTAATTATATTTGACCTACTCGGTTTGAGTACCATTACTGGTCTTCACACCATTCAATTTTCAGGCTTTGAAGGTCAATTTTGGTACCTGCTCATTATTTTTCGTGATTACTTCATTGAGAACCACTATTGATATTCAATTTGTCTAATGGAAAAGATAAAGGAGAAAAAATATAACTGATTCGTGTTAACATTGAACAAGTTTAATAATTAAAAAAAAAGAAATGTAATCATTTAAAAAAAAAAAATTATACAAACTCGTGCAAGTCATAATGGCTTAAATATAATAAAAAAAAAAAGTGATTTTAGCTTAAATACAATATAAAAAAAGTGAATTTATCTTGAATACAATATTAAAAAAAATGAATTTAGCTTAAATATAATTAAAAAAAAAGTGATTTTAGCTTAAATACAATATTAAAAAAAATGAATTTAGCTTAAATATAATAAAAAAAAAAGTGATTTTAGCTTAAATACAATATAAAAAAAAAGTAAATTTATCTTGAATACAATATTAAAAAAAATGAATTTAGCTTGAATATAATATAAAAAAAAGTGATTTTAGCTTAAATACAATATAAAAAAAAAGTAAATTTATCTTGAATACAATATTAAAAAAAATGAATTTAGCTTGAATATAATATAAAAAAAAAGTGATTTTAGCTTGAATACAATATAAAAAAAAGTGAATATATCTTGAATACAATATTAAAAAAAATGAATTTAGCTGGAATACAATTAAAAAAAAAAAAAAAATGAATTTAGTGAAATTAAATATTATTAACAATAATAATTTATAACACTGGAAACTCATTAATAAATGGTTTTTAAACAATATTGATATATCAAGCATAAATACAGTAAAAAGTGAAATATAAAAAGTAAATATTAAATAGTATCAATTCAAAAAGTGAATTTGTTGCGCAAGTAGATTCATAGCAATGTATTTTAGTGGCCAAAGAATTTAGCTATAACTTCAAGCTGGGCAGTTTGGTTCTTCTGTATTAGGCTTATCATATCAATGTTCCACTTGTTCTGCCTTTCCAATACATCTATTGAAAATTTTTGTTGATTTTTCAATAAATTATTCAAGAAAACTGGATGTTTTGAACCAGTACAATCAGTTTCTATAATAAATAAAACGCTTTAGTAACTTATATGCAAGGATATGAGAATAATGTTAAAGTAGTATAAGGAACTTCTAAACATGTTCAATTGGGTATTAAACATTTGTCTACCAAATAGGGACAAACAATAACAATTAATAATTTATAACAATTTATTTTTAGCGATAATCAATAATTTAAAATGTAATATTTACATACTATACAATTAATAACTATAATTTGTTGTATAAATGGAGTTTTTTCCATCAATAAATAAATAAATAAAATTAAAAAACCTAATATAATTATAAGAAACATATAATGCTCATTTTAAAAAGCAATAATTAACACATAACTAAAATTAACTTCCAAAGTATTTCCTATCACCATCAGTTTATTGGCAGCTAATGAATGTTTAGAGACATTATTAATTGTAAATCTATCTTAATTCCTATTTGATTTATAACTAATACTAACAAAGGTCATTAATTTTAATAAAAATGTATAATGAAGGAAACTTCTTTTAATGATTTTTTTGAAACTTCATTTAATGTTTTTTTTTTTTTATTAAAATACAATATTGTTCTATCATTATTAGAATGCTCTGAACATTCAACTTTGAATTTAAAAGACAAAAAACGATTTTAAACTGCTTTAAAATTTTGAGTTGCACAAATGTTATCTGAGTACCAAATAAGAGAAACATAATTAACTATTGGGATCTGACAAATATAAAAAATACATTTCTTTAAATATTTATATTATTAAAATTAGAACACGTGCAAGTAATAAAACCTAGGTTCATAATATTTTTATTTTATATGATTATTGAAACATAACTCACAGCTAAAAGTAATTCCCAAATCGACATGGCTCTATTAAGGTATTATTAGGCTTGTAGTTAAATTCAATACTATGGATTTTTTAAGATTAAATGTTACTACTTTTTATTTAAACCTATTTGTTTAAATAATTTTACTCCATCCCCAAATAATGTAATATGTGAGTGTTTAATACATTAATTGAATATTGCTTATGAATGCGTGTACCTACCTAACACATTTTTTTTATTTAGATAATTTTACAATTAATACAGTAAACAAAGGATGAATTTATTTATATACAATTAAAGTACAAAATTTAATTTAAAACATGTTTTCTGGTGTTGAGCTAATTGAAGAATATAATCACAAATTTATGAAAAAGAATGAAAACAGACTTTTCATCTAAAGTATTAACAACAAATATTAATTAAAATGAGGAAAAAAGTAATTAATTCATTTTATATACTATGATTATTTATAAAATAATTAAATTAACAGCTAGAGAGATTGTAATAAGACGAAAGAGATCACTTGGCCTCTTCAATTTTATCAACGGGCATTTGTGATTGAAAAAGTGATTATTGTATTTTGATAGATTAACCAGTAAAATTACCTGTTGTACTATTAGTGCTATTTTCTGTTGAATGTGCATTTTCATTTAGTAGTTGATCTAGCGGTAATTTTACATCCTCGGTTTCATCAAATGATACATTGGACCCATCGTTTTCATCTAAAGTATTAACAACAAATGTTATTAAATGAGGAAAAAAATAATTAATTAATTTTATATATTATGATTATTTAATAATAATTAAAATAACAGCTAGAGAAATTGCAATAAGACGAAAGAGGTCACTTAGTCACTTCAATTTTATCAACGGACACTTGTGATTGAAACAATAATTATTGTATTATAATAAATTAACCAGTAAAATTACCTGTTGTACTATTAGTACTATTTTCTGTTGAATGTGCATTTTCATTTAGTAGTTGATCTAGCGGTAATTTTACATCCTCGGTTTCATCAAATGATACATTGGACCCATCGTTTTCATCTAAAGTATTAACAACAAATATTAATTAAAATGAGGAAAAAAGTAATTAATTCATATTATATACTATGATTATTTATAAAATTATTAAATTAACAGCTAGAGAAATTGCAATAAGACGAAAGAGGTCACTTAGTCACTTCAATTTTATCAACGGACACGTGTGATTGAAACAATAATTATTGTATTATAATAAATTAACCAGTAAAATTACCTGTTGTACTATTAGTGCTATTTTCCGTTGAATGTGCATTTTCATTTAGTAGTTGATCTAGCGGTAATTTTACATCCTCGGTTTCATCAGATGTTACTTTGATCCCATCGTTCCCATCTAATGTATTCACAAAAAAGACTAATTCATTGTTATTTTGTCTTTGATCCATTGATAGTTGTATAACCTCGGTTCCACTGAATGGTCCACTAAACCCACCGTTTTCAGCTAATGTATTCACAAAAAAGATAAATTAAAATTTGAAAAAAAAATAGATAATTAGTTAAATTATATACTAGTTGCTAGTTGTATATTTAAGGGAGCACGAGTTCCCTGTTCTATTCGTATTATTCATATTTTTTTATTACCGGCAATATGATTTTATATTTATTTTATTTTTTGTTTTTCTTATCTTTATTTAACACACTTCAAAACACAATTAATATAAATTATGAGTTAGAATTATTTTTAATTAATTTTTTTTTTTTTTTTTTGTGTTAAAGACTTTGTGTAAGTGTTTGTCTAAACTACGGACTATGAAATACAGGACCATATACTGGACACAACAAGGTTGGAGGGTGCCCACACAGGCTTTCCATGCATTTTTCATGGTTTCCCGACTGTAATCGCTAATCAGGTTATTTATACTGTTTAGTATACCTTTATGTTATTGATTATTTGTTTGACCCTTACTTATTGGTAGGTACAACCGTATCCGCTATGGTGCCGATAACCGACGGATTGGTAGCTTTAGTGTGATTTAAAGAAAAATCTCTCCGTACTCCGCCCAACCAAGAACAATTCGTAACCACATTACAATTCGTGTGTCCAGTTCTGTATATTTTAGTCCGTAATCAAAATACAGTTATCAGTAAAAAAACGAAATTCAAGTCCGCGGTTATCAATAGGTAATACTTATATAGGCTTTTTAGGTATATCTTACGATACAATTAGTAAAAATAAACAGCCAGTTATCAATTATAATAATGA
The DNA here is from genome assembly GCA_956483605.1 of Tuberolachnus salignus. Lineage (NCBI taxonomy): Eukaryota > Metazoa > Arthropoda > Insecta > Hemiptera > Aphididae > Tuberolachnus > Tuberolachnus salignus. Next base: position 10,121,108 of record OY101431.1, read on the forward strand.
GTTATGTGTTGTAGTGTATTGTCTGTGCCGTGCTTTTTTCTTTCCCCTCCCCAGAAATCAACAAAAATAGAACCACCTCATAATCAGTTACCGCCGGGTGGAACTTTTTCATTTTTAAGGTATTTTGTGAAAAAAAAATAAAAACAGCATTGTCAAAAAAGTTTTTTCTCTAGTGAAAAACAACTTATCTTACCAAATTAGATTAATAAACCTAAAGACCTACGTAAATAAAACAATGGAGACGTACCATATTATTCTAAAAAGAAAACGAAATTATAAAAAAAGCACATTATTATCACAGTTGTACTATAGTTATGTTATATATCATAAAAGTATGCACGTATCTTTATGAAAACTACCTATATAAAAGTCATATTTTTTACTTACTCTCTATATCTATTTGCATAATATGGTTTTCACTATTTGATGATGAACCTTCATTGGACGAACCAAAATAGTCATTCTGCATCGTAGAATCGTCACTACCTTGCGTCATTGCACTTGGCGGCTCCAATGATCCCGTACAAGTACTACATGGTTTTTCTTTTGGTTTTTTCGATTTTTTTACAGAAAATAAATTATTCATCTCTTTCACCATGAATGACGTTTTTTTCATAATTCTAAAAGAACATTTTAGATCCAGCAGTTTTTTCTTGCATTCTATGGGACTTTTAATGAATCCGATGTCGCGCAAGTCTTTCGACACTAATTTGAACAGACGATTGTCGTGTTGAACGTTCTCTGTATTTTTCCGAAACGTGTATAGATTCAGTAAATGTTTGGTCTCGTGTACGTGCCAATGCGATTTTTCTGGTGGCATGGTTTTAAAATTTTTTATCTCAGATTTTTTTTTTTTATGTCACTTAACACATACGTGTTACGAGCTTGTTATTTTCCGAAATCAAAGATTATGAATAACTTGATAATGCCGTGGATGAGAGATTAAAATTGGGAAATTGAAATGAATATTGCAGAATAATTACAGATACAATCTACTATTTTGTTGTTATATCTGTTATTTTTTCTATGGTACATTAAAATATATGGTCATCACTGGTGAATGTCATGAAACAAAAACAAATGTTATGGATTAAACAGTATTATTGACACTGGCAATAAATGTGTTGTGATGTTATAATTTGATTATCTTGCTGACATACTTGTATATTTAGCTATGATTTTTTATCAATCTATCCTTCAACATTCTAATAGTTATTATTATTGTTGTTTTTTAAATGGCAAAATTTTTTTCTTTTGTCCATAGATTCGGATAAACCTATTTTTTCCAAAATTGATATTTTTATCGTTTAGGTAGATTTTTTAAGATACTCAATATTATACCATACTCTTTTTGTAAAAGAAATAAAAAAATTAATATTAGGGAATAACTAATACCAATATATGTCAATGGTATAATATTGTAATCCTATCTTTATAAGGGCAAAATCAACAATAAATTCTTATCGAATTATAAATAGGGTAGTATATTTATTTATTCACACTATGTATGGTTTAAGAACACTGTACGGCCTATTGGAATGAACAAGCGAAGAATATTGGTTTAGAAATGAATAAAGACAAAACATAATATATAGTCAAGGAAAGAGGAGATTGTACGAGAATGTACCTTCCTTAGGAATGGGAAATCATGAATTCAGTTTAGTCAAAAAATTTAAATACCTAGGTTCAATATCGACTGCAAAAAAAGAGATTGAAAAAAAAAATGAAATAACACAAAAGTAAGGTATAATAAGATATTATTTAGGTATAATAAGTTTTATTTTAACCATAAATATAGTATTTTATTATCGCTTACGTAGGTTTATGTGTTTATTATTATTTTTAGAAAATACGAGAATACATTTAGTCGTTGACTAGACCTGACGACCTCGGTCGATGAAAGTGGTCAGACTAAAATAACTAGATTTCGGTTGAATTTACTAATAAATTACGGATAATAATAGAGATGTGTTTAAACGTTATTAAATGATTATTATAAAAATAAATCCCATGAACATTATTATTGTTTTTAAAACTCTTCTGAAAATGATATAATAATAAAATAAATACGCATGTTATTAGTTAATTTTATAAATAGGTAAATAAACTATATTCCGAAACCCACCCGAAATATCCAATTATTTAGTTTTCGTCCGGCATTGGCCGTACTTTTGTCGGATGTTACGTGACGACCGGTACAATTTTATTTTACATTTTTATTTCTTAACCTATTCATTACTTTGCGAAAAATATTAAACCCGCAAAATTATTCGTTGTGGAACGTATTTTGTCTACGTATTAAAGGTAGTTATTTCATCTGAGAATTATTATTGAAGTCCATTGTTATTTTGGGGTTAATAAATCGGTAGTTTATTTCAGATATAAATTAATCCAAAAAAGGTATACAAGTTGAAATTCTGAAATATTTATTGGTGTTTTAGTAATTTCTACTTTAAGTAGTAATTTTATAAAATTAAAACGTTAATATTATTATGTACCGTTTTATTAAAACGCAACCCACACCGTACTACCTTTTTGTGGATAATTTGTGGTTACAGTAAGACATATTGTCTTGTACGCCCCATAAATATATATTTTGTTTACCCTAATACGTGGTGCGACAACGTCTTCCATGTTTAGTTTTGTAATATTTTTCGTATTTGTAAGTGGTAACCTTTTATTCCGCCATACCACCACAAGTATTTATGTTAACGACATAAATGCGATATAGAAATAATTATAAATAATTTAACTAGTATATATCAGGGTTGAAACGTATTATACTGTAGAGTATAAAACACGTATTATATGTAAGTACAAAACGTATAATATAAAACATACAATTATATAAGTTTTATAAAAATAAAATCCCTAATAAACAAAAATATATTTATAATTTAAACTAACAATAAAATAAGGAAATATAAATTATAACTAGAGAATTTCGGTGCTATGAATACCTTATCTTAGACGTACTTATAAGTCAGCGTACTCGTGATATTTTTAACATTTTTATATTATTAAATTATACACGACAAATAATAGTTTATTATAGTATTTAGTATTTAATATTTTAAGTGTCTTGTTTTCGTTGCGCGAAGTACACAAACACCTATAAATATACTATCAACACAATTTCAAAATATAATTTGTATGTAATTTTAATTATAAAAAAAATATTATATTATTTTCTGTTTAGATAGGTACTCCAAAGAATGAAAAAAGAAAATTGCAAATAAATAGATTTTATATATATATAATTTATAGTTAATATATTTTAACTAAATATAAAAATTAAAAACCTAACTTAATATCTGAAACATAAAGTATTTTTAATTTTTTAAGAATGAATTTCAAAAACAAAAACATATTATACGTTTTATACATTACATTTAGTACGTGTAAATTATCAACCCTGGTGTATATATACATTTGTACACTGCTACATTAGCATAATTTTTATTCTATAATATGTATTCGCGAATAAACGATTTATAAAAAATAATGTGTACGATAAATTTAATTTTGTTTTTCCTTCCAATTAGGATAATGTAATAATAATAATAAATCGGCGGTGTGTTGTATGCATCAAACAGTAACGTTTTACCCTCGTGAAACAGGGACGCGCTGCAAACGGGACACAATATAATAAACGGGTCGGCCATTATTGATGATCACGACGGCAAACCGATACAGTCGCACGGTGATAAAAAGATAATGGGTGTGCTCATGAGAAGGGGGGGAGGGTGCAATATCCCCTTCATGACTGTTATTTTTGGTTATTTTTTATGCGTCTAATGTGTACACAGGCGGAAATCCGTTAAAATTTCTGGGGAAAGGGGGCAAACATTTTTAACATCATTATATAGAACAGTATTTTTATTAAAGATGGATAACAATTCCGATATTAGGGGACATTACTCCTTCCCCGGCCCGACCGCCGTTAATTAATTCGACCTTGTAGTATAAATTATGTGTATAAACGGTAAAACGATAAAACTTAATCTATGGGGTAAGCATATAAAAATGTAATTTACTTCTATTGATACTATTGTAATTTCAATTGTGGGCACACCGGTGGAGCACTCGGTGGTGATACACCAGTGGCACATTACTGGTGTTACACCGGGAGCACACCGGTGGTACACCAGTGGCGCACTACTGGTGTTACACCGGTGCGCACCGGTGGTACACCGGGGGTGTGCATTTTTTTGTCAAATTTAAAACGCTATCATACATATGGACGAAGCATCCACACAACGGAATTGGAGGCGAGGTCTGTCCGAACGGATCAAAAGAGATAAGTAAACATGTGTGTGTATGTGTGTGTGAACAACTCGACGCTCTAGGCTCAACAAATTAAAACTTTTCGTTTATATTAAAATGTCTAAAATATGCATTTTTTTTTTTTAAATTTCGAATAACGCTAAATGTATATAATAGAGTTAATTCGGTGATTATTTTACTGATATCACTCGCCAGAAATCATAAAAAAAATCCGATGGGACCCCCCTCACTTAATTATAATTAAAAAAAATAAAAAAATCGTGGCAGATAGATAGAAAATTAGATTGTAGGCCCTGTAGTTTAAATTGAATTATAATATAAAATGTAAAAATGTCCTAAGTATTTTTGATAAAAAGGTTGTTTTCAAACAAGAAAAATGGCACACATACACACGCGCGCGCACACACACATACACACGCGCGCGCACACACACATACACACGCGCGCGCACACTCACATGCACACGCGCGCGCACACACACATACACACGCGCACACACAAATATTATATAGTAAAACTATTAACATTCCTAGTTTCAATCAAAATCTAAAAAAAAAAAAAAAAAAAAACTCTACTCACCTTGACTGTTGAATTTTGAATCCAAGCGGCCAAGCAACGAAATCCTAACGGTCGTTTTGGGGGGTTTTAATCAGTCCGTTTCCGTTTATTCGTCGGTTTAGACGCTGTAACAGGAAAAAATTATTATCAACGTTTAATTCCTATGTTTGTAATTAATAAAAATATTATATTTACTTGACGAACACGGAGGCAAATTCGGTACGATAATACCCGGTGAAACTTCAATAGAACCTTTAGGACATTTTTTGGCCTTCGGATCTATAGAGAGGGAAAATATACAATCAGTATACTTGTTTTATAGAAAAAAATCGACATCTATCTATAATAACCGTTATTGTTACGCGAGATAATTTTTAATATTATAAAATAATAGTAATAATATAAAATCACTTACTTTCGTGTACAGTCTTTATATGTTTGACCAGCGTGTCTTTGCGCGAATAAGTCTTGTCACAGATGTTGCACGCAAAACGTTCCTGTGCTGCTTGCATATTATTGCGATAAACGTCGTTAAAAACGGCGTGACGGTGTATAGTAAGATGTGTTCGCACGAAAAATCAGAACCTATACTAAACGCCCCGGAACAATCGGCCGATACTCTGCACACCAAACCGCCAACATCTGCAACGTCTCTGGGCCAATGAGATTGTAACGAAATCGGTACAATAGAAAAAATAATACAATAGCCAACACGATGTCGTCGCCGGCAACCGGTGGGTCGCATACAATGCACACCGAAGGCAGTTATTTTATTTTATTTTTTTTTTTTTTTTTTTACTACCCCTACGGTCGGAACGCACGGGATGCCAGCAGTCGGGTCCCAAAAGAAAAAAAAACGACTGGTAACAATGTAAAATAACGACGCTCGAGTGTACCGCCGCCTGCCGGGGACCGGTTCGAGCAGGTAAAGATAAACGTTCGGAGATGCGGCGGTTATCCCCTCCGACCGGTCCCTTCGGTCACACCACTATAAATATATATACGACCGTGCCACATTCCGACGTATATATAATTCGGAGGTCACCCCAATGACAAAATAGGATCGTACGAAATAATGTTAAAATATTATAACGAAAACTCGTAACACGAATAACATCTCCTCTCTGTCCCACTTACTATCGCATTCACTTACTCACGACCTATTATTTTCTATATAGCCCGAGCACTGCGGTGTCGCCGCCGAGGGGACGGTTACCGATGACAATGCTGACGCACGAGGCGTCGCCCAACGAATTCCATACCCGTCGTCCCTATTGTAAATACGATCGGCGAAACGTGGAGGGTCTGGGGGTAATGGCGGATTTAACGGTCGTTCGGTCGGCATATTCCGACAGGGCCTCTCTTTAACATTGTATAAAAGGTTCCCGCCTAAATGATATTTGTCCTTGATTTTTTTCAATTCCAAACACAACAAAAAAAATTAATACATATAATTTTACAACAGGATCCCATACCAATACATTTTGTATGGATTAAACGTATTTATTGGTTGGGAAAGTAAAAAAAAGACGCACACAGTAAGGGACACACATTTTTGAAAAAAAAAAATTCCGCAAGGTAGGGTAATATATCCGACCATGTAAAATAAAATTATTATTTAATCATAAAACAAAACAGTTACAATAAAAATAATAAAAATGATGAGAAAATATTCCTACTATAATACTGGTATACATGATCAGTTGAGTACGAAACTATTGTTTGCTAAAAAGGATAAAATAAAACATAGTTAGCAATACAAATGATTAGAACTGTATAAACTCACTGTTTCACATTGAGTAGATATTCAAATAATCACCTTGAATTATTACCTAATGAATTTGAATATGACCTAAACTAAATTAAATTATATATTGCTGATTTTTAAATTAAATTAAATTTATAATAATATAATCTATGTTGAGTGTCATAAGAATCTAGTAAAAAAATTAAATAAATAAAAATATTAATTATTTATTAGGAATACCTTTTGAAACAACAATCAATCAGAAATATGAAGAACATTATTTACCCAGAGATTGTAATTTCTGTAGAAAGCACAAGAAAAACATTGGATATAATGTATACTAAACACTAAAATAAAGCATAAACTTTTCTAAAATGTTATAGGAACAGACACAAATCATAAAGTCTAAATGTATAGACAATGTGAAAATACTGGTTAATTTATACATATGTAATGTATGTTGACAGTCATAAGAATCTAGTAAATAAAATAAATAATTAAATATTTTAATTTTCTTTTATGTATGATTTTGAGACAACAATCTAAACAGATATATTAAGAGCAGCTTGAACACAGTGTTTGGATTTTCTGTAAATATCAAAAAAATAACATTGAATAATGTACCATAATGTAATAAGAATCTAGTAAAAAAGTTAAATTATTTTTAATTTTATTATTTCTTATGAATGCTTATTGAAAAAACAATCTATGGTAGATATCCAAATAATATCCTAAGGTTGTTTTCTGATTAATTTCTTATCATCATAGCTAAGGTATAGTCAATTTAAGCAAATTTAAATTTACTGTAAGGTAACATAATTACCAAAATATACTCTTTCCTTTAGATAAAATAGAATCTATAACCAAATTTATAGTAATATCTGCTACAATAAATCTGGTAGTTCCATATGTTGTAATGTTTTTTTAATTAGGCTGTTTGGCTATTTTATATTGTTTGTAATAGTAAGACCAACTAGTTAAGCATTTTTAATATATCAGTAACTATTTTTTGTTGATTGGACATTAAATATTTTAATTAAATTTGAAGTTGTAAACAGTAACATCAATTTCTGTAATAAATAAGACAAACAAGTTAAAATGGAAATGATAACAATGTTAAGAAAATATTGAGATCTCATTTACATGATGTTAGTTGGGTACTGAACTATTGTTTGCTAAGTAGGATAAAATAATTCATATTTAGCAATAAAAATATTAGGAACTGTAGAAAATCATTGTACATTGTGTAGATATCCAAAGAATAGCATTCAGTTATAAACCAATTAATTTAATATCTTCTTAGCTTAGGTAAAATAATCTAATGCTAAAAAATACCGTAACTCTCAAGTAGATAAATTACAAACTTTTAACATGTACGAATAAGAAACCTTACGCCGTGCCGTCGTTATTCGCGAAGAGCAAGTAAAATTTGATAATCAAAAAGGTAGTATAAATTGGAATAAATAGAATTAATTATTATAAAGATACATTTAGGGCAATGGATCTTAATCGTTATTTATTATATTGACTATCCTTTTTGGATTATCCAATTTTACTTGTTTTTGGCGAACGACGACGGCACAGCGTATAATTTCACATTCGTATATATTAAAAGTTTGTAATTTATGTACTCGCGAGTTACGGTATTAGTTTAATCGATGAGAGAAATGTAGGTTAAAACAAAAAGTCAAAACCATTTGATTCTTGAGATATTGTAAGTTCCCACACGAAACATAGATACATAATATGTTATGTAAGTTTCGACACGAACAAAAAAAAAAAATGTACCCATATATGTAAGTTCCTACACAGAGAGAAATAATTATTATCATACAGAACCGTAGTTTTACGATCGAAACGACCATAGAATTTTGGCAAAAGTATATATATTTCGATTATAGAATCTGAGAATTTCCCACTAAGTTGCAATTATGAAATTAATTGCATCACTTTCTATCTGCTTTTACTACCAATTAAAATAAATTACCTATTATTATCTGTGATAAAGAGTATGAACAATCCATTTTATTGGATTCCAGTACTCGTAGATTGTTAACGGAGTTAACTTTAAAAATGTATGTAATTTCTTATATGTTAAGTGAAAAAGGACAAATTCATTTAGACGATAATGATTATAAATTATTTTTTTTTTTTTAAAAACACACACACACCGCTAATACAAATATTACATGCACGTGGATGCGCGTAATTAATATGTGCCGTGCTAAATGTCCCACCGAATATGAAATTTTGATTGAAAATGAAATATATTATTCGTGCCGGAACTTATGCATTACATATTTTAAATAAAATGGATAAAAAAAAAAAAAAAAATAACTAAAACCGTTATCGTGTTTCATGTTTTCACCTTTATTTTCACGTTATTGAGAACACTACATGAAATATAAAAGTAAATTTCATCAGTACCCACTAGACCTGTACGTCACAGCAAAACCCCGGGAAATCTAGCGTAAACTGTTTTTATGCTTTTATCGTAAAAATCCCCGGTAAATTTCGTGAATCTAGCCTGTCGATTCTAGCCACTTAAAAAATATTTTTTTTATATTTTCTATAATCACAATCGATACGAGTTACAGCAGTTCTACGTACACAATATATGGCGGTAACAAGTCCGTATTTACAGCTGCGCAGGAAAATCTGCACAAAGGGCCATATAGTTTCCAAAAGATTTCAATATACGCTATAAGATGAATACACTATAATAAAACCCGAAAAGAAAAGAAAAAAACGTCCGCCTCGCTGGCGTCGTTTCGGGATTATTGTCGGTACCTTCCCTTTATAAAATATATTAATCGAATAAATATATATGTTGTATGTTCTTAGAAACTTATTATATTATAAAAGGTATAAAACGATCGAGGCGACTATATTGTATAAATCGAATAATTGTCAAGGAAAAAGGAAAAAAACACGTTTTCAATGTAAAAACGTTACCGACAGACACGGTCCCCTGCATTGTACTCGCCGGCAGAGCACATTTTGACATTTTACCGAGGTATTGAAATATTCTTATTGTCGTATAAGATTTATACCGGTCGTTTGGTCACGTACGCCTTAGGTTATACGATGAATACACCTTTTAGATAAAACGGAAAAAAAAAAAAATCCATCCCGCCACAGTGGCGCGTCTGGTCTGGTCGGTCCCTTTACATACGAGTAACTCTGTGTATGTATTATGTATTTACAAATATATATCGTATATGTATTGGCAACTATACGAGTATATTCTTAATAATTATTTTTAAAAAAACCCGAAAAAATGGATAAATTCACTGCGAAACGGGCTCTTTCTTACTTTTTTTTTTATTATTGTATTTCACTTAAGGATAATCGTAGAAACCTAAAATTGCCACAGGAATTAATATTATTAATATTATACCTCTCTAGGGGTAGAACATTTTTTTTTTTTATATATAAACATTTTCGTTTAATAAAACGCATAAAAATTTTGTTTTGGCTGTGCAGAAATTTTTGAGCCCCTTTTTTTTTAAAATTATTATTACTCCCGGATTCTCAATTCTTTGAAATTTATTATATTATAAAAGGTATAATACGATCAAAGCGTCTTTATTTTATAAATCGAATAATTGACAAGAAAAAAGGAAAAAACACGTTTTCAATGTAAAAACGTTACCGACAGACACCGTCCCGTGCATTGTACTCGCCGGCAGAGCACATTTTGACATTTTACCGAGGTATTGAAATATTCTTATTGTCGTATAAGATTTATACCGGTCGTTTGGTCACGTACGCCTTAGGTTATACGATGAATACACCTTTTAGATAAAACGGAAAAAAAAAAAAACCACCCCGCCACAGTGGCGCGTCTGGTCTGGTCGGTCCCTTTACATACGAGTAACTCTGTGTATGTATTATGTATTTAGAAATATATATCGTATATGTATTGGCCATTATACGAGTATATTCTTACTTTTTTTTTTTATTATTGTATTTCACTGAAGGATAATCGTAGAGACCTAAAATTGCCACAGGAATTAATATTACTAATATTAAACCTCTCAAGGCGTAGAATACTTTATATATATATATATACATTTTCGTTTAATAAAACGAATAAAAATTTTATTTTGACTGAGCAGAAATTTTTGGGCCCATTTTTTTAATTATTATTACTCCCGGATTCTCAATTCTACAAGTCTGTTTTTACAAGCCGACAGAGCACAATTGCCAACATAATAATGGTTAGTGTAAATATGTCTTTAAATTGTATTGGTACCTACTACGTATGGAAATACGAAATATGTACTTGTTGGTAAAATGTTTAACAATGACGATATATGTTAATAACTAGGCAATTGCCACAATTGTGATGTACATGACGCGAGTGTGTTAGCACTGTAATTTCCGGACAAATAATACTACGCAATAAACGATACCCGGCACCGAGAAAAAATATTTTAAACACCACAGCGGTATATTTTATGCGTCCGGAATCCCGCCGAAAAACACGAAAAGGTCACCGCGTCGTACGGGATGAACGCCGGAAATTCGCAAATAAATCGATCGAGCTCTGCGGTGTTAGTGCGCCGGCGCCGTCGGCAGGCCCGGCGATTCTGCGGAAATTTATGGGCGTCGGCGGACCGAAAGTTGCGCGCAACCCCCCCCCGACCAAGCACTTCGACCTGTTATACCGCACCGTGCGTTCCTAATCGATAAGCGTTCACCCCGGAACAACGTAGTTTCCGGAGGTAACGGCGACAATATATTAATACATTATCGCGTACGCCGGCAAATAAAATAGCGAAACTTAGGAATAAAACAAAATAAAATAATAAAAAAATACAACAAAAACCGTGACCGCGTCGTTATAGACGGCGATAATATTTTTACCCGGACGACCGTGGACCCCCCCCCACCGAGTGAAAAATGTATACCATAGACAATAATCGTTACTAATGTCGCACGGCGATAAAACCCAAGATGCCATTATGTTTAAATTATTAATCATTAATTTATGATATATATATATTTTTTTTCCCCGATCAAAACGGATCGGTATTATAATAAACGACAAACCGTTGTTAGCGATCAACAATTCTGAGCAGAATAGTGCGGTTATTACTGTGCACGAAATCAAACTATAATAATAAGTGGGGCGATTAAAGGACTTTGCTACGAAAGAAGAGATAAAACTGATGTTTAACAGATGTATACGATTTTTTTTTGTTTTTTTTTTGTATACACCATTATAAATTTATATATAGTTTTTTGTGTTACCTTGGTAACACAGATGAACAAAAAAAAAACCACTATTAATGATTGTAGTGCAATCACTGTGCTTTGCGGGTATCTATAAAAATAAATGAAAACACGTCAAACCATCGGCTTTATTTGTTTACGCGCCAGACAACAATACCAAAAATGTCGTATATCATAGAGCATTGCAACAAACGAAATGATCATGTCGCATTAAACAAAAAAAAAGTAATTATTTGTTTGACATGGTATTCATGGTCTATGACTACGTTTTGCAGTTACATAAATTACCTTAAAAATTGTTGGTTTTTAATAAAACAATTATCGACAATACACTGTTTACAAATTATACACTGTATGATAAACATAATTAATAAAGATTTAGTTTATTTATATATTCAAATAAAAGAATAAAAATTTATATGTTTACTAGGTACCCTGAATTAATTTCAAAATGTACAAACTATAATACTATAAAATAATATTTTATTTTCTTTGTTGATAAATTCGACTATTACTTCTTCGAAATTAATAGTATTGTGAAAAATAGCAAACCCGATAACAAAAAAAAAAAATAAATAAAATAAAATGTCATCAGTAAAATATACCACGCCTATAACTTAGTTTTTGAAGTGAAATGATAAGTAATAAAAAATTAAAATTATTTATATTGGTGTTTTCGTCTGTGCAAGTATTGCTGAAAACGCAGAAAAAACTACTACTATTTTATGGTAATTGCCCAAACGTTGATAACATTGCCCAGTACATATATGGATACTTATTTTTTTCGTGTCGAAACTTACATAATATGTATCTGCTTTACATTCAATGTTTCGTGTGGTAACTTACTAAACCTCAAGAATGAAATGGTTTTGCCCGTTTAGATTTTTTGTTTTCATCTGCATTTCTCTCATTGAATAATATAATACCGGAACTCTCGAGTAGATAAATTACAAACTTATAACATGTACGAATAAGAAACCGTACGCCATGCCGTCGTTATTCGCGAAGAGCAAGTAAAATTTGATAATCAAAAAGGTAGTATAAATTGGAATAAATAGAATTAATTATTATAAAGATACATTTAGGGCAATGGATCTTAATCGTTATTTATTATATTGACTATCCTTTTTAGATTATCCAATTTTACTTGTTTTTGGCGAACGACGACGGCACAGCATATAATTTCACATTCGTATATATTAAAAGTTTGAAATTTATGTACTCGCGAGTTACGGTATTAGTTTAATCAAAGAGAGAAATGTAGGTTAAAACAAAAAGTCCAAAAAGTCAAAACCATTTGATTCTTGAGATATTGTAAGTTCCCACACGAAACATAGATACATAATATGTTATGTAAGTTTTGACACGAACAAAAAAAAAAAGAACCCATATATGTGATATAATAGGAACAGACACAATTCACAAGTCTATATATTTACCCAATGTGAAAATACTAGTTAATTTATACTTTTGTAATGTAGGATAAGTGCCATATAAATCTATTAAAAAAGTTAAATTATTTTAAATTTTATTATTTATTATGAATGATTTTTGAATAAACAATCTAAAGTAGATATTCAAATAATAACCTATGGTTGATTTCTGCTTAATATTTATCACCATAGCTAAGGTATAGTCAATTTAAGACAATTCAAATTAACTGTAAGGCCACATTATTACAAAAATATATTCTTTTGTTTAGATAATATAGAATCTATAACCAAATTTATAGTATTACCTGCTACAATAAAACTGGAAGTATCATATAGGGTGATGTTTTTTTATTTAGGCTGCTGGGCTGTTTTGTATTGTTTGTAATCTTAATGACCAACTTGTTAAGCATTTTCAATTCATCTGTAACATTAAATATATTCAATTAACTTGATGTTGTAAACAGTAGCATCAATTTCTGTAATAAATAAACCACACAAGTTAAAATTGAAATGATAATTATGTTAAAAAAAGATTGAAATCTCATATACATGATGTTAGTTGGGTACTGAACTAGTGTTTGCTATGTAGGATTAAATAATTCATTTAAAACAATAAAAATGTTAGGAACTGTAGAAACTCATTGATTGTACACTGTGTAGATATCAAACAAATAGCATTCAGTGAAAAGACAATATATTAAATATCTTCTAACCAATGGTAAAAACATCTAATGCTTATATTTAATGAAAATATGGAATTATAAAAGGTCATGCTATATAATAGAATAATAAAAATTCTATTCTATGACATAATAGGAACAGACACAATTGCTAAACACAATATGTATACATTATGTAAAAATACTGGTTAATTTATACTTGTGTAATGTAGGAAAGTGCCATATAAATCTATTAAAAAAGTGAAATTATTTTAAATTTTCTTATTTATTATGAATGCTTTTTGAATAAACAATCTAAGGTAGATATTCAAATAATAACATATGGTTGTTTTTTGCTTAATAACTTATCACCATAGCTAAGGTATAGTCAATTTAAGACAATTCAATTTTACTGTAAGGTCACATTATTACAAAAATATATTCTTTTGTTTAGATAATATAGAATCTATAACCAAATTTAAAGTATTACCTCCAACAATAAAACTTGTAGTTTCATATGGTGTGATGTTTTTTTATTTAGGCTGCTGGGCTGTTTTGTATTGTTTGTAATCTTAATGACCAACTTGTTAAGCATTTTCAAATCATCTGTAACATTAAATATATTCAATTAACTTGATGTTGTAAACAGTAGCATCAATTTCTGTAATAAATAAACCACACAAGTTAAAATTGAAATGATATTTATGTTAAAAAAAGATTGAAATCTCATATACATGATGTTAGTTGGGTACTGAACTAGTGTTTGCTATGTAGGATTAAATAATTCATTTAAAACAATAAAAATGTTAGGAACTGTAGAAACTCATTGATTGTACACTGTGTAGATATCAAACAAATAGCATTCAGTTATAAGACAATATATTAAATATCTTCTAAGCAATGGTAAAAACATCTAATGCTTATATTCAATGAAAATATGGAATTAGAAAATGTCAAGCTATATTATAGAATAATAAAAATTCTATTCTATTATATAATAGGAACAGACACAATTCATAAAGACAATATGTATACACAATGTGAAAACACTGGTTAATTTATACTTGTGTAATGTAGGAAAGTGCCATATAAATCTATTAAAAAAGTGAAATTATTTTAAATTTTCTTATTTATTATGAATGCTTTTTGAATAAAAAATCTAAGGTAGATATTCAAATAATAACATATGGTTGTTTATTGCTTAATAACATATCACCATAGCTAAGGTATTGTAAATTTAAGACAATTCAATTTAACTGTAAGGTCACATTATTACAAAAATATATTCTTTTGTTTAGATAATATAGTATCTATAACAAAATTTAAAGTATTACTTCCAACAATAAACCTTGTAGTTTCATATGGTGTGATGTTTTTTTATTTAGGCTGCTGGGCTGTTTTGTATTGTTTGTTATCTTAATGACCAACTTGTTAAGCATTTTCAATTCATCTGTAACATTAAATATTTTAATTTAACTTGATGTTGTAAACAGTAGCATCAATTTCTGTAATAAATAAACCACACAAGTTAAAATTGAAATGATATTTATGTTAAAAAAAGATTGAAATCTCATATACATGATGTTAGTTGGGTACTGAACTAGTGTTTGCTATGTAGGATTAAATAATTCATTTAAAACAATAAAAATGTTAGGAACTGTAGAAACTCATTGATTGTACACTGTGTAGATATCAAACAAATAGCATTCAGTGAAAAGACAATATATTAAATATCTTCTAACCAATGGTAAAAACATCTTATGCTTATATTTAATGAAAATATGGAATTATAAAATGTCATGCTATATTATAGAATAATAAAAATTCTATTCTATTATATAATAGGAACAGACACAATTCATAAAGACAATATGTATACACAATGTGAAGACACTGGTTAATTTATACTTATGAAATGTATGTTAGGTGACACAAGAAACAAGTGAAAAAATAAATTGTGAAAAATTTATTTTTTTTTTTATGTATGCCTTTTAAGACAACAATCTAAACAGAAATATTATGAGCAGCTTGAACACAGTGTTTGGATTTTCTATAGATATCATAAGAAAAACATTGAATAATGTATTAAAATATAATAAGAATGTAGTAAAAAAATGTAATAATTTAAAATTTAAATTATTATTTTTGAATTTATTTGAAGAAATAATCTAAATAGAAATTTCAAGAACATTATATACACAGTGATTGTAATTTCCTTATATAGCAAAAGAAAATCATTGAATATAATATATGCTATATACCAAAATGAAGCACAGTCATTTTTAAAATGTTATAGGGACAGACACAATTCACAAGTCTATATGTTTACCCAATGTGAAAATACTGGTTAATTTATACTTGTGTAATGTAGGAAAGTGCCATATAAATCTATTAAAAAAGTGAAATTATTTTAAATTTTCTTATTTATTATGAATGCTTTTTGAATAAAAAATCTAAGGTAGATATTCAAATAATAACATATGGTTGTTTATTGCTTAATAACATATCACCATAGCTAAGGTATTGTAAATTTAAGACAATTCAATTTAACTGTAAGGTCACATTATTACAAAAATATATTCTTTTGTTTAGATAATATAGTATCTATAACAAAATTTAAAGTATTACTTCCAACAATAAACCTTGTAGTTTCATATGGTGTGATGTTTTTTTATTTAGGCTGCTGGGCTGTTTTGTATTGTTTGTTATCTTAATGACCAACTTGTTAAGCATTTTCAATTCATCTGTAACATTAAATATTTTAATTTAACTTGATGTTGTAAACAGTAGCATCAATTTCTGTAATAAATAAACCACACAAATTAAAATTGAAATGATATTTATGTTAAAAAAAGATTGAAATCTCATATACATGATGTTAGTTGGGTACTGAACTAGTGTTTGCTATGTAGGATTAAATAATTCATTTAAAACAATAAAAATGTTAGGAACTGTAGAAACTCATTGATTGTACACTGTGTAGATATCAAACAAATAGCATTCAGTGAAAAGACAATATATTAAATATCTTCTAACCAATGGTAAAAACATCTTATGCTTATATTTAATGAAAATATGGAATTATAAAATGTCATGCTATATTATAGAATAATAAAAATTCTATTCTATTATATAATAGGAACAGACACAATTCATAAAGACAATATGTATACACAATGTGAAGACACTGGTTAATTTATACTTGTGTAATGTAGGAAAGTGCCATATAAATCTATTAAAAAGGGAAATTATTTTAAATTTTCTTATTTATTATGAATGCTTTTTGAATAAACAATCTAAGGTAGATATTCAAATAATAACATATGGTTGTTTTTTGCTTAATAACTTATCACCATAGCTAAGGTATAGTCAATTTAAGACAATTCAATTTTACTGTAAGGTCACATTATTACAAAAATATATTCTTTTGTTTAGATAATATAGAATCTATAACCAAATTTAAAGTATTACCTCCAACAATAAAACTTGTAGTTTCATATGGTGTGATGTTTTTTTATTTAGGCTGCTGGGCTGTTTTGTATTGTTTGTAATCTTAATGACCAACTTGTTAAGCATTTTCAAATCATCTGTAACATTAAATATATTCAATTAACTTGATGTTGTAAACAGTAGCATCAATTTCTGTAATAAATAAACCACACAAGTTAAAATTGAAATGATATTTATGTTAAAAAAAGATTGAAATCTCATATACATGATGTTAGTTGGGTACTGAAGTAGTGTTTGCTATGTAGGATTAAATAATTCATTTAAAACAATAAAAATGTTAGGAACTGTAGAAACTCATTGATTGTACACTGTGTAGATATCAAACAAATAGCATTCAGTGAAAAGACAATATATTAAATATCTTCTAAGCAATGGTAAATACATCTTATGCTTATATTTAATGAAAATATGGAATTATAAAAGGTCATGCTATATAATAGAATAATAAAAATTCTATTCAATGACATAATAGGAACAGACACAATTGGTAAACACAATATGTAAACATTATGTAAAAATACTGGTTAATTTATACTTGTGTAATGTAGGAAAGTGCCATATAAATCTATTAAAAAAGTGAAATTATTTTAAATTTTCTTATTTATTATGAATGCTTTTTGAATAAACAATCTAAGGTAGATATTCAAATAATAACATATGGTTGTTTTCTGCTTAATAACATATCACCATAGCTAAGGTATTGTAAATTTAAGACAATTCAATTTAACTGTAAGGTCACATTATTACAAAAATATATTCTTTTGTTTAGATAATATAGTATCTATAACAAAATTTAAAGTATTACTTCCAACAATAAACCTTGTAGTTTCATATGGTGTGATGTTTTTTTATTTAGGCTGCTGGGCTGTTTTGTATTGTTTGTTATCTTAATGACCAACTTGTTAAGCATTTTCAATTCATCTGTAACATTAAATATTTTAATTTAACTTGATGTTGTAAACAGTAGCATCAATTTCTGTAATAAATAAACCACACAAGTTAAAATTGAAATGATATTTATGTTAAAAAAAGATTGAAATCTCATATACATGATGTTAGTTGGGTACTGAAGTAGTGTTTGCTATGTAGGATTAAATAATTCATTTAAAACAATAAAAATGTTAGGAACTGTAGAAACTCATTGATTGTACACTGTGTAGATATCAAACAAATAGCATTCAGTGAAAAGACAATATATTAAATATCTTCTAACCAATGGTAAAAACATCTTATGCTTATATTTAATGAAAATATGGAATTATAAAATGTCATGCTATATTATAGAATAATAAAAATTCTATTCTATTATATAATAGGAACAGACACAATTCATAAAGACAATATGTATACACAATGTGAAAACACTGGTTAATTTATACTTGTGTAATGTAGGAAAGTGCCATATAAATCTATTAAAAAAGTGAAATTATTTTAAATTTTCTTATTTATTATGAATGCTTTTTGAATAAAAAATCTAAGGTAGATATTCAAATAATAACATATGGTTGTTTATTGCTTAATAACATATCACCATAGCTAAGGTATTGTAAATTTAAGACAATTCAATTTAACTGTAAGGTCACATTATTACAAAAATATATTCTTTTGTTTAGATAATATAGTATCTATAACAAAATTTAAAGTATTACTTCCAACAATAAACCTTGTAGTTTTATATGGTGTGATGTTTTTTTATTTAGGCTGCTGGGCTGTTTTGTATTGTTTGTTATCTTAATGACCAACTTGTTAAGCATTTTCAATTCATCTGTAACATTAAATATTTTAATTTAACTTGATGTTGTAAACAGTAGCATCAATTTCTGTAATAAATAAACCACACAAGTTAAAATTGAAATGATATTTATGTTAAAAAAAGATTGAAATCTCATATACATGATGTTAGTTGGGTACTGAAGTAGTGTTTGCTATGTAGGATTAAATAATTCATTTAAAACAATAAAAATGTTAGGAACTGTAGAAACTCATTGATTGTACACTGTGTAGATATCAAACAAATAGCATTCAGTGAAAAGACAATATATTAAATATCTTCTAACCAATGGTAAAAACATCTTATGCTTATATTTAATGAAAATATGGAATTATAAAATGTCATGCTATATTATAGAATAATAAAAATTCTATTCTATTATATAATAGGAACAGACACAATTCATAAAGACAATATGTATACACAATGTGAAAACACTGGTTAATTTATACTTGTGTAATGTAGGAAAGTGCCATATAAATCTATTAAAAAGGGAAATTATTTTAAATTTTCTTATTTATTATGAATGCTTTTTGAATAAAAAATCTAAGGTAGATATTCAAATAATAACATATGGTTGTTTATTGCTTAATAACATATCACCATAGCTAAGGTATTGTAAATTTAAGACAATTCAATTTAACTGTAAGGTCACATTATTACAAAAATATATTCTTTTGTTTAGATAATATAGTATCTATAACAAAATTTAAAGTATTACTTCCAACAATAAACCTTGTAGTTTTATATGGTGTGATGTTTTTTTATTTAGGCTGCTGGGCTGTTTTGTATTGTTTGTTATCTTAATGACCAACTTGTTAAGCATTTTCAATTCATCTGTAACATTAAATATTTTAATTTAACTTGATGTTGTAAACAGTAGCATCAATTTCTGTAATAAATAAACCACACAAGTTAAAATTGAAATGATATTTATGTTAAAAAAGATTGAAATCTCATATACATGATGTTAGTTGGGTACTGAACTAGTGTTTGCTATGTAGGATTAAATAATTCATTTAAAACAATAAAAATGTTAGGAACTGTAGAACCTCATTGATTGGACATTGTGTGGATATCCAAAGAATAGCATTCAGTTATAAGACAATATATTAAATATCTTCTAACCAATGGTAAAAACATCTAATGCTTATATTCAATGAAAATATGGAATTAGAAAATGTCAAGCTATATTATAGAATAATAAAAATTCTATTCTATTATATAATAGGAACAGACACAATTCATAAAGACAATATGTATACACAATGTGAAAATATTGGTTAATTTATACTTGTGTAATGTAGGAAAGTGCCATATAAATCTATTAAAAAAGTGAAATTATTTTAAATTTTCTTATTTATTATGAATGCTTTTTGAATAAACAATCTAAGGTAGATATTCAAATAATAACATATGGTTGTTTTTTGCTTAATAACTTATCACCATAGCTAAGGTATAGTCAATTTAAGACAATTCAATTTTACTGTAAGGTCACATTATTACAAAAATATATTCTTTTGTTTAGATAATATAGAATCTATAACCAAATTTAAAGTATTACCTCCAACAATAAAACTTGTAGTTTCATATGGTGTGATGTTTTTTTATTTAGGCTGCTGGGCTGTTTTGTATTGTTTGTAATCTTAATGACCAACTTGTTAAGCATTTTCAAATCATCTGTAACATTAAATATATTCAATTAACTTGATGTTGTAAACAGTAGCATCAATTTCTGTAATAAATAAACCACACAAGTTAAAATTGAAATGATATTTATGTTAAAAAAAGATTGAAATCTCATATACATGATGTTAGTTGGGTACTGAACTAGTGTTTGCTATGTAGGATTAAATAATTCATTTAAAACAATAAAAATGTTAGGAACTGTAGAAACTCATTGATTGTACACTGTGTAGATATCAAACAAATAGCATTCAGTGAAAAGACAATATATTAAATATCTTCTAAGCAATGGTAAAAACATCTTATGCTTATATTTAATGAAAATATGGAATTATAAAAGGTCATGCTATATAATAGAATAATAAAAATTCTATTCTATGACATAATAGGAACAGACACAATTGGTAAACACAATATGTAAACATTATGTAAAAATACTGGTTAATTTATACTTGTGTAATGTAGGAAAGTGCCATATAAATCTATTAAAAAAGTGAAATTATTTTAAATTTTCTTATTTATTATGAATGCTTTTTGAATAAACAATCTAAGGTAGATATTCAAATAATAACATATGGTTGTTTTCTGCTTAATAACATATCACCATAGCTAAGGTATTGTAAATTTAAGACAATTCAATTTAACTGTAAGGTCACATTATTACAAAAATATATTCTTTTGTTTAGATAATATAGTATCTATAACAAAATTTAAAGTATTACTTCCAACAATAAACCTTGTAGTTTCATATGGTGTGATGTTTTTTTATTTAGGCTGCTGGGCTGTTTTGTATTGTTTGTTATCTTAATGACCAACTTGTTAAGCATTTTCAATTCATCTGTAACATTAAATATTTTAATTTAACTTGATGTTGTAAACAGTAGCATCAATTTCTGTAATAAATAAACCACACAAGTTAAAATTGAAATGATATTTATTTTAAAAAAAGATTGAAATCTCATATACATGATGTTAGTTGGGTACTGAAGTAGTGTTTGCTATGTAGGATTAAATAATTCATTTAAAACAATAAAAATGTTAGGAACTGTAGAAACTCATTGATTGTACACTGTGTAGATATCAAACAAATAGCATTCAGTGAAAAGACAATATATTAAATATCTTCTAACCAATGGTAAAAACATCTTATGCTTATATTTAATGAAAATATGGAATTATAAAATGTCATGCTATATTATAGAATAATAAAAATTCTATTCTATTATATAATAGGAACAGACACAATTCATAAAGACAATATGTATACACAATGTGAAAACACTGGTTAATTTATACTTGTGTAATGTAGGAAAGTGCCATATAAATCTATTAAAAAAGTGAAATTATTTTAAATTTTCTTATTTATTATGAATGCTTTTTGAATAAAAAATCTAAGGTAGATATTCAAATAATAACATATGGTTGTTTATTGCTTAATAACATATCACCATAGCTAAGGTATTGTAAATTTAAGACAATTCAATTTAACTGTAAGGTCACATTATTACAAAAATATATTCTTTTGTTTAGATAATATAGTATCTATAACAAAATTTAAAGTATTACTTCCAACAATAAACCTTGTAGTTTTATATGGTGTGATGTTTTTTTATTTAGGCTGCTGGGCTGTTTTGTATTGTTTGTTATCTTAATGACCAACTTGTTAAGCATTTTCAATTCATCTGTAACATTAAATATTTTAATTTAACTTGATGTTGTAAACAGTAGCATCAATTTCTGTAATAAATAAACCACACAAGTTAAAATTGAAATGATATTTATGTTAAAAAAGATTGAAATCTCATATACATGATGTTAGTTGGGTACTGAACTAGTGTTTGCTATGTAGGATTAAATAATTCATTTAAAACAATAAAAATGTTAGGAACTGTAGAACCTCATTGATTGGACATTGTGTGGATATCCAAAGAATAGCATTCAGTTATAAGACAATATATTAAATATCTTCTAACCAATGGTAAAAACATCTAATGCTTATATTCAATGAAAATATGGAATTAGAAAATGTCAAGCTATATTATAGAATAATAAAAATTCTATTCTATTATATAATAGGAACAGACACAATTCATAAAGACAATATGTATACACAATGTGAAAATATTGGTTAATTTATACTTGTGTAATGTAGGAAAGTGCCATATAAATCTATTAAAAAAGTGAAATTATTTTAAATTTTCTTATTTATTATGAATGCTTTTTGAATAAACAATCTAAGGTAGATATTCAAATAATAACATATGGTTGTTTTTTGCTTAATAACTTATCACCATAGCTAAGGTATAGTCAATTTAAGACAATTCAATTTTACTGTAAGGTCACATTATTACAAAAATATATTCTTTTGTTTAGATAATATAGAATCTATAACCAAATTTAAAGTATTACCTCCAACAATAAAACTTGTAGTTTCATATGGTGTGATGTTTTTTTATTTAGGCTGCTGGGCTGTTTTGTATTGTTTGTAATCTTAATGACCAACTTGTTAAGCATTTTCAAATCATCTGTAACATTAAATATATTCAATTAACTTGATGTTGTAAACAGTAGCATCAATTTCTGTAATAAATAAACCACACAAGTTAAAATTGAAATGATATTTATGTTAAAAAAAGATTGAAATCTCATATACATGATGTTAGTTGGGTACTGAACTAGTGTTTGCTATGTAGGATTAAATAATTCATTTAAAACAATAAAAATGTTAGGAACTGTAGAAACTCATTGATTGTACACTGTGTAGATATCAAACAAATAGCATTCAGTGAAAAGACAATATATTAAATATCTTCTAAGCAATGGTAAAAACATCTTATGCTTATATTTAATGAAAATATGGAATTATAAAAGGTCATGCTATATAATAGAATAATAAAAATTCTATTCTATGACATAATAGGAACAGACACAATTGGTAAACACAATATGTAAACATTATGTAAAAATACTGGTTAATTTATACTTGTGTAATGTAGGAAAGTGCCATATAAATCTATTAAAAAAGTGAAATTATTTTAAATTTTCTTATTTATTATGAATGCTTTTTGAATAAACAATCTAAGGTAGATATTCAAATAATAACATATGGTTGTTTTCTGCTTAATAACATATCACCATAGCTAAGGTATTGTAAATTTAAGACAATTCAATTTAACTGTAAGGTCACATTATTACAAAAATATATTCTTTTGTTTAGATAATATAGTATCTATAACAAAATTTAAAGTATTACTTCCAACAATAAACCTTGTAGTTTCATATGGTGTGATGTTTTTTTATTTAGGCTGCTGGGCTGTTTTGTATTGTTTGTTATCTTAATGACCAACTTGTTAAGCATTTTCAATTCATCTGTAACATTAAATATTTTAATTTAACTTGATGTTGTAAACAGTAGCATCAATTTCTGTAATAAATAAACCACACAAGTTAAAATTGAAATGATATTTATTTTAAAAAAAGATTGAAATCTCATATACATGATGTTAGTTGGGTACTGAAGTAGTGTTTGCTATGTAGGATTAAATAATTCATTTAAAACAATAAAAATGTTAGGAACTGTAGAAACTCATTGATTGTACACTGTGTAGATATCAAACAAATAGCATTCAGTGAAAAGACAATATATTAAATATCTTCTAACCAATGGTAAAAACATCTTATGCTTATATTTAATGAAAATATGGAATTATAAAATGTCATGCTATATTATAGAATAATAAAAATTCTATTCTATTATATAATAGGAACAGACACAATTCATAAAGACAATATGTATACACAATGTGAAAACACTGGTTAATTTATACTTGTGTAATGTAGGAAAGTGCCATATAAATCTATTAAAAAAGTGAAATTATTTTAAATTTTCTTATTTATTATGAATGCTTTTTGAATAAAAAATCTAAGGTAGATATTCAAATAATAACATATGGTTGTTTATTGCTTAATAACATATCACCATAGCTAAGGTATTGTAAATTTAAGACAATTCAATTTAACTGTAAGGTCACATTATTACAAAAATATATTCTTTTGTTTAGATAATATAGTATCTATAACAAAATTTAAAGTATTACTTCCAACAATAAACCTTGTAGTTTTATATGGTGTGATGTTTTTTTATTTAGGCTGCTGGGCTGTTTTGTATTGTTTGTTATCTTAATGACCAACTTGTTAAGCATTTTCAATTCATCTGTAACATTAAATATTTTAATTTAACTTGATGTTGTAAACAGTAGCATCAATTTCTGTAATAAATAAACCACACAAGTTAAAATTGAAATGATATTTATGTTAAAAAAGATTGAAATCTCATATACATGATGTTAGTTGGGTACTGAACTAGTGTTTGCTATGTAGGATTAAATAATTCATTTAAAACAATAAAAATGTTAGGAACTGTAGAACCTCATTGATTGGACATTGTGTGGATATCCAAAGAATAGCATTCAGTTATAAGACAATATATTAAATATCTTCTAACCAATGGTAAAAACATCTAATGCTTATATTCAATGAAAATATGGAATTAGAAAATGTCAAGCTATATTATAGAATAATAAAAATTCTATTCTATTATATAATAGGAACAGACACAATTCATAAAGACAATATGTATACACAATGTGAAAATATTGGTTAATTTATACTTGTGTAATGTAGGAAAGTGCCATATAAATCTATTAAAAAAGTGAAATTATTTTAAATTTTCTTATTTATTATGAATGCTTTTTGAATAAACAATCTAAGGTAGATATTCAAATAATAACATATGGTTGTTTTTTGCTTAATAACTTATCACCATAGCTAAGGTATAGTCAATTTAAGACAATTCAATTTTACTGTAAGGTCACATTATTACAAAAATATATTCTTTTGTTTAGATAATATAGAATCTATAACCAAATTTAAAGTATTACCTCCAACAATAAAACTTGTAGTTTCATATGGTGTGATGTTTTTTTATTTAGGCTGCTGGGCTGTTTTGTATTGTTTGTAATCTTAATGACCAACTTGTTAAGCATTTTCAAATCATCTGTAACATTAAATATATTCAATTAACTTGATGTTGTAAACAGTAGCATCAATTTCTGTAATAAATAAACCACACAAGTTAAAATTGAAATGATATTTATGTTAAAAAAAGATTGAAATCTCATATACATGATGTTAGTTGGGTACTGAACTAGTGTTTGCTATGTAGGATTAAATAATTCATTTAAAACAATAAAAATGTTAGGAACTGTAGAAACTCATTGATTGTACACTGTGTAGATATCAAACAAATAGCATTCAGTGAAAAGACAATATATTAAATATCTTCTAAGCAATGGTAAAAACATCTTATGCTTATATTTAATGAAAATATGGAATTATAAAAGGTCATGCTATATAATAGAATAATAAAAATTCTATTCTATGACATAATAGGAACAGACACAATTGGTAAACACAATATGTAAACATTATGTAAAAATACTGGTTAATTTATACTTGTGTAATGTAGGAAAGTGCCATATAAATCTATTAAAAAAGTGAAATTATTTTAAATTTTCTTATTTATTATGAATGCTTTTTGAATAAACAATCTAAGGTAGATATTCAAATAATAACATATGGTTGTTTTCTGCTTAATAACATATCACCATAGCTAAGGTATTGTAAATTTAAGACAATTCAATTTAACTGTAAGGTCACATTATTACAAAAATATATTCTTTTGTTTAGATAATATAGTATCTATAACAAAATTTAAAGTATTACTTCCAACAATAAACCTTGTAGTTTCATATGGTGTGATGTTTTTTTATTTAGGCTGCTGGGCTGTTTTGTATTGTTTGTTATCTTAATGACCAACTTGTTAAGCATTTTCAATTCATCTGTAACATTAAATATTTTAATTTAACTTGATGTTGTAAACAGTAGCATCAATTTCTGTAATAAATAAACCACACAAGTTAAAATTGAAATGATATTTATGTTAAAAAAAGATTGAAATCTCATATACATGATGTTAGTTGGGTACTGAAGTAGTGTTTGCTATGTAGGATTAAATAATTCATTTAAAACAATAAAAATGTTAGGAACTGTAGAAACTCATTGATTGTACACTGTGTAGATATCAAACAAATAGCATTCAGTGAAAAGACAATATATTAAATATCTTCTAACCAATGGTAAAAACATCTTATGCTTATATTTAATGAAAATATGGAATTATAAAATGTCATGCTATATTATAGAATAATAAAAATTCTATTCTATTATATAATAGGAACAGACACAATTCATAAAGACAATATGTATACACAATGTGAAAACACTGGTTAATTTATACTTGTGTAATGTAGGAAAGTGCCATATAAATCTATTAAAAAAGTGAAATTATTTTAAATTTTCTTATTTATTATGAATGCTTTTTGAATAAAAAATCTAAGGTAGATATTCAAATAATAACATATGGTTGTTTATTGCTTAATAACATATCACCATAGCTAAGGTATTGTAAATTTAAGACAATTCAATTTAACTGTAAGGTCACATTATTACAAAAATATATTCTTTTGTTTAGATAATATAGTATCTATAACAAAATTTAAAGTATTACTTCCAACAATAAACCTTGTAGTTTTATATGGTGTGATGTTTTTTTATTTAGGCTGCTGGGCTGTTTTGTATTGTTTGTTATCTTAATGACCAACTTGTTAAGCATTTTCAATTCATCTGTAACATTAAATATTTTAATTTAACTTGATGTTGTAAACAGTAGCATCAATTTCTGTAATAAATAAACCACACAAGTTAAAATTGAAATGATATTTATGTTAAAAAAAGATTGAAATCTCATATACATGATGTTAGTTGGGTACTGAAGTAGTGTTTGCTATGTAGGATTAAATAATTCATTTAAAACAATAAAAATGTTAGGAACTGTAGAAACTCATTGATTGTACACTGTGTAGATATCAAACAAATAGCATTCAGTGAAAAGACAATATATTAAATATCTTCTAACCAATGGTAAAAACATCTTATGCTTATATTTAATGAAAATATGGAATTATAAAATGTCATGCTATATTATAGAATAATAAAAATTCTATTCTATTATATAATAGGAACAGACACAATTCATAAAGACAATATGTATACACAATGTGAAAACACTGGTTAATTTATACTTGTGTAATGTAGGAAAGTGCCATATAAATCTATTAAAAAGGGAAATTATTTTAAATTTTCTTATTTATTATGAATGCTTTTTGAATAAAAAATCTAAGGTAGATATTCAAATAATAACATATGGTTGTTTATTGCTTAATAACATATCACCATAGCTAAGGTATTGTAAATTTAAGACAATTCAATTTAACTGTAAGGTCACATTATTACAAAAATATATTCTTTTGTTTAGATAATATAGTATCTATAACAAAATTTAAAGTATTACTTCCAACAATAAACCTTGTAGTTTTATATGGTGTGATGTTTTTTTATTTAGGCTGCTGGGCTGTTTTGTATTGTTTGTTATCTTAATGACCAACTTGTTAAGCATTTTCAATTCATCTGTAACATTAAATATTTTAATTTAACTTGATGTTGTAAACAGTAGCATCAATTTCTGTAATAAATAAACCACACAAGTTAAAATTGAAATGATATTTATGTTAAAAAAGATTGAAATCTCATATACATGATGTTAGTTGGGTACTGAACTAGTGTTTGCTATGTAGGATTAAATAATTCATTTAAAACAATAAAAATGTTAGGAACTGTAGAACCTCATTGATTGGACATTGTGTGGATATCCAAAGAATAGCATTCAGTTATAAGACAATATATTAAATATCTTCTAACCAATGGTAAAAACATCTAATGCTTATATTCAATGAAAATATGGAATTAGAAAATGTCAAGCTATATTATAGAATAATAAAAATTCTATTCTATTATATAATAGGAACAGACACAATTCATAAAGACAATATGTATACACAATGTGAAAATATTGGTTAATTTATACTTGTGTAATGTAGGAAAGTGCCATATAAATCTATTAAAAAAGTGAAATTATTTTAAATTTTCTTATTTATTATGAATGCTTTTTGAATAAACAATCTAAGGTAGATATTCAAATAATAACATATGGTTGTTTTTTGCTTAATAACTTATCACCATAGCTAAGGTATAGTCAATTTAAGACAATTCAATTTTACTGTAAGGTCACATTATTACAAAAATATATTCTTTTGTTTAGATAATATAGAATCTATAACCAAATTTAAAGTATTACCTCCAACAATAAAACTTGTAGTTTCATATGGTGTGATGTTTTTTTATTTAGGCTGCTGGGCTGTTTTGTATTGTTTGTAATCTTAATGACCAACTTGTTAAGCATTTTCAAATCATCTGTAACATTAAATATATTCAATTAACTTGATGTTGTAAACAGTAGCATCAATTTCTGTAATAAATAAACCACACAAGTTAAAATTGAAATGATATTTATGTTAAAAAAAGATTGAAATCTCATATACATGATGTTAGTTGGGTACTGAACTAGTGTTTGCTATGTAGGATTAAATAATTCATTTAAAACAATAAAAATGTTAGGAACTGTAGAAACTCATTGATTGTACACTGTGTAGATATCAAACAAATAGCATTCAGTGAAAAGACAATATATTAAATATCTTCTAAGCAATGGTAAAAACATCTTATGCTTATATTTAATGAAAATATGGAATTATAAAAGGTCATGCTATATAATAGAATAATAAAAATTCTATTCTATGACATAATAGGAACAGACACAATTGGTAAACACAATATGTAAACATTATGTAAAAATACTGGTTAATTTATACTTGTGTAATGTAGGAAAGTGCCATATAAATCTATTAAAAAAGTGAAATTATTTTAAATTTTCTTATTTATTATGAATGCTTTTTGAATAAACAATCTAAGGTAGATATTCAAATAATAACATATGGTTGTTTTCTGCTTAATAACATATCACCATAGCTAAGGTATTGTAAATTTAAGACAATTCAATTTAACTGTAAGGTCACATTATTACAAAAATATATTCTTTTGTTTAGATAATATAGTATCTATAACAAAATTTAAAGTATTACTTCCAACAATAAACCTTGTAGTTTCATATGGTGTGATGTTTTTTTATTTAGGCTGCTGGGCTGTTTTGTATTGTTTGTTATCTTAATGACCAACTTGTTAAGCATTTTCAATTCATCTGTAACATTAAATATTTTAATTTAACTTGATGTTGTAAACAGTAGCATCAATTTCTGTAATAAATAAACCACACAAGTTAAAATTGAAATGATATTTATGTTAAAAAAAGATTGAAATCTCATATACATGATGTTAGTTGGGTACTGAAGTAGTGTTTGCTATGTAGGATTAAATAATTCATTTAAAACAATAAAAATGTTAGGAACTGTAGAAACTCATTGATTGTACACTGTGTAGATATCAAACAAATAGCATTCAGTGAAAAGACAATATATTAAATATCTTCTAACCAATGGTAAAAACATCTTATGCTTATATTTAATGAAAATATGGAATTATAAAATGTCATGCTATATTATAGAATAATAAAAATTCTATTCTATTATATAATAGGAACAGACACAATTCATAAAGACAATATGTATACACAATGTGAAAACACTGGTTAATTTATACTTGTGTAATGTAGGAAAGTGCCATATAAATCTATTAAAAAAGTGAAATTATTTTAAATTTTCTTATTTATTATGAATGCTTTTTGAATAAAAAATCTAAGGTAGATATTCAAATAATAACATATGGTTGTTTATTGCTTAATAACATATCACCATAGCTAAGGTATTGTAAATTTAAGACAATTCAATTTAACTGTAAGGTCACATTATTACAAAAATATATTCTTTTGTTTAGATAATATAGTATCTATAACAAAATTTAAAGTATTACTTCCAACAATAAACCTTGTAGTTTTATATGGTGTGATGTTTTTTTATTTAGGCTGCTGGGCTGTTTTGTATTGTTTGTTATCTTAATGACCAACTTGTTAAGCATTTTCAATTCATCTGTAACATTAAATATTTTAATTTAACTTGATGTTGTAAACAGTAGCATCAATTTCTGTAATAAATAAACCACACAAGTTAAAATTGAAATGATATTTATGTTAAAAAAGATTGAAATCTCATATACATGATGTTAGTTGGGTACTGAACTAGTGTTTGCTATGTAGGATTAAATAATTCATTTAAAACAATAAAAATGTTAGGAACTGTAGAACCTCATTGATTGGACATTGTGTGGATATCCAAAGAATAGCATTCAGTTATAAGACAATATATTAAATATCTTCTAACCAATGGTAAAAACATCTAATGCTTATATTCAATGAAAATATGGAATTAGAAAATGTCAAGCTATATTATAGAATAATAAAAATTCTATTCTATTATATAATAGGAACAGACACAATTCATAAAGACAATATGTATACACAATGTGAAAATATTGGTTAATTTATACTTGTGTAATGTAGGAAAGTGCCATATAAATCTATTAAAAAAGTGAAATTATTTTAAATTTTCTTATTTATTATGAATGCTTTTTGAATAAACAATCTAAGGTAGATATTCAAATAATAACATATGGTTGTTTTTTGCTTAATAACTTATCACCATAGCTAAGGTATAGTCAATTTAAGACAATTCAATTTTACTGTAAGGTCACATTATTACAAAAATATATTCTTTTGTTTAGATAATATAGAATCTATAACCAAATTTAAAGTATTACCTCCAACAATAAAACTTGTAGTTTCATATGGTGTGATGTTTTTTTATTTAGGCTGCTGGGCTGTTTTGTATTGTTTGTAATCTTAATGACCAACTTGTTAAGCATTTTCAAATCATCTGTAACATTAAATATATTCAATTAACTTGATGTTGTAAACAGTAGCATCAATTTCTGTAATAAATAAACCACACAAGTTAAAATTGAAATGATATTTATGTTAAAAAAAGATTGAAATCTCATATACATGATGTTAGTTGGGTACTGAACTAGTGTTTGCTATGTAGGATTAAATAATTCATTTAAAACAATAAAAATGTTAGGAACTGTAGAAACTCATTGATTGTACACTGTGTAGATATCAAACAAATAGCATTCAGTGAAAAGACAATATATTAAATATCTTCTAAGCAATGGTAAAAACATCTTATGCTTATATTTAATGAAAATATGGAATTATAAAAGGTCATGCTATATAATAGAATAATAAAAATTCTATTCTATGACATAATAGGAACAGACACAATTGGTAAACACAATATGTAAACATTATGTAAAAATACTGGTTAATTTATACTTGTGTAATGTAGGAAAGTGCCATATAAATCTATTAAAAAAGTGAAATTATTTTAAATTTTCTTATTTATTATGAATGCTTTTTGAATAAACAATCTAAGGTAGATATTCAAATAATAACATATGGTTGTTTTCTGCTTAATAACATATCACCATAGCTAAGGTATTGTAAATTTAAGACAATTCAATTTAACTGTAAGGTCACATTATTACAAAAATATATTCTTTTGTTTAGATAATATAGTATCTATAACAAAATTTAAAGTATTACTTCCAACAATAAACCTTGTAGTTTCATATGGTGTGATGTTTTTTTATTTAGGCTGCTGGGCTGTTTTGTATTGTTTGTTATCTTAATGACCAACTTGTTAAGCATTTTCAATTCATCTGTAACATTAAATATTTTAATTTAACTTGATGTTGTAAACAGTAGCATCAATTTCTGTAATAAATAAACCACACAAGTTAAAATTGAAATGATATTTATGTTAAAAAAGATTGAAATCTCATATACATGATGTTAGTTGGGTACTGAACTAGTGTTTGCTATGTAGGATTAAATAATTCATTTAAAACAATAAAAATGTTAGGAACTGTAGAACCTCATTGATTGGACATTGTGTGGATATCCAAAGAATAGCATTCAGTTATAAGACAATATATTAAATATCTTCTAACCAATGGTAAAAACATCTAATGCTTATATTCAATGAAAATATGGAATTAGAAAATGTCAAGCTATATTATAGAATAATAAAAATTCTATTCTATTATATAATAGGAACAGACACAATTCATAAAGACAATATGTATACACAATGTGAAAATATTGGTTAATTTATACTTGTGTAATGTAGGAAAGTGCCATATAAATCTATTAAAAAAGTGAAATTATTTTAAATTTTCTTATTTATTATGAATGCTTTTTGAATAAACAATCTAAGGTAGATATTCAAATAATAACATATGGTTGTTTTTTGCTTAATAACTTATCACCATAGCTAAGGTATAGTCAATTTAAGACAATTCAATTTTACTGTAAGGTCACATTATTACAAAAATATATTCTTTTGTTTAGATAATATAGAATCTATAACCAAATTTAAAGTATTACCTCCAACAATAAAACTTGTAGTTTCATATGGTGTGATGTTTTTTTATTTAGGCTGCTGGGCTGTTTTGTATTGTTTGTAATCTTAATGACCAACTTGTTAAGCATTTTCAAATCATCTGTAACATTAAATATATTCAATTAACTTGATGTTGTAAACAGTAGCATCAATTTCTGTAATAAATAAACCACACAAGTTAAAATTGAAATGATATTTATGTTAAAAAAAGATTGAAATCTCATATACATGATGTTAGTTGGGTACTGAACTAGTGTTTGCTATGTAGGATTAAATAATTCATTTAAAACAATAAAAATGTTAGGAACTGTAGAAACTCATTGATTGTACACTGTGTAGATATCAAACAAATAGCATTCAGTGAAAAGACAATATATTAAATATCTTCTAAGCAATGGTAAAAACATCTTATGCTTATATTTAATGAAAATATGGAATTATAAAAGGTCATGCTATATAATAGAATAATAAAAATTCTATTCTATGACATAATAGGAACAGACACAATTGGTAAACACAATATGTAAACATTATGTAAAAATACTGGTTAATTTATACTTGTGTAATGTAGGAAAGTGCCATATAAATCTATTAAAAAAGTGAAATTATTTTAAATTTTCTTATTTATTATGAATGCTTTTTGAATAAACAATCTAAGGTAGATATTCAAATAATAACATATGGTTGTTTTCTGCTTAATAACATATCACCATAGCTAAGGTATTGTAAATTTAAGACAATTCAATTTAACTGTAAGGTCACATTATTACAAAAATATATTCTTTTGTTTAGATAATATAGTATCTATAACAAAATTTAAAGTATTACTTCCAACAATAAACCTTGTAGTT
The DNA here is from genome assembly GCA_956483605.1 of Tuberolachnus salignus. Lineage (NCBI taxonomy): Eukaryota > Metazoa > Arthropoda > Insecta > Hemiptera > Aphididae > Tuberolachnus > Tuberolachnus salignus. The sequence goes on from OY101431.1 coordinate 10,155,399, forward strand.
TCATATGGTGTGATGTTTTTTTATTTAGGCTGCTGGGCTGTTTTGTATTGTTTGTTATCTTAATGACCAACTTGTTAAGCATTTTCAATTCATCTGTAACATTAAATATTTTAATTTAACTTGATGTTGTAAACAGTAGCATCAATTTCTGTAATAAATAAACCACACAAGTTAAAATTGAAATGATATTTATTTTAAAAAAAGATTGAAATCTCATATACATGATGTTAGTTGGGTACTGAAGTAGTGTTTGCTATGTAGGATTAAATAATTCATTTAAAACAATAAAAATGTTAGGAACTGTAGAAACTCATTGATTGTACACTGTGTAGATATCAAACAAATAGCATTCAGTGAAAAGACAATATATTAAATATCTTCTAACCAATGGTAAAAACATCTTATGCTTATATTTAATGAAAATATGGAATTATAAAATGTCATGCTATATTATAGAATAATAAAAATTCTATTCTATTATATAATAGGAACAGACACAATTCATAAAGACAATATGTATACACAATGTGAAAACACTGGTTAATTTATACTTGTGTAATGTAGGAAAGTGCCATATAAATCTATTAAAAAAGTGAAATTATTTTAAATTTTCTTATTTATTATGAATGCTTTTTGAATAAAAAATCTAAGGTAGATATTCAAATAATAACATATGGTTGTTTATTGCTTAATAACATATCACCATAGCTAAGGTATTGTAAATTTAAGACAATTCAATTTAACTGTAAGGTCACATTATTACAAAAATATATTCTTTTGTTTAGATAATATAGTATCTATAACAAAATTTAAAGTATTACTTCCAACAATAAACCTTGTAGTTTTATATGGTGTGATGTTTTTTTATTTAGGCTGCTGGGCTGTTTTGTATTGTTTGTTATCTTAATGACCAACTTGTTAAGCATTTTCAATTCATCTGTAACATTAAATATTTTAATTTAACTTGATGTTGTAAACAGTAGCATCAATTTCTGTAATAAATAAACCACACAAGTTAAAATTGAAATGATATTTATGTTAAAAAAGATTGAAATCTCATATACATGATGTTAGTTGGGTACTGAACTAGTGTTTGCTATGTAGGATTAAATAATTCATTTAAAACAATAAAAATGTTAGGAACTGTAGAACCTCATTGATTGGACATTGTGTGGATATCCAAAGAATAGCATTCAGTTATAAGACAATATATTAAATATCTTCTAACCAATGGTAAAAACATCTAATGCTTATATTCAATGAAAATATGGAATTAGAAAATGTCAAGCTATATTATAGAATAATAAAAATTCTATTCTATTATATAATAGGAACAGACACAATTCATAAAGACAATATGTATACACAATGTGAAAATATTGGTTAATTTATACTTGTGTAATGTAGGAAAGTGCCATATAAATCTATTAAAAAAGTGAAATTATTTTAAATTTTCTTATTTATTATGAATGCTTTTTGAATAAACAATCTAAGGTAGATATTCAAATAATAACATATGGTTGTTTTTTGCTTAATAACTTATCACCATAGCTAAGGTATAGTCAATTTAAGACAATTCAATTTTACTGTAAGGTCACATTATTACAAAAATATATTCTTTTGTTTAGATAATATAGAATCTATAACCAAATTTAAAGTATTACCTCCAACAATAAAACTTGTAGTTTCATATGGTGTGATGTTTTTTTATTTAGGCTGCTGGGCTGTTTTGTATTGTTTGTAATCTTAATGACCAACTTGTTAAGCATTTTCAAATCATCTGTAACATTAAATATATTCAATTAACTTGATGTTGTAAACAGTAGCATCAATTTCTGTAATAAATAAACCACACAAGTTAAAATTGAAATGATATTTATGTTAAAAAAAGATTGAAATCTCATATACATGATGTTAGTTGGGTACTGAACTAGTGTTTGCTATGTAGGATTAAATAATTCATTTAAAACAATAAAAATGTTAGGAACTGTAGAAACTCATTGATTGTACACTGTGTAGATATCAAACAAATAGCATTCAGTGAAAAGACAATATATTAAATATCTTCTAAGCAATGGTAAAAACATCTTATGCTTATATTTAATGAAAATATGGAATTATAAAAGGTCATGCTATATAATAGAATAATAAAAATTCTATTCTATGACATAATAGGAACAGACACAATTGGTAAACACAATATGTAAACATTATGTAAAAATACTGGTTAATTTATACTTGTGTAATGTAGGAAAGTGCCATATAAATCTATTAAAAAAGTGAAATTATTTTAAATTTTCTTATTTATTATGAATGCTTTTTGAATAAACAATCTAAGGTAGATATTCAAATAATAACATATGGTTGTTTTCTGCTTAATAACATATCACCATAGCTAAGGTATTGTAAATTTAAGACAATTCAATTTAACTGTAAGGTCACATTATTACAAAAATATATTCTTTTGTTTAGATAATATAGTATCTATAACAAAATTTAAAGTATTACTTCCAACAATAAACCTTGTAGTTTCATATGGTGTGATGTTTTTTTATTTAGGCTGCTGGGCTGTTTTGTATTGTTTGTTATCTTAATGACCAACTTGTTAAGCATTTTCAATTCATCTGTAACATTAAATATTTTAATTTAACTTGATGTTGTAAACAGTAGCATCAATTTCTGTAATAAATAAACCACACAAGTTAAAATTGAAATGATATTTATGTTAAAAAAAGATTGAAATCTCATATACATGATGTTAGTTGGGTACTGAAGTAGTGTTTGCTATGTAGGATTAAATAATTCATTTAAAACAATAAAAATGTTAGGAACTGTAGAAACTCATTGATTGTACACTGTGTAGATATCAAACAAATAGCATTCAGTGAAAAGACAATATATTAAATATCTTCTAACCAATGGTAAAAACATCTTATGCTTATATTTAATGAAAATATGGAATTATAAAATGTCATGCTATATTATAGAATAATAAAAATTCTATTCTATTATATAATAGGAACAGACACAATTCATAAAGACAATATGTATACACAATGTGAAAACACTGGTTAATTTATACTTGTGTAATGTAGGAAAGTGCCATATAAATCTATTAAAAAAGTGAAATTATTTTAAATTTTCTTATTTATTATGAATGCTTTTTGAATAAAAAATCTAAGGTAGATATTCAAATAATAACATATGGTTGTTTATTGCTTAATAACATATCACCATAGCTAAGGTATTGTAAATTTAAGACAATTCAATTTAACTGTAAGGTCACATTATTACAAAAATATATTCTTTTGTTTAGATAATATAGTATCTATAACAAAATTTAAAGTATTACTTCCAACAATAAACCTTGTAGTTTTATATGGTGTGATGTTTTTTTATTTAGGCTGCTGGGCTGTTTTGTATTGTTTGTTATCTTAATGACCAACTTGTTAAGCATTTTCAATTCATCTGTAACATTAAATATTTTAATTTAACTTGATGTTGTAAACAGTAGCATCAATTTCTGTAATAAATAAACCACACAAGTTAAAATTGAAATGATATTTATGTTAAAAAAAGATTGAAATCTCATATACATGATGTTAGTTGGGTACTGAAGTAGTGTTTGCTATGTAGGATTAAATAATTCATTTAAAACAATAAAAATGTTAGGAACTGTAGAAACTCATTGATTGTACACTGTGTAGATATCAAACAAATAGCATTCAGTGAAAAGACAATATATTAAATATCTTCTAACCAATGGTAAAAACATCTTATGCTTATATTTAATGAAAATATGGAATTATAAAATGTCATGCTATATTATAGAATAATAAAAATTCTATTCTATTATATAATAGGAACAGACACAATTCATAAAGACAATATGTATACACAATGTGAAAACACTGGTTAATTTATACTTGTGTAATGTAGGAAAGTGCCATATAAATCTATTAAAAAGGGAAATTATTTTAAATTTTCTTATTTATTATGAATGCTTTTTGAATAAAAAATCTAAGGTAGATATTCAAATAATAACATATGGTTGTTTATTGCTTAATAACATATCACCATAGCTAAGGTATTGTAAATTTAAGACAATTCAATTTAACTGTAAGGTCACATTATTACAAAAATATATTCTTTTGTTTAGATAATATAGTATCTATAACAAAATTTAAAGTATTACTTCCAACAATAAACCTTGTAGTTTTATATGGTGTGATGTTTTTTTATTTAGGCTGCTGGGCTGTTTTGTATTGTTTGTTATCTTAATGACCAACTTGTTAAGCATTTTCAATTCATCTGTAACATTAAATATTTTAATTTAACTTGATGTTGTAAACAGTAGCATCAATTTCTGTAATAAATAAACCACACAAGTTAAAATTGAAATGATATTTATGTTAAAAAAGATTGAAATCTCATATACATGATGTTAGTTGGGTACTGAACTAGTGTTTGCTATGTAGGATTAAATAATTCATTTAAAACAATAAAAATGTTAGGAACTGTAGAACCTCATTGATTGGACATTGTGTGGATATCCAAAGAATAGCATTCAGTTATAAGACAATATATTAAATATCTTCTAACCAATGGTAAAAACATCTAATGCTTATATTCAATGAAAATATGGAATTAGAAAATGTCAAGCTATATTATAGAATAATAAAAATTCTATTCTATTATATAATAGGAACAGACACAATTCATAAAGACAATATGTATACACAATGTGAAAATATTGGTTAATTTATACTTGTGTAATGTAGGAAAGTGCCATATAAATCTATTAAAAAAGTGAAATTATTTTAAATTTTCTTATTTATTATGAATGCTTTTTGAATAAACAATCTAAGGTAGATATTCAAATAATAACATATGGTTGTTTTTTGCTTAATAACTTATCACCATAGCTAAGGTATAGTCAATTTAAGACAATTCAATTTTACTGTAAGGTCACATTATTACAAAAATATATTCTTTTGTTTAGATAATATAGAATCTATAACCAAATTTAAAGTATTACCTCCAACAATAAAACTTGTAGTTTCATATGGTGTGATGTTTTTTTATTTAGGCTGCTGGGCTGTTTTGTATTGTTTGTAATCTTAATGACCAACTTGTTAAGCATTTTCAAATCATCTGTAACATTAAATATATTCAATTAACTTGATGTTGTAAACAGTAGCATCAATTTCTGTAATAAATAAACCACACAAGTTAAAATTGAAATGATATTTATGTTAAAAAAAGATTGAAATCTCATATACATGATGTTAGTTGGGTACTGAACTAGTGTTTGCTATGTAGGATTAAATAATTCATTTAAAACAATAAAAATGTTAGGAACTGTAGAAACTCATTGATTGTACACTGTGTAGATATCAAACAAATAGCATTCAGTGAAAAGACAATATATTAAATATCTTCTAAGCAATGGTAAAAACATCTTATGCTTATATTTAATGAAAATATGGAATTATAAAAGGTCATGCTATATAATAGAATAATAAAAATTCTATTCTATGACATAATAGGAACAGACACAATTGGTAAACACAATATGTAAACATTATGTAAAAATACTGGTTAATTTATACTTGTGTAATGTAGGAAAGTGCCATATAAATCTATTAAAAAAGTGAAATTATTTTAAATTTTCTTATTTATTATGAATGCTTTTTGAATAAACAATCTAAGGTAGATATTCAAATAATAACATATGGTTGTTTTCTGCTTAATAACATATCACCATAGCTAAGGTATTGTAAATTTAAGACAATTCAATTTAACTGTAAGGTCACATTATTACAAAAATATATTCTTTTGTTTAGATAATATAGTATCTATAACAAAATTTAAAGTATTACTTCCAACAATAAACCTTGTAGTTTCATATGGTGTGATGTTTTTTTATTTAGGCTGCTGGGCTGTTTTGTATTGTTTGTTATCTTAATGACCAACTTGTTAAGCATTTTCAATTCATCTGTAACATTAAATATTTTAATTTAACTTGATGTTGTAAACAGTAGCATCAATTTCTGTAATAAATAAACCACACAAGTTAAAATTGAAATGATATTTATGTTAAAAAAAGATTGAAATCTCATATACATGATGTTAGTTGGGTACTGAAGTAGTGTTTGCTATGTAGGATTAAATAATTCATTTAAAACAATAAAAATGTTAGGAACTGTAGAAACTCATTGATTGTACACTGTGTAGATATCAAACAAATAGCATTCAGTGAAAAGACAATATATTAAATATCTTCTAACCAATGGTAAAAACATCTTATGCTTATATTTAATGAAAATATGGAATTATAAAATGTCATGCTATATTATAGAATAATAAAAATTCTATTCTATTATATAATAGGAACAGACACAATTCATAAAGACAATATGTATACACAATGTGAAAACACTGGTTAATTTATACTTGTGTAATGTAGGAAAGTGCCATATAAATCTATTAAAAAAGTGAAATTATTTTAAATTTTCTTATTTATTATGAATGCTTTTTGAATAAAAAATCTAAGGTAGATATTCAAATAATAACATATGGTTGTTTATTGCTTAATAACATATCACCATAGCTAAGGTATTGTAAATTTAAGACAATTCAATTTAACTGTAAGGTCACATTATTACAAAAATATATTCTTTTGTTTAGATAATATAGTATCTATAACAAAATTTAAAGTATTACTTCCAACAATAAACCTTGTAGTTTTATATGGTGTGATGTTTTTTTATTTAGGCTGCTGGGCTGTTTTGTATTGTTTGTTATCTTAATGACCAACTTGTTAAGCATTTTCAATTCATCTGTAACATTAAATATTTTAATTTAACTTGATGTTGTAAACAGTAGCATCAATTTCTGTAATAAATAAACCACACAAGTTAAAATTGAAATGATATTTATGTTAAAAAAGATTGAAATCTCATATACATGATGTTAGTTGGGTACTGAACTAGTGTTTGCTATGTAGGATTAAATAATTCATTTAAAACAATAAAAATGTTAGGAACTGTAGAACCTCATTGATTGGACATTGTGTGGATATCCAAAGAATAGCATTCAGTTATAAGACAATATATTAAATATCTTCTAACCAATGGTAAAAACATCTAATGCTTATATTCAATGAAAATATGGAATTAGAAAATGTCAAGCTATATTATAGAATAATAAAAATTCTATTCTATTATATAATAGGAACAGACACAATTCATAAAGACAATATGTATACACAATGTGAAAATATTGGTTAATTTATACTTGTGTAATGTAGGAAAGTGCCATATAAATCTATTAAAAAAGTGAAATTATTTTAAATTTTCTTATTTATTATGAATGCTTTTTGAATAAACAATCTAAGGTAGATATTCAAATAATAACATATGGTTGTTTTTTGCTTAATAACTTATCACCATAGCTAAGGTATAGTCAATTTAAGACAATTCAATTTTACTGTAAGGTCACATTATTACAAAAATATATTCTTTTGTTTAGATAATATAGAATCTATAACCAAATTTAAAGTATTACCTCCAACAATAAAACTTGTAGTTTCATATGGTGTGATGTTTTTTTATTTAGGCTGCTGGGCTGTTTTGTATTGTTTGTAATCTTAATGACCAACTTGTTAAGCATTTTCAAATCATCTGTAACATTAAATATATTCAATTAACTTGATGTTGTAAACAGTAGCATCAATTTCTGTAATAAATAAACCACACAAGTTAAAATTGAAATGATATTTATGTTAAAAAAAGATTGAAATCTCATATACATGATGTTAGTTGGGTACTGAACTAGTGTTTGCTATGTAGGATTAAATAATTCATTTAAAACAATAAAAATGTTAGGAACTGTAGAAACTCATTGATTGTACACTGTGTAGATATCAAACAAATAGCATTCAGTGAAAAGACAATATATTAAATATCTTCTAAGCAATGGTAAAAACATCTTATGCTTATATTTAATGAAAATATGGAATTATAAAAGGTCATGCTATATAATAGAATAATAAAAATTCTATTCTATGACATAATAGGAACAGACACAATTGGTAAACACAATATGTAAACATTATGTAAAAATACTGGTTAATTTATACTTGTGTAATGTAGGAAAGTGCCATATAAATCTATTAAAAAAGTGAAATTATTTTAAATTTTCTTATTTATTATGAATGCTTTTTGAATAAACAATCTAAGGTAGATATTCAAATAATAACATATGGTTGTTTTCTGCTTAATAACATATCACCATAGCTAAGGTATTGTAAATTTAAGACAATTCAATTTAACTGTAAGGTCACATTATTACAAAAATATATTCTTTTGTTTAGATAATATAGTATCTATAACAAAATTTAAAGTATTACTTCCAACAATAAACCTTGTAGTTTCATATGGTGTGATGTTTTTTTATTTAGGCTGCTGGGCTGTTTTGTATTGTTTGTTATCTTAATGACCAACTTGTTAAGCATTTTCAATTCATCTGTAACATTAAATATTTTAATTTAACTTGATGTTGTAAACAGTAGCATCAATTTCTGTAATAAATAAACCACACAAGTTAAAATTGAAATGATATTTATGTTAAAAAAGATTGAAATCTCATATACATGATGTTAGTTGGGTACTGAACTAGTGTTTGCTATGTAGGATTAAATAATTCATTTAAAACAATAAAAATGTTAGGAACTGTAGAACCTCATTGATTGGACATTGTGTGGATATCCAAAGAATAGCATTCAGTTATAAGACAATATATTAAATATCTTCTAACCAATGGTAAAAACATCTAATGCTTATATTCAATGAAAATATGGAATTAGAAAATGTCAAGCTATATTATAGAATAATAAAAATTCTATTCTATTATATAATAGGAACAGACACAATTCATAAAGACAATATGTATACACAATGTGAAAATATTGGTTAATTTATACTTGTGTAATGTAGGAAAGTGCCATATAAATCTATTAAAAAAGTGAAATTATTTTAAATTTTCTTATTTATTATGAATGCTTTTTGAATAAACAATCTAAGGTAGATATTCAAATAATAACATATGGTTGTTTTTTGCTTAATAACTTATCACCATAGCTAAGGTATAGTCAATTTAAGACAATTCAATTTTACTGTAAGGTCACATTATTACAAAAATATATTCTTTTGTTTAGATAATATAGAATCTATAACCAAATTTAAAGTATTACCTCCAACAATAAAACTTGTAGTTTCATATGGTGTGATGTTTTTTTATTTAGGCTGCTGGGCTGTTTTGTATTGTTTGTAATCTTAATGACCAACTTGTTAAGCATTTTCAAATCATCTGTAACATTAAATATATTCAATTAACTTGATGTTGTAAACAGTAGCATCAATTTCTGTAATAAATAAACCACACAAGTTAAAATTGAAATGATATTTATGTTAAAAAAAGATTGAAATCTCATATACATGATGTTAGTTGGGTACTGAACTAGTGTTTGCTATGTAGGATTAAATAATTCATTTAAAACAATAAAAATGTTAGGAACTGTAGAAACTCATTGATTGTACACTGTGTAGATATCAAACAAATAGCATTCAGTGAAAAGACAATATATTAAATATCTTCTAAGCAATGGTAAAAACATCTTATGCTTATATTTAATGAAAATATGGAATTATAAAAGGTCATGCTATATAATAGAATAATAAAAATTCTATTCTATGACATAATAGGAACAGACACAATTGGTAAACACAATATGTAAACATTATGTAAAAATACTGGTTAATTTATACTTGTGTAATGTAGGAAAGTGCCATATAAATCTATTAAAAAAGTGAAATTATTTTAAATTTTCTTATTTATTATGAATGCTTTTTGAATAAACAATCTAAGGTAGATATTCAAATAATAACATATGGTTGTTTTCTGCTTAATAACATATCACCATAGCTAAGGTATTGTAAATTTAAGACAATTCAATTTAACTGTAAGGTCACATTATTACAAAAATATATTCTTTTGTTTAGATAATATAGTATCTATAACAAAATTTAAAGTATTACTTCCAACAATAAACCTTGTAGTTTCATATGGTGTGATGTTTTTTTATTTAGGCTGCTGGGCTGTTTTGTATTGTTTGTTATCTTAATGACCAACTTGTTAAGCATTTTCAATTCATCTGTAACATTAAATATTTTAATTTAACTTGATGTTGTAAACAGTAGCATCAATTTCTGTAATAAATAAACCACACAAGTTAAAATTGAAATGATATTTATTTTAAAAAAAGATTGAAATCTCATATACATGATGTTAGTTGGGTACTGAAGTAGTGTTTGCTATGTAGGATTAAATAATTCATTTAAAACAATAAAAATGTTAGGAACTGTAGAAACTCATTGATTGTACACTGTGTAGATATCAAACAAATAGCATTCAGTGAAAAGACAATATATTAAATATCTTCTAACCAATGGTAAAAACATCTTATGCTTATATTTAATGAAAATATGGAATTATAAAATGTCATGCTATATTATAGAATAATAAAAATTCTATTCTATTATATAATAGGAACAGACACAATTCATAAAGACAATATGTATACACAATGTGAAAACACTGGTTAATTTATACTTGTGTAATGTAGGAAAGTGCCATATAAATCTATTAAAAAAGTGAAATTATTTTAAATTTTCTTATTTATTATGAATGCTTTTTGAATAAAAAATCTAAGGTAGATATTCAAATAATAACATATGGTTGTTTATTGCTTAATAACATATCACCATAGCTAAGGTATTGTAAATTTAAGACAATTCAATTTAACTGTAAGGTCACATTATTACAAAAATATATTCTTTTGTTTAGATAATATAGTATCTATAACAAAATTTAAAGTATTACTTCCAACAATAAACCTTGTAGTTTTATATGGTGTGATGTTTTTTTATTTAGGCTGCTGGGCTGTTTTGTATTGTTTGTTATCTTAATGACCAACTTGTTAAGCATTTTCAATTCATCTGTAACATTAAATATTTTAATTTAACTTGATGTTGTAAACAGTAGCATCAATTTCTGTAATAAATAAACCACACAAGTTAAAATTGAAATGATATTTATGTTAAAAAAGATTGAAATCTCATATACATGATGTTAGTTGGGTACTGAACTAGTGTTTGCTATGTAGGATTAAATAATTCATTTAAAACAATAAAAATGTTAGGAACTGTAGAACCTCATTGATTGGACATTGTGTGGATATCCAAAGAATAGCATTCAGTTATAAGACAATATATTAAATATCTTCTAACCAATGGTAAAAACATCTAATGCTTATATTCAATGAAAATATGGAATTAGAAAATGTCAAGCTATATTATAGAATAATAAAAATTCTATTCTATTATATAATAGGAACAGACACAATTCATAAAGACAATATGTATACACAATGTGAAAATATTGGTTAATTTATACTTGTGTAATGTAGGAAAGTGCCATATAAATCTATTAAAAAAGTGAAATTATTTTAAATTTTCTTATTTATTATGAATGCTTTTTGAATAAACAATCTAAGGTAGATATTCAAATAATAACATATGGTTGTTTTTTGCTTAATAACTTATCACCATAGCTAAGGTATAGTCAATTTAAGACAATTCAATTTTACTGTAAGGTCACATTATTACAAAAATATATTCTTTTGTTTAGATAATATAGAATCTATAACCAAATTTAAAGTATTACCTCCAACAATAAAACTTGTAGTTTCATATGGTGTGATGTTTTTTTATTTAGGCTGCTGGGCTGTTTTGTATTGTTTGTAATCTTAATGACCAACTTGTTAAGCATTTTCAAATCATCTGTAACATTAAATATATTCAATTAACTTGATGTTGTAAACAGTAGCATCAATTTCTGTAATAAATAAACCACACAAGTTAAAATTGAAATGATATTTATGTTAAAAAAAGATTGAAATCTCATATACATGATGTTAGTTGGGTACTGAACTAGTGTTTGCTATGTAGGATTAAATAATTCATTTAAAACAATAAAAATGTTAGGAACTGTAGAAACTCATTGATTGTACACTGTGTAGATATCAAACAAATAGCATTCAGTGAAAAGACAATATATTAAATATCTTCTAAGCAATGGTAAAAACATCTTATGCTTATATTTAATGAAAATATGGAATTATAAAAGGTCATGCTATATAATAGAATAATAAAAATTCTATTCTATGACATAATAGGAACAGACACAATTGGTAAACACAATATGTAAACATTATGTAAAAATACTGGTTAATTTATACTTGTGTAATGTAGGAAAGTGCCATATAAATCTATTAAAAAAGTGAAATTATTTTAAATTTTCTTATTTATTATGAATGCTTTTTGAATAAACAATCTAAGGTAGATATTCAAATAATAACATATGGTTGTTTTCTGCTTAATAACATATCACCATAGCTAAGGTATTGTAAATTTAAGACAATTCAATTTAACTGTAAGGTCACATTATTACAAAAATATATTCTTTTGTTTAGATAATATAGTATCTATAACAAAATTTAAAGTATTACTTCCAACAATAAACCTTGTAGTTTCATATGGTGTGATGTTTTTTTATTTAGGCTGCTGGGCTGTTTTGTATTGTTTGTTATCTTAATGACCAACTTGTTAAGCATTTTCAATTCATCTGTAACATTAAATATTTTAATTTAACTTGATGTTGTAAACAGTAGCATCAATTTCTGTAATAAATAAACCACACAAGTTAAAATTGAAATGATATTTATGTTAAAAAAAGATTGAAATCTCATATACATGATGTTAGTTGGGTACTGAAGTAGTGTTTGCTATGTAGGATTAAATAATTCATTTAAAACAATAAAAATGTTAGGAACTGTAGAAACTCATTGATTGTACACTGTGTAGATATCAAACAAATAGCATTCAGTGAAAAGACAATATATTAAATATCTTCTAACCAATGGTAAAAACATCTTATGCTTATATTTAATGAAAATATGGAATTATAAAATGTCATGCTATATTATAGAATAATAAAAATTCTATTCTATTATATAATAGGAACAGACACAATTCATAAAGACAATATGTATACACAATGTGAAAACACTGGTTAATTTATACTTGTGTAATGTAGGAAAGTGCCATATAAATCTATTAAAAAAGTGAAATTATTTTAAATTTTCTTATTTATTATGAATGCTTTTTGAATAAAAAATCTAAGGTAGATATTCAAATAATAACATATGGTTGTTTATTGCTTAATAACATATCACCATAGCTAAGGTATTGTAAATTTAAGACAATTCAATTTAACTGTAAGGTCACATTATTACAAAAATATATTCTTTTGTTTAGATAATATAGTATCTATAACAAAATTTAAAGTATTACTTCCAACAATAAACCTTGTAGTTTTATATGGTGTGATGTTTTTTTATTTAGGCTGCTGGGCTGTTTTGTATTGTTTGTTATCTTAATGACCAACTTGTTAAGCATTTTCAATTCATCTGTAACATTAAATATTTTAATTTAACTTGATGTTGTAAACAGTAGCATCAATTTCTGTAATAAATAAACCACACAAGTTAAAATTGAAATGATATTTATGTTAAAAAAGATTGAAATCTCATATACATGATGTTAGTTGGGTACTGAACTAGTGTTTGCTATGTAGGATTAAATAATTCATTTAAAACAATAAAAATGTTAGGAACTGTAGAACCTCATTGATTGGACATTGTGTGGATATCCAAAGAATAGCATTCAGTTATAAGACAATATATTAAATATCTTCTAACCAATGGTAAAAACATCTAATGCTTATATTCAATGAAAATATGGAATTAGAAAATGTCAAGCTATATTATAGAATAATAAAAATTCTATTCTATTATATAATAGGAACAGACACAATTCATAAAGACAATATGTATACACAATGTGAAAATATTGGTTAATTTATACTTGTGTAATGTAGGAAAGTGCCATATAAATCTATTAAAAAAGTGAAATTATTTTAAATTTTCTTATTTATTATGAATGCTTTTTGAATAAACAATCTAAGGTAGATATTCAAATAATAACATATGGTTGTTTTTTGCTTAATAACTTATCACCATAGCTAAGGTATAGTCAATTTAAGACAATTCAATTTTACTGTAAGGTCACATTATTACAAAAATATATTCTTTTGTTTAGATAATATAGAATCTATAACCAAATTTAAAGTATTACCTCCAACAATAAAACTTGTAGTTTCATATGGTGTGATGTTTTTTTATTTAGGCTGCTGGGCTGTTTTGTATTGTTTGTAATCTTAATGACCAACTTGTTAAGCATTTTCAAATCATCTGTAACATTAAATATATTCAATTAACTTGATGTTGTAAACAGTAGCATCAATTTCTGTAATAAATAAACCACACAAGTTAAAATTGAAATGATATTTATGTTAAAAAAAGATTGAAATCTCATATACATGATGTTAGTTGGGTACTGAACTAGTGTTTGCTATGTAGGATTAAATAATTCATTTAAAACAATAAAAATGTTAGGAACTGTAGAAACTCATTGATTGTACACTGTGTAGATATCAAACAAATAGCATTCAGTGAAAAGACAATATATTAAATATCTTCTAAGCAATGGTAAAAACATCTTATGCTTATATTTAATGAAAATATGGAATTATAAAAGGTCATGCTATATAATAGAATAATAAAAATTCTATTCTATGACATAATAGGAACAGACACAATTGGTAAACACAATATGTAAACATTATGTAAAAATACTGGTTAATTTATACTTGTGTAATGTAGGAAAGTGCCATATAAATCTATTAAAAAAGTGAAATTATTTTAAATTTTCTTATTTATTATGAATGCTTTTTGAATAAACAATCTAAGGTAGATATTCAAATAATAACATATGGTTGTTTTCTGCTTAATAACATATCACCATAGCTAAGGTATTGTAAATTTAAGACAATTCAATTTAACTGTAAGGTCACATTATTACAAAAATATATTCTTTTGTTTAGATAATATAGTATCTATAACAAAATTTAAAGTATTACTTCCAACAATAAACCTTGTAGTTTCATATGGTGTGATGTTTTTTTATTTAGGCTGCTGGGCTGTTTTGTATTGTTTGTTATCTTAATGACCAACTTGTTAAGCATTTTCAATTCATCTGTAACATTAAATATTTTAATTTAACTTGATGTTGTAAACAGTAGCATCAATTTCTGTAATAAATAAACCACACAAGTTAAAATTGAAATGATATTTATTTTAAAAAAAGATTGAAATCTCATATACATGATGTTAGTTGGGTACTGAAGTAGTGTTTGCTATGTAGGATTAAATAATTCATTTAAAACAATAAAAATGTTAGGAACTGTAGAAACTCATTGATTGTACACTGTGTAGATATCAAACAAATAGCATTCAGTGAAAAGACAATATATTAAATATCTTCTAACCAATGGTAAAAACATCTTATGCTTATATTTAATGAAAATATGGAATTATAAAATGTCATGCTATATTATAGAATAATAAAAATTCTATTCTATTATATAATAGGAACAGACACAATTCATAAAGACAATATGTATACACAATGTGAAAACACTGGTTAATTTATACTTGTGTAATGTAGGAAAGTGCCATATAAATCTATTAAAAAAGTGAAATTATTTTAAATTTTCTTATTTATTATGAATGCTTTTTGAATAAAAAATCTAAGGTAGATATTCAAATAATAACATATGGTTGTTTATTGCTTAATAACATATCACCATAGCTAAGGTATTGTAAATTTAAGACAATTCAATTTAACTGTAAGGTCACATTATTACAAAAATATATTCTTTTGTTTAGATAATATAGTATCTATAACAAAATTTAAAGTATTACTTCCAACAATAAACCTTGTAGTTTTATATGGTGTGATGTTTTTTTATTTAGGCTGCTGGGCTGTTTTGTATTGTTTGTTATCTTAATGACCAACTTGTTAAGCATTTTCAATTCATCTGTAACATTAAATATTTTAATTTAACTTGATGTTGTAAACAGTAGCATCAATTTCTGTAATAAATAAACCACACAAGTTAAAATTGAAATGATATTTATGTTAAAAAAGATTGAAATCTCATATACATGATGTTAGTTGGGTACTGAACTAGTGTTTGCTATGTAGGATTAAATAATTCATTTAAAACAATAAAAATGTTAGGAACTGTAGAACCTCATTGATTGGACATTGTGTGGATATCCAAAGAATAGCATTCAGTTATAAGACAATATATTAAATATCTTCTAACCAATGGTAAAAACATCTAATGCTTATATTCAATGAAAATATGGAATTAGAAAATGTCAAGCTATATTATAGAATAATAAAAATTCTATTCTATTATATAATAGGAACAGACACAATTCATAAAGACAATATGTATACACAATGTGAAAATATTGGTTAATTTATACTTGTGTAATGTAGGAAAGTGCCATATAAATCTATTAAAAAAGTGAAATTATTTTAAATTTTCTTATTTATTATGAATGCTTTTTGAATAAACAATCTAAGGTAGATATTCAAATAATAACATATGGTTGTTTTTTGCTTAATAACTTATCACCATAGCTAAGGTATAGTCAATTTAAGACAATTCAATTTTACTGTAAGGTCACATTATTACAAAAATATATTCTTTTGTTTAGATAATATAGAATCTATAACCAAATTTAAAGTATTACCTCCAACAATAAAACTTGTAGTTTCATATGGTGTGATGTTTTTTTATTTAGGCTGCTGGGCTGTTTTGTATTGTTTGTAATCTTAATGACCAACTTGTTAAGCATTTTCAAATCATCTGTAACATTAAATATATTCAATTAACTTGATGTTGTAAACAGTAGCATCAATTTCTGTAATAAATAAACCACACAAGTTAAAATTGAAATGATATTTATGTTAAAAAAAGATTGAAATCTCATATACATGATGTTAGTTGGGTACTGAACTAGTGTTTGCTATGTAGGATTAAATAATTCATTTAAAACAATAAAAATGTTAGGAACTGTAGAAACTCATTGATTGGACATTGTGTGGATATCCAAAGAATAGCATTCAGTTATAAGACAATATATTAAATATCTTCTAAGCAATGGTAAAAACATCTAATGCTTATATTCAATGAAAATATGGAATTAGAAAATGTCAAGCTATATTATAGAATAATAAAAATTCTATTCTATTATATAATAGGAACAGACACAATTCATAAAGACAATATGTATACACAATGTGAAAACACTGGTTAATTTATACTTGTGTAATGTAGGAAAGTGCCATATAAATCTATTAAAAAAGTGAAATTATTTTAAATTTTATTATTTATTATGAATGCTTTTTGAATAAAAAATCTAAGGTAGATATTCAAATAATAACATATGGTTGTTTATTGCTTAATAACATATCACCATAGCTAAGGTATTGTAAATTTAAGACAATTCAATTTAACTGTAAGGTCACATTATTACAAAAATATATTCTTTTGTTTAGATAATATAGTATCTATAACAAAATTTAAAGTATTACTTCCAACAATAAACCTTGTAGTTTCATATGGTGTGATGTTTTTTTATTTAGGCTGCTGGGCTGTTTTGTATTGTTTGTTATCTTAATGACCAACTTGTTAAGCATTTTCAATTCATCTGTAACATTAAATATTTTAATTTAACTTGATGTTGTAAACAGTAGCATCAATTTCTGTAATAAATAAACCACACAAGTTAAAATTGAAATGATATTTATGTTAAAAAAAGATTGAAATCTCATATTCATGATGTTAGTTGGGTACTGAACTAGTGTTTGCTATGTAGGATTAAATAATTCATTTAAAACAATAAAAATGTTAGGAACTGTAGAAACTCATTGATTGGACATTGTGTGGATATCCAAAGAATAGCATTCAGTTATAAGACAATATATTAAATATCTTCTAAGCAATGGTGAAAACATCTAATGCTTATATTCAATGAAAATATGGAATTAGAAAATGTCATGCTATATTATAGAATAATAAAAATTCTATTCTATTATATAATAGGAACAGACACAATTCATAAAGACAATATGTATACACAATGTGAAAACACTGGTTAATTTATACTTGTGTAATGTAGGAAAGTGCCATATAAATCTATTAAAAAAGTGAAATTATTTTAAATTTTCTTATTTATTATGAATGCTTTTTGAATAAAAAATCTAAGGTAGATATTCAAATAATAACATATGGTTGTTTATTGCTTAATAACATATCACCATAGCTAAGGTATTGTAAATTTAAGACAATTCAATTTAACTGTAAGGTCACATTATTACAAAAATATATTCTTTTGTTTAGATAATATAGTATCTATAACAAAATTTAAAGTATTACTTCCAACAATAAACCTTGTAGTTTTATATGGTGTGATGTTTTTTTATTTAGGCTGCTGGGCTGTTTTGTATTGTTTGTTATCTTAATGACCAACTTGTTAAGCATTTTCAATTCATCTGTAACATTAAATATTTTAATTTAACTTGATGTTGTAAACAGTAGCATCAATTTCTGTAATAAATAAACCACACAAGTTAAAATTGAAATGATATTTATGTTAAAAAAAGATTGAAATCTCATATACATGATGTTAGTTGGGTACTGAAGTAGTGTTTGCTATGTAGGATTAAATAATTCATTTAAAACAATAAAAATGTTAGGAACTGTAGAAACTCATTGATTGTACACTGTGTAGATATCAAACAAATAGCATTCAGTGAAAAGACAATATATTAAATATCTTCTAAGCAATGGTAAAAACATCTTATGCTTATATTTAATGAAAATATGGAATTATAAAAGGTCATGCTATATAATAGAATAATAAAAATTCTATTCTATGACATAATAGGAACAGACACAATTGGTAAACACAATATGTAAACATTATGTAAAAATACTGGTTAATTTATACTTGTGTAATGTAGGAAAGTGCCATATAAATCTATTAAAAAAGTGAAATTATTTTAAATTTTCTTATTTATTATGAATGCTTTTTGAATAAACAATCTAAGGTAGATATTCAAATAATAACATATGGTTGTTTTCTGCTTAATAACATATCACCATAGCTAAGGTATTGTAAATTTAAGACAATTCAATTTAACTGTAAGGTCACATTATTACAAAAATATATTCTTTTGTTTAGATAATATAGTATCTATAACAAAATTTAAAGTATTACTTCCAACAATAAACCTTGTAGTTTCATATGGTGTGATGTTTTTTTATTTAGGCTGCTGGGCTGTTTTGTATTGTTTGTTATCTTAATGACCAACTTGTTAAGCATTTTCAATTCATCTGTAACATTAAATATTTTAATTTAACTTGATGTTGTAAACAGTAGCATCAATTTCTGTAATAAATAAACCACACAAGTTAAAATTGAAATGATATTTATGTTAAAAAAAGATTGAAATCTCATATACATGATGTTAGTTGGGTACTGAACTAGTGTTTGCTATGTAGGATTAAATAATTCATTTAAAACAATAAAAATGTTAGGAACTGTAGAACCTCATTGATTGGACATTGTGTGGATATCCAAAGAATAGCATTCAGTTATAAGACAATATATTAAATATCTTCTAAGCAATGGTAAAAACATCTAATGCTTATATTCAATGAAAATATGGAATTAGAAAATGTCAAGCTATATTATAGAATAATAAAAATTCTATTCTATTATATAATAGGAACAGACACAATTCATAATGACAATATGTATACACAATGTGAAAACACTGGTTAATTTATACTTATGAAATGTATGTTAGGTGACACAAGAAACAAGTAAAAAAAAAAAATTGTTAAAAAATTTTTTTTTTCTTTATGTATACCTTTTAAGACAACAATCTAAACAGAAATATTATGAGCAGCTTGAACACAGTGTTTGGATTTTCTATAGATTTCATAAGAAAAACATTGAATAATGTACCAAAATATAATAAGAATGTAGTAAAAAAATGTAATAATTTAAAATTTAAATTATTATTTTTGAATTTATTTGAAGAAATAATCTAAATAGAAATTTCAAGAACATTATATACACAGTGATTGTAATTTCCTTATATAGCAAAAGAAAATCATTGAATATAATATATGCTATATACCAAAATGAAGCACAGTCATTTTTAAAATGTTATAGGGACAGACACAATTCACAAGTCTATATGTTTACCCAATGTGAAAATACTGGTTAATTTATACTTGTGTAATGTAGGAAAGTGCCATATAAATCTATTAAAAAAGTGAAATTATTTTAAATTTTCTTATTTATTATGAATGCTTTTTGAATAAACAATCTAAGGTAGATATTCAAATAATAACATATGGTTGTTTTTTGCTTAATAACATATCACCATAGCTAAGGTATTGTAAATTTAGGACAATTCAATTTAACTGTAAGGTCACATTATTACAAAAATATATTCTTTTGTTTAGATAATATAGTATCTATAACAAAATTTAAAGTATTACTTCCAACAATAAACCTTGTAGTTTCATATGGTGTGATGTTTTTTTCTTTAGGCTGCTGGGCTGTTTTGTATTGTTTGTAATCTTAATGACCAACTTGTAAAGCATTTTCAATACATCTGTAACATTAAATATATTCAATTAACTTGATGTTGTAAACAGTAGCATCAATTTCTGTAATAAATAAACCACACAAGTTAAAATTGAAATGATATTTATGTTAAAAAAAGATTGAAATCTCATATACATGATGTTAGTTGGGTACTGAACTAGTGTTTGCTATGTAGGATTAAATAATTCATTTAAAACAATAAAAATGTTAGGAACTGTAGAAACTCATTGATTGTACACTGTGTAGATATCAAACAAATAGCATTCAGTGAAAAGACAATATATTAAATATCTTCTAAGCAATGGTAAAAACATCTAATGCTTATATTTAATGAAAATATGGAATTATAAAAGGTCATGCTATATAATAGAATAATAAAAATTCTATTCTATGACATAATAGGAACAGACACAATTGCTAAACACAATATGTATACATTATGTAAAAATACTGGTTAATTTATACTTGTGTAATGTAGGAAAGTGCCATATAAATCTATTAAAAAAGTGAAATTATTTTAAATTTTCTTATTTATTATGAATGCTTTTTGAATAAACAATCTAAGGTAGATATTCAAATAATAACATATGGTTGTTTTTTGCTTAATAACTTATCACCATAGCTAAGGTATAGTCAATTTAAGACAATTCAATTTTACTGTAAGGTCACATTATTACAAAAATATATTCTTTTGTTTAGATAATATAGTATCTATAACAAAATTTAAAGTATTACTTCCAACAATAAACCTTGTAGTTTCATATGGTGTGATGTTTTTTTATTTAGGCTGCTGGGCTGTTTTGTATTGTTTGTTATCTTAATGACCAACTTGTTAAGCATTTTCAATTCATCTGTAACATTAAATATTTTAATTTAACTTGATGTTGTAAACAGTAGCATCAATTTCTGTAATAAATAAACCACACAAGTTAAAATTGAAATGATATTTATGTTAAAAAAAGATTGAAATCTCATATACATGATGTTAGTTGGGTACTGAAGTAGTGTTTGCTATGTAGGATTCAATAATTCATTTAAAACAATAAAAATGTTAGGAACTGTAGAACCTCATTGATTGGACATTGTGTGGATATCCAAAGAATAGCATTCAGTTATAAGACAATATATTAAATATCTTCTAAGCAATGGTAAAAACATCTAATGCTTATATTCAATGAAAATATGGAATTAGAAAATGTCAAGCTATATTATAGAATAATAAAAATTCTATTCTATTATATAATAGGAACAGACACAATTCATAAAGACAATATGTATACACAATGTGAAAACACTGGTTAATTTATACTTGTGTAATGTAGGAAAGTGCCATATAAATCTATTAAAAAAGTGAAATTATTTTAAATTTTATTATTTATTATGAATGCTTTTTGAATAAAAAATCTAAGGTAGATATTCAAATAATAACATATGGTTGTTTATTGCTTAATAACATATCACCATAGCTAAGGTATTGTAAATTTAAGACAATTCAATTTAACTGTAAGGTCACATTATTACAAAAATATATTCTTTTGTTTAGATAATATAGTATCTATAACAAAATTTAAAGTATTACTTCCAACAATAAACCTTGTAGTTTCATATGGTGTGATGTTTTTTTATTTAGGCTGCTGGGCTGTTTTGTATTGTTTGTTATCTTAATGACCAACTTGTTAAGCATTTTCAATTCATCTGTAACATTAAATATTTTAATTTAACTTGATGTTGTAAACAGTAGCATCAATTTCTGTAATAAATAAACCACACAAGTTAAAATTGAAATGATATTTATGTTAAAAAAAGATTGAAATCTCATATTCATGATGTTAGTTGGGTACTGAACTAGTGTTTGCTATGTAGGATTAAATAATTCATTTAAAACAATAAAAATGTTAGGAACTGTAGAAACTCATTGATTGGACATTGTGTGGATATCCAAAGAATAGCATTCAGTTATAAGACAATATATTAAATATCTTCTAAGCAATGGTGAAAACATCTAATGCTTATATTCAATGAAAATATGGAATTAGAAAATGTCATGCTATATTATAGAATAATAAAAATTCTATTCTATTATATAATAGGAACAGACACAATTCATAATGACAATATGTATACACAATGTGAAAACACTGGTTAATTTATACTTATGAAATGTATGTTAGGTGACACAAGAAACAAGTAAAAAAAAAAAATTGTTAAAAAATTTTTTTTTTCTTTATGTATACCTTTTAAGACAACAATCTAAACAGAAATATTATGAGCAGCTTGAACACAGTGTTTGGATTTTCTATAGATTTCATAAGAAAAACATTGAATAATGTACCAAAATATAATAAGAATGTAGTAAAAAAATGTAATAATTTAAAATTTAAATTATTATTTTTGAATTTATTTGAAGAAATAATCTAAATAGAAATTTCAAGAACATTATATACACAGTTATTGTAATTTCCTTATATAGCAAAAGAAAATCATTGAATATAATATATGCTATATACCAAAATGAAGCACAGTCATTTTTAAAATGTTATAGGGACAGACACAATTCACAAGTCTATATGTTTACCCAATGTGAAAATACTGGTTAATTTATACTTGTGTAATGTAGGAAAGTGCCATATAAATCTATTAAAAAAGTGAAATTATTTTAAATTTTCTTATTTATTATGAATGCTTTTTGAATAAACAATCTAAGGTAGATATTCAAATAATAACATATGGTTGTTTTTTGCTTAATAACATATCACCATAGCTAAGGTATTGTAAATTTAGGACAATTCAATTTAACTGTAAGGTCACATTATTACAAAAATATATTCTTTTGTTTAGATAATATAGTATCTATAACAAAATTTAAAGTATTACTTCCAACAATAAACCTTGTAGTTTCATATGGTGTGATGTTTTTTTCTTTAGGCTGCTGGGCTGTTTTGTATTGTTTGTAATCTTAATGACCAACTTGTAAAGCATTTTCAATACATCTGTAACATTAAATATATTCAATTAACTTGATGTTGTAAACAGTAGCATCAATTTCTGTAATAAATAAACCACACAAGTTAAAATTGAAATGATATTTATGTTAAAAAAAGATTGAAATCTCATATACATGATGTTAGTTGGGTACTGAACTAGTGTTTGCTATGTAGGATTAAATAATTCATTTAAAACAATAAAAATGTTAGGAACTGTAGAAACTCATTGATTGTACACTGTGTAGATATCAAACAAATAGCATTCAGTGAAAAGACAATATATTAAATATCTTCTAAGCAATGGTAAAAACATCTTATGCTTATATTTAATGAAAATATGGAATTATAAAAGGTCATGCTATATAATAGAATAATAAAAATTCTATTCTATGACATAATAGGAACAGACACAATTGCTAAACACAATATGTATACATTATGTAAAAATACTGGTTAATTTATACTTGTGTAATGTAGGAAAGTGCCATATAAATCTATTAAAAAAGTGAAATTATTTTAAATTTTCTTATTTATTATGAATGCTTTTTGAATAAACAATCTAAGGTAGATATTCAAATAATAACATATGGTTGTTTTTTGCTTAATAACTTATCACCATAGCTAAGGTATAGTCAATTTAAGACAATTCAATTTTACTGTAAGGTCACATTATTACAAAAATATATTCTTTTGTTTAGATAATATAGTATCTATAACAAAATTTAAAGTATTACTTCCAACAATAAACCTTGTAGTTTCATATGGTGTGATGTTTTTTTATTTAGGCTGCTGGGCTGTTTTGTATTGTTTGTTATCTTAATGACCAACTTGTTAAGCATTTTCAATTCATCTGTAACATTAAATATTTTAATTTAACTTGATGTTGTAAACAGTAGCATCAATTTCTGTAATAAATAAACCACACAAGTTAAAATTGAAATGATATTTATGTTAAAAAAAGATTGAAATCTCATATACATGATGTTAGTTGGGTACTGAAGTAGTGTTTGCTATGTAGGATTCAATAATTCATTTAAAACAATAAAAATGTTAGGAACTGTAGAACCTCATTGATTGGACATTGTGTGGATATCCAAAGAATAGCATTCAGTTATAAGACAATATATTAAATATCTTCTAAGCAATGGTAAAAACATCTAATGCTTATATTCAATGAAAATATGGAATTAGAAAATGTCAAGCTATATTATAGAATAATAAAAATTCTATTCTATTATATAATAGGAACAGACACAATTCATAAAGACAATATGTATACACAATGTGAAAACACTGGTTAATTTATACTTGTGTAATGTAGGAAAGTGCCATATAAATCTATTAAAAAAGTGAAATTATTTTAAATTTTATTATTTATTATGAATGCTTTTTGAATAAAAAATCTAAGGTAGATATTCAAATAATAACATATGGTTGTTTATTGCTTAATAACATATCACCATAGCTAAGGTATTGTAAATTTAAGACAATTCAATTTAACTGTAAGGTCACATTATTACAAAAATATATTCTTTTGTTTAGATAATATAGTATCTATAACAAAATTTAAAGTATTACTTCCAACAATAAACCTTGTAGTTTCATATGGTGTGATGTTTTTTTATTTAGGCTGCTGGGCTGTTTTGTATTGTTTGTTATCTTAATGACCAACTTGTTAAGCATTTTCAATTCATCTGTAACATTAAATATTTTAATTTAACTTGATGTTGTAAACAGTAGCATCAATTTCTGTAATAAATAAACCACACAAGTTAAAATTGAAATGATATTTATGTTAAAAAAAGATTGAAATCTCATATTCATGATGTTAGTTGGGTACTGAACTAGTGTTTGCTATGTAGGATTAAATAATTCATTTAAAACAATAAAAATGTTAGGAACTGTAGAAACTCATTGATTGGACATTGTGTGGATATCCAAAGAATAGCATTCAGTTATAAGACAATATATTAAATATCTTCTAAGCAATGGTGAAAACATCTAATGCTTATATTCAATGAAAATATGGAATTAGAAAATGTCATGCTATATTATAGAATAATAAAAATTCTATTCTATTATATAATAGGAACAGACACAATTCATAATGACAATATGTATACACAATGTGAAAACACTGGTTAATTTATACTTATGAAATGTATGTTAGGTGACACAAGAAACAAGTAAAAAAAAAAAATTGTTAAAAAATTTTTTTTTTCTTTATGTATACCTTTTAAGACAACAATCTAAACAGAAATATTATGAGCAGCTTGAACACAGTGTTTGGATTTTCTATAGATTTCATAAGAAAAACATTGAATAATGTACCAAAATATAATAAGAATGTAGTAAAAAAATGTAATAATTTAAAATTTAAATTATTATTTTTGAATTTATTTGAAGAAATAATCTAAATAGAAATTTCAAGAACATTATATACACAGTGATTGTAATTTCCTTATATAGCAAAAGAAAATCATTGAATATAATATATGCTATATACCAAAATGAAGCACAGTCATTTTTAAAATGTTATAGGGACAGACACAATTCACAAGTCTATATGTTTACCCAATGTGAAAATACTGGTTAATTTATACTTGTGTAATGTAGGAAAGTGCCATATAAATCTATTAAAAAAGTGAAATTATTTTAAATTTTCTTATTTATTATGAATGCTTTTTGAATAAACAATCTAAGGTAGATATTCAAATAATAACATATGGTTGTTTTTTGCTTAATAACATATCACCATAGCTAAGGTATTGTAAATTTAGGACAATTCAATTTAACTGTAAGGTCACATTATTACAAAAATATATTCTTTTGTTTAGATAATATAGTATCTATAACAAAATTTAAAGTATTACTTCCAACAATAAACCTTGTAGTTTCATATGGTGTGATGTTT
The DNA here is from genome assembly GCA_956483605.1 of Tuberolachnus salignus. NCBI lineage: Eukaryota > Metazoa > Arthropoda > Insecta > Hemiptera > Aphididae > Tuberolachnus > Tuberolachnus salignus. The sequence continues at coordinate 10,182,082 of OY101431.1, forward strand.
TTTTCTTTAGGCTGCTGGGCTGTTTTGTATTGTTTGTAATCTTAATGACCAACTTGTAAAGCATTTTCAATACATCTGTAACATTAAATATATTCAATTAACTTGATGTTGTAAACAGTAGCATCAATTTCTGTAATAAATAAACCACACAAGTTAAAATTGAAATGATATTTATGTTAAAAAAAGATTGAAATCTCATATACATGATGTTAGTTGGGTACTGAACTAGTGTTTGCTATGTAGGATTAAATAATTCATTTAAAACAATAAAAATGTTAGGAACTGTAGAAACTCATTGATTGTACACTGTGTAGATATCAAACAAATAGCATTCAGTGAAAAGACAATATATTAAATATCTTCTAAGCAATGGTAAAAACATCTTATGCTTATATTTAATGAAAATATGGAATTATAAAAGGTCATGCTATATAATAGAATAATAAAAATTCTATTCTATGACATAATAGGAACAGACACAATTGCTAAACACAATATGTATACATTATGTAAAAATACTGGTTAATTTATACTTGTGTAATGTAGGAAAGTGCCATATAAATCTATTAAAAAAGTGAAATTATTTTAAATTTTCTTATTTATTATGAATGCTTTTTGAATAAACAATCTAAGGTAGATATTCAAATAATAACATATGGTTGTTTTTTGCTTAATAACTTATCACCATAGCTAAGGTATAGTCAATTTAAGACAATTCAATTTTACTGTAAGGTCACATTATTACAAAAATATATTCTTTTGTTTAGATAATATAGTATCTATAACAAAATTTAAAGTATTACTTCCAACAATAAACCTTGTAGTTTCATATGGTGTGATGTTTTTTTATTTAGGCTGCTGGGCTGTTTTGTATTGTTTGTTATCTTAATGACCAACTTGTTAAGCATTTTCAATTCATCTGTAACATTAAATATTTTAATTTAACTTGATGTTGTAAACAGTAGCATCAATTTCTGTAATAAATAAACCACACAAGTTAAAATTGAAATGATATTTATGTTAAAAAAAGATTGAAATCTCATATACATGATGTTAGTTGGGTACTGAAGTAGTGTTTGCTATGTAGGATTAAATAATTCATTTAAAACAATAAAAATGTTAGGAACTGTAGAACCTCATTGATTGGACATTGTGTGGATATCCAAAGAATAGCATTCAGTTATAAGACAATATATTAAATATCTTCTAAGCAATGGTAAAAACATCTAATGCTTATATTCAATGAAAATATGGAATTAGAAAATGTCAAGCTATATTATAGAATAATAAAAATTCTATTCTATTATATAATAGGAACAGACACAATTCATAAAGACAATATGTATACACAATGTGAAAACACTGGTTAATTTATACTTGTGTAATGTAGGAAAGTGCCATATAAATCTATTAAAAAAGTGAAATTATTTTAAATTTTATTATTTATTATGAATGCTTTTTGAATAAAAAATCTAAGGTAGATATTCAAATAATAACATATGGTTGTTTTCTGCTTAATAACATATTACCATAGCTAAGGTATTGTAAATTTAAGACAATTCAATTTAACTGTAAGGTCACATTATTACAAAAATATATTCTTTTGTTTAGATAATATAGTATCTATAACAAAATTTAAAGTATTACTTCCAACAATAAACCTTGTAGTTTCATATGGTGTGATGTTTTTTTATTTAGGCTGCTGGGCTGTTTTGTATTGTTTGTTATCTTAATGACCAACTTGTTAAGCATTTTCAATTCATCTGTAACATTAAATATTTTAATTTAACTTGATGTTGTAAACAGTAGCATCAATTTCTGTAATAAATAAACCACACAAGTTAAAATTGAAATGATATTTATGTTAAAAAAAGATTGAAATCTCATATACATGATGTTAGTTGGGTACTGAACTAGTGTTTGCTATGTAGGATTAAATAATTCATTTAAAACAATAAAAATGTTAGGAACTGTAGAACCTCATTGATTGGACATTGTGTGGATATCCAAAGAATAGCATTCAGTTATAAGACAATATATTAAATATCTTCTAAGCAATGGTAAAAACATCTAATGCTTATATTCAATGAAAATATGGAATTAGAAAATGTCAAGCTATATTATAGAATAATAAAAATTCTATTCTATTATATAATAGGAACAGACACAATTCATAATGACAATATGTATACACAATGTGAAAACACTGGTTAATTTATACTTATGAAATGTATGTTAGGTGACACAAGAAACAAGTAAAAAAAAAAAATTGTTAAAAAATTTTTTTTTTCTTTATGTATACCTTTTAAGACAACAATCTAAACAGAAATATTATGAGCAGCTTGAACACAGTGTTTGGATTTTCTATAGATTTCATAAGAAAAACATTGAATAATGTACCAAAATATAATAAGAATGTAGTAAAAAAATGTAATAATTTAAAATTTAAATTATTATTTTTGAATTTATTTGAAGAAATAATCTAAATAGAAATTTCAAGAACATTATATACACAGTGATTGTAATTTCCTTATATAGCAAAAGAAAATCATTGAATATAATATATGCTATATACCAAAATGAAGCACAGTCATTTTTAAAATGTTATAGGGACAGACACAATTCACAAGTCTATATGTTTACCCAATGTGAAAATACTGGTTAATTTATACTTGTGTAATGTAGGAAAGTGCCATATAAATCTATTAAAAAAGTGAAATTATTTTAAATTTTCTTATTTATTATGAATGCTTTTTGAATAAACAATCTAAGGTAGATATTCAAATAATAACATATGGTTGTTTTTTGCTTAATAACATATCACCATAGCTAAGGTATTGTAAATTTAGGACAATTCAATTTAACTGTAAGGTCACATTATTACAAAAATATATTCTTTTGTTTAGATAATATAGTATCTATAACAAAATTTAAAGTATTACTTCCAACAATAAACCTTGTAGTTTCATATGGTGTGATGTTTTTTTCTTTAGGCTGCTGGGCTGTTTTGTATTGTTTGTAATCTTAATGACCAACTTGTAAAGCATTTTCAATACATCTGTAACATTAAATATATTCAATTAACTTGATGTTGTAAACAGTAGCATCAATTTCTGTAATAAATAAACCACACAAGTTAAAATTGAAATGATATTTATGTTAAAAAAAGATTGAAATCTCATATACATGATGTTAGTTGGGTACTGAACTAGTGTTTGCTATGTAGGATTAAATAATTCATTTAAAACAATAAAAATGTTAGGAACTGTAGAAACTCATTGATTGTACACTGTGTAGATATCAAACAAATAGCATTCAGTGAAAAGACAATATATTAAATATCTTCTAAGCAATGGTAAAAACATCTTATGCTTATATTTAATGAAAATATGGAATTATAAAAGGTCATGCTATATAATAGAATAATAAAAATTCTATTCTTTGACATAATAGGAACAGACACAATTGCTAAACACAATATGTATACATTATGTAAAAATACTGGTTAATTTATACTTGTGTAATGTAGGAAAGTGCCATATAAATCTATTAAAAAAGTGAAATTATTTTAAATTTTCTTATTTATTATGAATGCTTTTTGAATAAACAATCTAAGGTAGATATTCAAATAATAACATATGGTTGATTTTTGCTTAATAACTTATCACCATAGCTAAGGTATAGTCAATTTAAGACAATTCAATTTTACTGTAAGGTCACATTATTACAAAAATATATTCTTTTGTTTAGATAATATAGTATCTATAACAAAATTTAAAGTATTACTTCCAACAATAAACCTTGTAGTTTCATATGGTGTGATGTTTTTTTATTTAGGCTGCTGGGCTGTTTTGTATTGTTTGTTATCTTAATGACCAACTTGTTAAGCATTTTCAATTCATCTGTAACATTAAATATTTTAATTTAACTTGATGTTGTAAACAGTAGCATCAATTTCTGTAATAAATAAACCACACAAGTTAAAATTGAAATGATATTTATGTTAAAAAAAGATTGAAATCTCATATACATGATGTTAGTTGGGTACTGAAGTAGTGTTTGCTATGTAGGATTAAAAAATTCATTTAAAACAATAAAAATGTTAGGAACTGTAGAACCTCATTGATTGGACATTGTGTGGATATCCAAAGAATAGCATTCAGTTATAAGACAATATATTAAATATCTTCTAAGCAATGGTAAAAACATCTAATGCTTATATTCAATGAAAATATGGAATTAGAAAATGTCAAGCTATATTATAGAATAATAAAAATTCTATTCTATTATATAATAGGAACAGACACAATTCATAAAGACAATATGTATACACAATGTGAAAACACTGGTTAATTTATACTTGTGTAATGTAGGAAAGTGCCATATAAATCTATTAAAAAAGTGAAATTATTTTAAATTTTATTATTTATTATGAATGCTTTTTGAATAAAAAATCTAAGGTAGATATTCAAATAATAACATATGGTTGTTTATTGCTTAATAACATATCACCATAGCTAAGGTATTGTAAATTTAAGACAATTCAATTTAACTGTAAGGTCACATTATTACAAAAATATATTCTTTTGTTTAGATAATATAGTATCTATAACAAAATTTAAAGTATTACTTCCAACAATAAACCTTGTAGTTTCATATGGTGTGATGTTTTTTTATTTAGGCTGCTGGGCTGTTTTGTATTGTTTGTTATCTTAATGACCAACTTGTTAAGCATTTTCAATTCATCTGTAACATTAAATATTTTAATTTAACTTGATGTTGTAAACAGTAGCATCAATTTCTGTAATAAATAAACCACACAAGTTAAAATTGAAATGATATTTATGTTAAAAAAAGATTGAAATCTCATATTCATGATGTTAGTTGGGTACTGAACTAGTGTTTGCTATGTAGGATTAAATAATTCATTTAAAACAATAAAAATGTTAGGAACTGTAGAAACTCATTGATTGGACATTGTGTGGATATCCAAAGAATAGCATTCAGTTATAAGACAATATATTAAATATCTTCTAAGCAATGGTGAAAACATCTAATGCTTATATTCAATGAAAATATGGAATTAGAAAATGTCATGCTATATTATAGAATAATAAAAATTCTATTCTATTATATAATAGGAACAGACACAATTCATAATGACAATATGTATACACAATGTGAAAACACTGGTTAATTTATACTTATGAAATGTATGTTAGGTGACACAAGAAACAAGTAAAAAAAAAAAATTGTTAAAAAATTTTTTTTTTCTTTATGTATACCTTTTAAGACAACAATCTAAACAGAAATATTATGAGCAGCTTGAACACAGTGTTTGGATTTTCTATAGATTTCATAAGAAAAACATTGAATAATGTACCAAAATATAATAAGAATGTAGTAAAAAAATGTAATAATTTAAAATTTAAATTATTATTTTTGAATTTATTTGAAGAAATAATCTAAATAGAAATTTCAAGAACATTATATACACAGTGATTGTAATTTCCTTATATAGCAAAAGAAAATCATTGAATATAATATATGCTATATACCAAAATGAAGCACAGTCATTTTTAAAATGTTATAGGGACAGACACAATTCACAAGTCTATATGTTTACCCAATGTGAAAATACTGGTTAATTTATACTTGTGTAATGTAGGAAAGTGCCATATAAATCTATTAAAAAAGTGAAATTATTTTAAATTTTCTTATTTATTATGAATGCTTTTTGAATAAACAATCTAAGGTAGATATTCAAATAATAACATATGGTTGTTTTTTGCTTAATAACATATCACCATAGCTAAGGTATTGTAAATTTAGGACAATTCAATTTAACTGTAAGGTCACATTATTACAAAAATATATTCTTTTGTTTAGATAATATAGTATCTATAACAAAATTTAAAGTATTACTTCCAACAATAAACCTTGTAGTTTCATATGGTGTGATGTTTTTTTCTTTAGGCTGCTGGGCTGTTTTGTATTGTTTGTAATCTTAATGACCAACTTGTAAAGCATTTTCAATACATCTGTAACATTAAATATATTCAATTAACTTGATGTTGTAAACAGTAGCATCAATTTCTGTAATAAATAAACCACACAAGTTAAAATTGAAATGATATTTATGTTAAAAAAAGATTGAAATCTCATATACATGATGTTAGTTGGGTACTGAACTAGTGTTTGCTATGTAGGATTAAATAATTCATTTAAAACAATAAAAATGTTAGGAACTGTAGAAACTCATTGATTGTACACTGTGTAGATATCAAACAAATAGCATTCAGTGAAAAGACAATATATTAAATATCTTCTAAGCAATGGTAAAAACATCTAATGCTTATATTTAATGAAAATATGGAATTATAAAAGGTCATGCTATATAATAGAATAATAAAAATTCTATTCTATGACATAATAGGAACAGACACAATTGCTAAACACAATATGTATACATTATGTAAAAATACTGGTTAATTTATACTTGTGTAATGTAGGAAAGTGCCATATAAATCTATTAAAAAAGTGAAATTATTTTAAATTTTCTTATTTATTATGAATGCTTTTTGAATAAACAATCTAAGGTAGATATTCAAATAATAACATATGGTTGTTTTTTGCTTAATAACTTATCACCATAGCTAAGGTATAGTCAATTTAAGACAATTCAATTTTACTGTAAGGTCACATTATTACAAAAATATATTCTTTTGTTTAGATAATATAGTATCTATAACAAAATTTAAAGTATTACTTCCAACAATAAACCTTGTAGTTTCATATGGTGTGATGTTTTTTTATTTAGGCTGCTGGGCTGTTTTGTATTGTTTGTTATCTTAATGACCAACTTGTTAAGCATTTTCAATTCATCTGTAACATTAAATATTTTAATTTAACTTGATGTTGTAAACAGTAGCATCAATTTCTGTAATAAATAAACCACACAAGTTAAAATTGAAATGATATTTATGTTAAAAAAAGATTGAAATCTCATATACATGATGTTAGTTGGGTACTGAAGTAGTGTTTGCTATGTAGGATTCAATAATTCATTTAAAACAATAAAAATGTTAGGAACTGTAGAACCTCATTGATTGGACATTGTGTGGATATCCAAAGAATAGCATTCAGTTATAAGACAATATATTAAATATCTTCTAAGCAATGGTAAAAACATCTAATGCTTATATTCAATGAAAATATGGAATTAGAAAATGTCAAGCTATATTATAGAATAATAAAAATTCTATTCTATTATATAATAGGAACAGACACAATTCATAAAGACAATATGTATACACAATGTGAAAACACTGGTTAATTTATACTTGTGTAATGTAGGAAAGTGCCATATAAATCTATTAAAAAAGTGAAATTATTTTAAATTTTATTATTTATTATGAATGCTTTTTGAATAAAAAATCTAAGGTAGATATTCAAATAATAACATATGGTTGTTTATTGCTTAATAACATATCACCATAGCTAAGGTATTGTAAATTTAAGACAATTCAATTTAACTGTAAGGTCACATTATTACAAAAATATATTCTTTTGTTTAGATAATATAGTATCTATAACAAAATTTAAAGTATTACTTCCAACAATAAACCTTGTAGTTTCATATGGTGTGATGTTTTTTTATTTAGGCTGCTGGGCTGTTTTGTATTGTTTGTTATCTTAATGACCAACTTGTTAAGCATTTTCAATTCATCTGTAACATTAAATATTTTAATTTAACTTGATGTTGTAAACAGTAGCATCAATTTCTGTAATAAATAAACCACACAAGTTAAAATTGAAATGATATTTATGTTAAAAAAAGATTGAAATCTCATATTCATGATGTTAGTTGGGTACTGAACTAGTGTTTGCTATGTAGGATTAAATAATTCATTTAAAACAATAAAAATGTTAGGAACTGTAGAAACTCATTGATTGGACATTGTGTGGATATCCAAAGAATAGCATTCAGTTATAAGACAATATATTAAATATCTTCTAAGCAATGGTGAAAACATCTAATGCTTATATTCAATGAAAATATGGAATTAGAAAATGTCATGCTATATTATAGAATAATAAAAATTCTATTCTATTATATAATAGGAACAGACACAATTCATAATGACAATATGTATACACAATGTGAAAACACTGGTTAATTTATACTTATGAAATGTATGTTAGGTGACACAAGAAACAAGTAAAAAAAAAAAATTGTTAAAAAATTTTTTTTTTCTTTATGTATACCTTTTAAGACAACAATCTAAACAGAAATATTATGAGCAGCTTGAACACAGTGTTTGGATTTTCTATAGATTTCATAAGAAAAACATTGAATAATGTACCAAAATATAATAAGAATGTAGTAAAAAAATGTAATAATTTAAAATTTAAATTATTATTTTTGAATTTATTTGAAGAAATAATCTAAATAGAAATTTCAAGAACATTATATACACAGTGATTGTAATTTCCTTATATAGCAAAAGAAAATCATTGAATATAATATATGCTATATACCAAAATGAAGCACAGTCATTTTTAAAATGTTATAGGGACAGACACAATTCACAAGTCTATATGTTTACCCAATGTGAAAATACTGGTTAATTTATACTTGTGTAATGTAGGAAAGTGCCATATAAATCTATTAAAAAAGTGAAATTATTTTAAATTTTCTTATTTATTATGAATGCTTTTTGAATAAACAATCTAAGGTAGATATTCAAATAATAACATATGGTTGTTTTTTGCTTAATAACATATCACCATAGCTAAGGTATTGTAAATTTAGGACAATTCAATTTAACTGTAAGGTCACATTATTACAAAAATATATTCTTTTGTTTAGATAATATAGTATCTATAACAAAATTTAAAGTATTACTTCCAACAATAAACCTTGTAGTTTCATATGGTGTGATGTTTTTTTCTTTAGGCTGCTGGGCTGTTTTGTATTGTTTGTAATCTTAATGACCAACTTGTAAAGCATTTTCAATACATCTGTAACATTAAATATATTCAATTAACTTGATGTTGTAAACAGTAGCATCAATTTCTGTAATAAATAAACCACACAAGTTAAAATTGAAATGATATTTATGTTAAAAAAAGATTGAAATCTCATATACATGATGTTAGTTGGGTACTGAACTAGTGTTTGCTATGTAGGATTAAATAATTCATTTAAAACAATAAAAATGTTAGGAACTGTAGAAACTCATTGATTGTACACTGTGTAGATATCAAACAAATAGCATTCAGTGAAAAGACAATATATTAAATATCTTCTAAGCAATGGTAAAAACATCTTATGCTTATATTTAATGAAAATATGGAATTATAAAAGGTCATGCTATATAATAGAATAATAAAAATTCTATTCTATGACATAATAGGAACAGACACAATTGCTAAACACAATATGTATACATTATGTAAAAATACTGGTTAATTTATACTTGTGTAATGTAGGAAAGTGCCATATAAATCTATTAAAAAAGTGAAATTATTTTAAATTTTCTTATTTATTATGAATGCTTTTTGAATAAACAATCTAAGGTAGATATTCAAATAATAACATATGGTTGTTTTTTGCTTAATAACTTATCACCATAGCTAAGGTATAGTCAATTTAAGACAATTCAATTTTACTGTAAGGTCACATTATTACAAAAATATATTCTTTTGTTTAGATAATATAGTATCTATAACAAAATTTAAAGTATTACTTCCAACAATAAACCTTGTAGTTTCATATGGTGTGATGTTTTTTTATTTAGGCTGCTGGGCTGTTTTGTATTGTTTGTTATCTTAATGACCAACTTGTTAAGCATTTTCAATTCATCTGTAACATTAAATATTTTAATTTAACTTGATGTTGTAAACAGTAGCATCAATTTCTGTAATAAATAAACCACACAAGTTAAAATTGAAATGATATTTATGTTAAAAAAAGATTGAAATCTCATATACATGATGTTAGTTGGGTACTGAAGTAGTGTTTGCTATGTAGGATTAAATAATTCATTTAAAACAATAAAAATGTTAGGAACTGTAGAACCTCATTGATTGGACATTGTGTGGATATCCAAAGAATAGCATTCAGTTATAAGACAATATATTAAATATCTTCTAAGCAATGGTAAAAACATCTAATGCTTATATTCAATGAAAATATGGAATTAGAAAATGTCAAGCTATATTATAGAATAATAAAAATTCTATTCTATTATATAATAGGAACAGACACAATTCATAAAGACAATATGTATACACAATGTGAAAACACTGGTTAATTTATACTTGTGTAATGTAGGAAAGTGCCATATAAATCTATTAAAAAAGTGAAATTATTTTAAATTTTATTATTTATTATGAATGCTTTTTGAATAAAAAATCTAAGGTAGATATTCAAATAATAACATATGGTTGTTTTCTGCTTAATAACATATCACCATAGCTAAGGTATTGTAAATTTAAGACAATTCAATTTAACTGTAAGGTCACATTATTACAAAAATATATTCTTTTGTTTAGATAATATAGTATCTATAACAAAATTTAAAGTATTACTTCCAACAATAAACCTTGTAGTTTCATATGGTGTGATGTTTTTTTATTTAGGCTGCTGGGCTGTTTTGTATTGTTTGTTATCTTAATGACCAACTTGTTAAGCATTTTCAATTCATCTGTAACATTAAATATTTTAATTTAACTTGATGTTGTAAACAGTAGCATCAATTTCTGTAATAAATAAACCACACAAGTTAAAATTGAAATGATATTTATGTTAAAAAAAGATTGAAATCTCATATACATGATGTTAGTTGGGTACTGAACTAGTGTTTGCTATGTAGGATTAAATAATTCATTTAAAACAATAAAAATGTTAGGAACTGTAGAACCTCATTGATTGGACATTGTGTGGATATCCAAAGAATAGCATTCAGTTATAAGACAATATATTAAATATCTTCTAAGCAATGGTAAAAACATCTAATGCTTATATTCAATGAAAATATGGAATTAGAAAATGTCAAGCTATATTATAGAATAATAAAAATTCTATTCTATTATATAATAGGAACAGACACAATTCATAATGACAATATGTATACACAATGTGAAAACACTGGTTAATTTATACTTATGAAATGTATGTTAGGTGACACAAGAAACAAGTAAAAAAAAAAAATTGTTAAAAAATTTTTTTTTTCTTTATGTATACCTTTTAAGACAACAATCTAAACAGAAATATTATGAGCAGCTTGAACACAGTGTTTGGATTTTCTATAGATTTCATAAGAAAAACATTGAATAATGTACCAAAATATAATAAGAATGTAGTAAAAAAATGTAATAATTTAAAATTTAAATTATTATTTTTGAATTTATTTGAAGAAATAATCTAAATAGAAATTTCAAGAACATTATATACACAGTGATTGTAATTTCCTTATATAGCAAAAGAAAATCATTGAATATAATATATGCTATATACCAAAATGAAGCACAGTCATTTTTAAAATGTTATAGGGACAGACACAATTCACAAGTCTATATGTTTACCCAATGTGAAAATACTGGTTAATTTATACTTGTGTAATGTAGGAAAGTGCCATATAAATCTATTAAAAAAGTGAAATTATTTTAAATTTTCTTATTTATTATGAATGCTTTTTGAATAAACAATCTAAGGTAGATATTCAAATAATAACATATGGTTGTTTTTTGCTTAATAACATATCACCATAGCTAAGGTATTGTAAATTTAGGACAATTCAATTTAACTGTAAGGTCACATTATTACAAAAATATATTCTTTTGTTTAGATAATATAGTATCTATAACAAAATTTAAAGTATTACTTCCAACAATAAACCTTGTAGTTTCATATGGTGTGATGTTTTTTTCTTTAGGCTGCTGGGCTGTTTTGTATTGTTTGTAATCTTAATGACCAACTTGTAAAGCATTTTCAATACATCTGTAACATTAAATATATTCAATTAACTTGATGTTGTAAACAGTAGCATCAATTTCTGTAATAAATAAACCACACAAGTTAAAATTGAAATGATATTTATGTTAAAAAAAGATTGAAATCTCATATACATGATGTTAGTTGGGTACTGAACTAGTGTTTGCTATGTAGGATTAAATAATTCATTTAAAACAATAAAAATGTTAGGAACTGTAGAAACTCATTGATTGTACACTGTGTAGATATCAAACAAATAGCATTCAGTGAAAAGACAATATATTAAATATCTTCTAAGCAATGGTAAAAACATCTTATGCTTATATTTAATGAAAATATGGAATTATAAAAGGTCATGCTATATAATAGAATAATAAAAATTCTATTCTATGACATAATAGGAACAGACACAATTGCTAAACACAATATGTATACATTATGTAAAAATACTGGTTAATTTATACTTGTGTAATGTAGGAAAGTGCCATATAAATCTATTAAAAAAGTGAAATTATTTTAAATTTTCTTATTTATTATGAATGCTTTTTGAATAAACAATCTAAGGTAGATATTCAAATAATAACATATGGTTGTTTTTTGCTTAATAACTTATCACCATAGCTAAGGTATAGTCAATTTAAGACAATTCAATTTTACTGTAAGGTCACATTATTACAAAAATATATTCTTTTGTTTAGATAATATAGTATCTATAACAAAATTTAAAGTATTACTTCCAACAATAAACCTTGTAGTTTCATATGGTGTGATGTTTTTTTATTTAGGCTGCTGGGCTGTTTTGTATTGTTTGTTATCTTAATGACCAACTTGTTAAGCATTTTCAATTCATCTGTAACATTAAATATTTTAATTTAACTTGATGTTGTAAACAGTAGCATCAATTTCTGTAATAAATAAACCACACAAGTTAAAATTGAAATGATATTTATGTTAAAAAAAGATTGAAATCTCATATACATGATGTTAGTTGGGTACTGAAGTAGTGTTTGCTATGTAGGATTCAATAATTCATTTAAAACAATAAAAATGTTAGGAACTGTAGAACCTCATTGATTGGACATTGTGTGGATATCCAAAGAATAGCATTCAGTTATAAGACAATATATTAAATATCTTCTAAGCAATGGTAAAAACATCTAATGCTTATATTCAATGAAAATATGGAATTAGAAAATGTCAAGCTATATTATAGAATAATAAAAATTCTATTCTATTATATAATAGGAACAGACACAATTCATAAAGACAATATGTATACACAATGTGAAAACACTGGTTAATTTATACTTGTGTAATGTAGGAAAGTGCCATATAAATCTATTAAAAAAGTGAAATTATTTTAAATTTTATTATTTATTATGAATGCTTTTTGAATAAAAAATCTAAGGTAGATATTCAAATAATAACATATGGTTGTTTATTGCTTAATAACATATCACCATAGCTAAGGTATTGTAAATTTAAGACAATTCAATTTAACTGTAAGGTCACATTATTACAAAAATATATTCTTTTGTTTAGATAATATAGTATCTATAACAAAATTTAAAGTATTACTTCCAACAATAAACCTTGTAGTTTCATATGGTGTGATGTTTTTTTATTTAGGCTGCTGGGCTGTTTTGTATTGTTTGTTATCTTAATGACCAACTTGTTAAGCATTTTCAATTCATCTGTAACATTAAATATTTTAATTTAACTTGATGTTGTAAACAGTAGCATCAATTTCTGTAATAAATAAACCACACAAGTTAAAATTGAAATGATATTTATGTTAAAAAAAGATTGAAATCTCATATACATGATGTTAGTTGGGTACTGAACTAGTGTTTGCTATGTAGGATTAAATAATTCATTTAAAACAATAAAAATGTTAGGAACTGTAGAAACTCATTGATTGGACATTGTGTGGATATCCAAAGAATAGCATTCAGTTATAAGACAATATATTAAATATCTTCTAAGCAATGGTGAAAACATCTAATGCTTATATTCAATGAAAATATGGAATTAGAAAATGTCATGCTATATTATAGAATAATAAAAATTCTATTCTATTATATAATAGGAACAGACACAATTCATAAAGACAATATGTATACACAATGTGAAAACACTGGTTAATTTATACTTATGAAATGTATGTTAGGTGACACAAGAAACAAGTAAAAAAAAAAAATAGTTAAAAAATTTTTTTTTTCTTTATGTATACCTTTTAAGACAACAATCTAAACAGAAATATTATGAGCAGCTTGAACACAGTGTTTGGATTTTCTATAGATTTCATAAGAAAAACATTGAATAATGTACCAAAATATAATAAGAATGTAGTAAAAAAATGTAATAATTTAAAATTTAAATTATTATTTTTGAATTTATTTGAAAAAATTATCTAATTAGAAATTTCAAGAACATTATATACACAGTGATTGTAATTTTCTTATATAGCAAAAGAAAATCATTGAATATAATATATGCTATATACCAAAATGAAGCACAGTCATTTTTAAAATGTTATAGGGACAGACACAATTCACAAGTCTATATGTTTACCTAATGTGAAAATACTGGTTAATTTATACTTGTGTAATGTAGGAAAGTGCCATATAAATTTATTAAAAAAGTGAAATTATTTTAAATTTTATTATTTATTATGAATGCTTTTTGAATAAACAATCTAAGGTAGATATTCAAATAATAACATATGGTTGTTTTTTGCTTAATTACTTATCACCATAGCTAAGGTATAGTCAATTTAAGACAATTCAATTTAACTGTAAGGTCACATTATTACAAAAATTTATTCTTTTGTTTAGATAATATAGTATCTATAACCAAATTTAAAGTATTACCTCCAACAATAAAACTTGTAGTTTCATATGGTGTGATGTTTTTTTATTTATGCTGCTGGGCTGTTTTGTATTGTTTGTAATCTTAATGACCAACTTGTAAAGCATTTTCAATACATCTGTAACATTAAATATATTCAATTAACTTGATGTTGTAAACAGTAGCATCAATTTCTGTATAAATAAACCACACAAGTTAAAATTGAAATGATAATTATGTTAAAAAAAGATTGAAATCTCATATACATGATGTTAGTTGGGTACTGAACTAGTGTTTGCTATGTAGGATTAAATAATTCATTTAAAACAATAAAAATGTTAGGAACTGTAGAAACTCATTGATTGTACACTGTGTAGATATCAAACAAATAGCATTCAGTGAAAAGACAATATATTAAATATCTTCTAAGCAATGGTAAAAACATCTAATGCTTATATTCAATGAAAATATGGAATTAGAAAATGTCAAGCTATATTATAGAATAATAAAAATTCTATTCTATTATATAATAGGAACAGACACAATTCATAAAGACAATATGTATACACAATGTGAAAACACTGGTTAATTTATACTTGTGTAATGTAGGAAAGTGCCATATAAATCTATTAAAAAAGTGAAATTATTTTAAATTTTATTATTTATTATGAATGCTTTTTGAATAAAAAATCTAAGGTAGATATTCAAATAATAACATATGGTTGTTTATTGCTTAATAACATATCACCATAGCTAAGGTATTGTAAATTTAAGACAATTCAATTTAACTGTAAGGTCACATTATTACAAAAATATATTCTTTTGTTTAGATAATATAGTATCTATAACAAAATTTAAAGTATTACTTCCAACAATAAACCTTGTAGTTTCATATGGTGTGATGTTTTTTTATTTAGGCTGCTGGGCTGTTTTGTATTGTTTGTTATCTTAATGACCAACTTGTTAAGCATTTTCAATTCATCTGTAACATTAAATATTTTAATTTAACTTGATGTTGTAAACAGTAGCATCAATTTCTGTAATAAATAAACCACACAAGTTAAAATTGAAATGATATTTATGTTAAAAAAAGATTGAAATCTCATATACATGATGTTAGTTGGGTACTGAACTAGTGTTTGCTATGTAGGATTAAATAATTCATTTAAAACAATAAAAATGTTAGGAACTGTAGAAACTCATTGATTGGACATTGTGTGGATATCCAAAGAATAGCATTCAGTTATAAGACAATATATTAAATATCTTCTAAGCAATGGTGAAAACATCTAATGCTTATATTCAATGAAAATATGGAATTAGAAAATGTCATGCTATATTATAGAATAATAAAAATTCTATTCTATTATATAATAGGAACAGACACAATTCATAAAGACAATATGTATACACAATGTGAAAACACTGGTTAATTTATACTTATGAAATGTATGTTAGGTGACACAAGAAACAAGTAAAAAAAAAAAATTGTTAAAAAATTTTTTTTTTCTTTATGTATACCTTTTAAGACAACAATCTAAACAGAAATATTATGAGCAGCTTGAACACAGTGTTTGGATTTTCTATAGATTTCATAAGAAAAACATTGAATAATGTACCAAAATATAATAAGAATGTAGTAAAAAAATGTAATAATTTAAAATTTAAATTATTATTTTTGAATTTATTTGAAAAAATTATCTAATTAGAAATTTCAAGAACATTATATACACAGTGATTGTAATTTTCTTATATAGCAAAAGAAAATCATTGAATATAATATATGCTATATACCAAAATGAAGCACAGTCATTTTTAAAATGTTATAGGGACAGACACAATTCACAAGTCTATATGTTTACCTAATGTGAAAATACTGGTTAATTTATACTTGTGTAATGTAGGAAAGTGCCATATAAATTTATTAAAAAAGTGAAATTATTTTAAATTTTATTATTTATTATGAATGCTTTTTGAATAAACAATCTAAGGTAGATATTCAAATAATAACATATGGTTGTTTTTTGCTTAATTACTTATCACCATAGCTAAGGTATAGTCAATTTAAGACAATTCAATTTAACTGTAAGGTCACATTATTACAAAAATTTATTCTTTTGTTTAGATAATATAGTATCTATAACCAAATTTAAAGTATTACCTCCAACAATAAAACTTGTAGTTTCATATGGTGTGATGTTTTTTTATTTATGCTGCTGGGCTGTTTTGTATTGTTTGTAATCTTAATGACCAACTTGTAAAGCATTTTCAATACATCTGTAACATTAAATATATTCAATTAACTTGATGTTGTAAACAGTAGCATCAATTTCTGTATAAATAAACCACACAAGTTAAAATTGAAATGATAATTATGTTAAAAAAAGATTGAAATCTCATATACATGATGTTAGTTGGGTACTGAACTAGTGTTTGCTATGTAGGATTAAATAATTCATTTAAAACAATAAAAATGTTAGGAACTGTAGAAACTCATTGATTGTACACTGTGTAGATATCAAACAAATAGCATTCAGTGAAAAGACAATATATTAAATATCTTCTAAGCAATGGTAAAAACATCTTATGCTTATATTTAATGAAAATATGGAATTATAAAAGGTCATTCTATATAATAGAATAATAAAAATTCTATTCTATGACATAATAGGAACAGACACAATTGGTAAACACAATATGTAAACATTATGTAAAAATACTGGTTAATTTATACTTGTGTAATGTAGGAAAGTGCCATATAAATCTATTAAAAAAGTGAAATTATTTTAAATTTTCTTATTTATTATGAATGCTTTTTGAATAAACAATCTAAGGTAGATATTCAAATAATAACATATGGTTGTTTTTTGCTTAATAACTTATCACCATAGCTAAGGTATAGTCAATTTAAGACAATTCAATTTTACTGTAAGGTCACATTATTACAAAAATATATTCTTTTGTTTAGATAATATAGTATCTATAACAAAATTTAAAGTATTACTTCCAACAATAAACCTTGTAGTTTCATATGGTGTGATGTTTTTTTATTTAGGCTGCTGGGCTGTTTTGTATTGTTTGTTATCTTAATGACCAACTTGTTAAGCATTTTCAATTCATCTGTAACATTAAATATTTTAATTTAACTTGATGTTGTAAACAGTAGCATCAATTTCTGTAATAAATAAACCACACAAGTTAAAATTGAAATGATATTTATGTTAAAAAAAGATTGAAATCTCATATACATGATGTTAGTTGGGTACTGAAGTAGTGTTTGCTATGTAGGATTCAATAATTCATTTAAAACAATAAAAATGTTAGGAACTGTAGAACCTCATTGATTGGACATTGTGTGGATATCCAAAGAATAGCATTCAGTTATAAGACAATATATTAAATATCTTCTAAGCAATGGTAAAAACATCTAATGCTTATATTCAATGAAAATATGGAATTAGAAAATGTCAAGCTATATTATAGAATAATAAAAATTCTATTCTATTATATAATAGGAACAGACACAATTCATAAAGACAATATGTATACACAATGTGAAAACACTGGTTAATTTATACTTGTGTAATGTAGGAAAGTGCCATATAAATCTATTAAAAAAGTGAAATTATTTTAAATTTTATTATTTATTATGAATGCTTTTTGAATAAAAAATCTAAGGTAGATATTCAAATAATAACATATGGTTGTTTATTGCTTAATAACATATCACCATAGCTAAGGTATTGTAAATTTAAGACAATTCAATTTAACTGTAAGGTCACATTATTACAAAAATATATTCTTTTGTTTAGATAATATAGTATCTATAACAAAATTTAAAGTATTACTTCCAACAATAAACCTTGTAGTTTCATATGGTGTGATGTTTTTTTATTTAGGCTGCTGGGCTGTTTTGTATTGTTTGTTATCTTAATGACCAACTTGTTAAGCATTTTCAATTCATCTGTAACATTAAATATTTTAATTTAACTTGATGTTGTAAACAGTAGCATCAATTTCTGTAATAAATAAACCACACAAGTTAAAATTGAAATGATATTTATGTTAAAAAAAGATTGAAATCTCATATTCATGATGTTAGTTGGGTACTGAACTAGTGTTTGCTATGTAGGATTAAATAATTCATTTAAAACAATAAAAATGTTAGGAACTGTAGAAACTCATTGATTGGACATTGTGTGGATATCCAAAGAATAGCATTCAGTTATAAGACAATATATTAAATATCTTCTAAGCAATGGTGAAAACATCTAATGCTTATATTCAATGAAAATATGGAATTAGAAAATGTCATGCTATATTATAGAATAATAAAAATTCTATTCTATTATATAATAGGAACAGACACAATTCATAATGACAATATGTATACACAATGTGAAAACACTGGTTAATTTATACTTATGAAATGTATGTTAGGTGACACAAGAAACAAGTAAAAAAAAAAAATTGTTAAAAAATTTTTTTTTTCTTTATGTATACCTTTTAAGACAACAATCTAAACAGAAATATTATGAGCAGCTTGAACACAGTGTTTGGATTTTCTATAGATTTCATAAGAAAAACATTGAATAATGTACCAAAATATAATAAGAATGTAGTAAAAAAATGTAATAATTTAAAATTTAAATTATTATTTTTGAATTTATTTGAAGAAATAATCTAAATAGAAATTTCAAGAACATTATATACACAGTGATTGTAATTTCCTTATATAGCAAAAGAAAATCATTGAATATAATATATGCTATATACCAAAATGAAGCACAGTCATTTTTAAAATGTTATAGGGACAGACACAATTCACAAGTCTATATGTTTACCCAATGTGAAAATACTGGTTAATTTATACTTGTGTAATGTAGGAAAGTGCCATATAAATCTATTAAAAAAGTGAAATTATTTTAAATTTTCTTATTTATTATGAATGCTTTTTGAATAAACAATCTAAGGTAGATATTCAAATAATAACATATGGTTGTTTTTTGCTTAATAACATATCACCATAGCTAAGGTATTGTAAATTTAGGACAATTCAATTTAACTGTAAGGTCACATTATTACAAAAATATATTCTTTTGTTTAGATAATATAGTATCTATAACAAAATTTAAAGTATTACTTCCAACAATAAACCTTGTAGTTTCATATGGTGTGATGTTTTTTTCTTTAGGCTGCTGGGCTGTTTTGTATTGTTTGTAATCTTAATGACCAACTTGTAAAGCATTTTCAATACATCTGTAACATTAAATATATTCAATTAACTTGATGTTGTAAACAGTAGCATCAATTTCTGTAATAAATAAACCACACAAGTTAAAATTGAAATGATATTTATGTTAAAAAAAGATTGAAATCTCATATACATGATGTTAGTTGGGTACTGAACTAGTGTTTGCTATGTAGGATTAAATAATTCATTTAAAACAATAAAAATGTTAGGAACTGTAGAAACTCATTGATTGTACACTGTGTAGATATCAAACAAATAGCATTCAGTGAAAAGACAATATATTAAATATCTTCTAAGCAATGGTAAAAACATCTAATGCTTATATTTAATGAAAATATGGAATTATAAAAGGTCATGCT
Organism: Tuberolachnus salignus; assembly: GCA_956483605.1. Classification (NCBI taxonomy): domain Eukaryota; kingdom Metazoa; phylum Arthropoda; class Insecta; order Hemiptera; family Aphididae; genus Tuberolachnus; species Tuberolachnus salignus. The sequence continues at coordinate 10,202,546 of OY101431.1, forward strand.
ATATAATAGAATAATAAAAATTCTATTCTATGACATAATAGGAACAGACACAATTGCTAAACACAATATGTATACATTATGTAAAAATACTGGTTAATTTATACTTGTGTAATGTAGGAAAGTGCCATATAAATCTATTAAAAAAGTGAAATTATTTTAAATTTTCTTATTTATTATGAATGCTTTTTGAATAAACAATCTAAGGTAGATATTCAAATAATAACATATGGTTGTTTTTTGCTTAATAACTTATCACCATAGCTAAGGTATAGTCAATTTAAGACAATTCAATTTTACTGTAAGGTCACATTATTACAAAAATATATTCTTTTGTTTAGATAATATAGTATCTATAACAAAATTTAAAGTATTACTTCCAACAATAAACCTTGTAGTTTCATATGGTGTGATGTTTTTTTATTTAGGCTGCTGGGCTGTTTTGTATTGTTTGTTATCTTAATGACCAACTTGTTAAGCATTTTCAATTCATCTGTAACATTAAATATTTTAATTTAACTTGATGTTGTAAACAGTAGCATCAATTTCTGTAATAAATAAACCACACAAGTTAAAATTGAAATGATATTTATGTTAAAAAAAGATTGAAATCTCATATACATGATGTTAGTTGGGTACTGAAGTAGTGTTTGCTATGTAGGATTCAATAATTCATTTAAAACAATAAAAATGTTAGGAACTGTAGAACCTCATTGATTGGACATTGTGTGGATATCCAAAGAATAGCATTCAGTTATAAGACAATATATTAAATATCTTCTAAGCAATGGTAAAAACATCTAATGCTTATATTCAATGAAAATATGGAATTAGAAAATGTCAAGCTATATTATAGAATAATAAAAAATCTATTCTATTATATAATAGGAACAGACACAATTCATAAAGACAATATGTATACACAATGTGAAAACACTGGTTAATTTATACTTGTGTAATGTAGGAAAGTGCCATATAAATCTATTAAAAAAGTGAAATTATTTTAAATTTTATTATTTATTATGAATGCTTTTTGAATAAAAAATCTAAGGTAGATATTCAAATAATAACATATGGTTGTTTATTGCTTAATAACATATCACCATAGCTAAGGTATTGTAAATTTAAGACAATTCAATTTAACTGTAAGGTCACATTATTACAAAAATATATTCTTTTGTTTAGATAATATAGTATCTATAACAAAATTTAAAGTATTACTTCCAACAATAAACCTTGTAGTTTCATATGGTGTGATGTTTTTTTATTTAGGCTGCTGGGCTGTTTTGTATTGTTTGTTATCTTAATGACCAACTTGTTAAGCATTTTCAATTCATCTGTAACATTAAATATTTTAATTTAACTTGATGTTGTAAACAGTAGCATCAATTTCTGTAATAAATAAACCACACAAGTTAAAATTGAAATGTTATTTATGTTAAAAAAAGATTGAAATCTCATATTCATGATGTTAGTTGGGTACTGAACTAGTGTTTGCTATGTAGGATTAAATAATTCATTTAAAACAATAAAAATGTTAGGAACTGTAGAAACTCATTGATTGGACATTGTGTGGATATCCAAAGAATAGCATTCAGTTATAAGACAATATATTAAATATCTTCTAAGCAATGGTGAAAACATCTAATGCTTATATTCAATGAAAATATGGAATTAGAAAATGTCATGCTATATTATAGAATAATAAAAATTCTATTCTATTATATAATAGGAACAGACACAATTCATAATGACAATATGTATACACAATGTGAAAACACTGGTTAATTTATACTTATGAAATGTATGTTAGGTGACACAAGAAACAAGTAAAAAAAAAAAATTGTTAAAAAATTTTTTTTTTCTTTATGTATACCTTTTAAGACAACAATCTAAACAGAAATATTATGAGCAGCTTGAACACAGTGTTTGGATTTTCTATAGATTTCATAAGAAAAACATTGAATAATGTACCAAAATATAATAAGAATGTAGTAAAAAAATGTAATAATTTAAAATTTAAATTATTATTTTTGAATTTATTTGAAGAAATAATCTAAATAGAAATTTCAAGAACATTATATACACAGTGATTGTAATTTCCTTATATAGCAAAAGAAAATCATTGAATATAATATATGCTATATACCAAAATGAAGCACAGTCATTTTTAAAATGTTATAGGGACAGACACAATTCACAAGTCTATATGTTTACCCAATGTGAAAATACTGGTTAATTTATACTTGTGTAATGTAGGAAAGTGCCATATAAATCTATTAAAAAAGTGAAATTATTTTAAATTTTCTTATTTATTATGAATGCTTTTTGAATAAACAATCTAAGGTAGATATTCAAATAATAACATATGGTTGTTTTTTGCTTAATAACATATCACCATAGCTAAGGTATTGTAAATTTAGGACAATTCAATTTAACTGTAAGGTCACATTATTACAAAAATATATTCTTTTGTTTAGATAATATAGTATCTATAACAAAATTTAAAGTATTACTTCCAACAATAAACCTTGTAGTTTCATATGGTGTGATGTTTTTTTCTTTAGGCTGCTGGGCTGTTTTGTATTGTTTGTAATCTTAATGACCAACTTGTAAAGCATTTTCAATACATCTGTAACATTAAATATATTCAATTAACTTGATGTTGTAAACAGTAGCATCAATTTCTGTAATAAATAAACCACACAAGTTAAAATTGAAATGATATTTATGTTAAAAAAAGATTGAAATCTCATATACATGATGTTAGTTGGGTACTGAACTAGTGTTTGCTATGTAGGATTAAATAATTCATTTAAAACAATAAAAATGTTAGGAACTGTAGAAACTCATTGATTGTACACTGTGTAGATATCAAACAAATAGCATTCAGTGAAAAGACAATATATTAAATATCTTCTAAGCAATGGTAAAAACATCTTATGCTTATATTTAATGAAAATATGGAATTATAAAAGGTCATGCTATATAATAGAATAATAAAAATTCTATTCTATGACATAATAGGAACAGACACAATTGCTAAACACAATATGTATACATTATGTAAAAATACTGGTTAATTTATACTTGTGTAATGTAGGAAAGTGCCATATAAATCTATTAAAAAAGTGAAATTATTTTAAATTTTCTTATTTATTATGAATGCTTTTTGAATAAACAATCTAAGGTAGATATTCAAATAATAACATATGGTTGTTTTTTGCTTAATAACTTATCACCATAGCTAAGGTATAGTCAATTTAAGACAATTCAATTTTACTGTAAGGTCACATTATTACAAAAATATATTCTTTTGTTTAGATAATATAGTATCTATAACAAAATTTAAAGTATTACTTCCAACAATAAACCTTGTAGTTTCATATGGTGTGATGTTTTTTTATTTAGGCTGCTGGGCTGTTTTGTATTGTTTGTTATCTTAATGACCAACTTGTTAAGCATTTTCAATTCATCTGTAACATTAAATATTTTAATTTAACTTGATGTTGTAAACAGTAGCATCAATTTCTGTAATAAATAAACCACACAAGTTAAAATTGAAATGATATTTATGTTAAAAAAAGATTGAAATCTCATATACATGATGTTAGTTGGGTACTGAAGTAGTGTTTGCTATGTAGGATTCAATAATTCATTTAAAACAATAAAAATGTTAGGAACTGTAGAACCTCATTGATTGGACATTGTGTGGATATCCAAAGAATAGCATTCAGTTATAAGACAATATATTAAATATCTTCTAAGCAATGGTAAAAACATCTAATGCTTATATTCAATGAAAATATGGAATTAGAAAATGTCAAGCTATATTATAGAATAATAAAAATTCTATTCTATTATATAATAGGAACAGACACAATTCATAAAGACAATATGTATACACAATGTGAAAACACTGGTTAATTTATACTTGTGTAATGTAGGAAAGTGCCATATAAATCTATTAAAAAAGTGAAATTATTTTAAATTTTATTATTTATTATGAATGCTTTTTGAATAAAAAATCTAAGGTAGATATTCAAATAATAACATATGGTTGTTTATTGCTTAATAACATATCACCATAGCTAAGGTATTGTAAATTTAAGACAATTCAATTTAACTGTAAGGTCACATTATTACAAAAATATATTCTTTTGTTTAGATAATATAGTATCTATAACAAAATTTAAAGTATTACTTCCAACAATAAACCTTGTAGTTTCATATGGTGTGATGTTTTTTTATTTAGGCTGCTGGGCTGTTTTGTATTGTTTGTTATCTTAATGACCAACTTGTTAAGCATTTTCAATTCATCTGTAACATTAAATATTTTAATTTAACTTGATGTTGTAAACAGTAGCATCAATTTCTGTAATAAATAAACCACACAAGTTAAAATTGAAATGTTATTTATGTTAAAAAAAGATTGAAATCTCATATTCATGATGTTAGTTGGGTACTGAACTAGTGTTTGCTATGTAGGATTAAATAATTCATTTAAAACAATAAAAATGTTAGGAACTGTAGAAACTCATTGATTGGACATTGTGTGGATATCCAAAGAATAGCATTCAGTTATAAGACAATATATTAAATATCTTCTAAGCAATGGTGAAAACATCTAATGCTTATATTCAATGAAAATATGGAATTAGAAAATGTCATGCTATATTATAGAATAATAAAAATTCTATTCTATTATATAATAGGAACAGACACAATTCATAATGACAATATGTATACACAATGTGAAAACACTGGTTAATTTATACTTATGAAATGTATGTTAGGTGACACAAGAAACAAGTAAAAAAAAAAAATTGTTAAAAAATTTTTTTTTTCTTTATGTATACCTTTTAAGACAACAATCTAAACAGAAATATTATGAGCAGCTTGAACACAGTGTTTGGATTTTCTATAGATTTCATAAGAAAAACATTGAATAATGTACCAAAATATAATAAGAATGTAGTAAAAAAATGTAATAATTTAAAATTTAAATTATTATTTTTGAATTTATTTGAAGAAATAATCTAAATAGAAATTTCAAGAACATTATATACACAGTGATTGTAATTTCCTTATATAGCAAAAGAAAATCATTGAATATAATATATGCTATATACCAAAATGAAGCACAGTCATTTTTAAAATGTTATAGGGACAGACACAATTCACAAGTCTATATGTTTACCCAATGTGAAAATACTGGTTAATTTATACTTGTGTAATGTAGGAAAGTGCCATATAAATCTATTAAAAAAGTGAAATTATTTTAAATTTTCTTATTTATTATGAATGCTTTTTGAATAAACAATCTAAGGTAGATATTCAAATAATAACATATGGTTGTTTTTTGCTTAATAACATATCACCATAGCTAAGGTATTGTAAATTTAGGACAATTCAATTTAACTGTAAGGTCACATTATTACAAAAATATATTCTTTTGTTTAGATAATATAGTATCTATAACAAAATTTAAAGTATTACTTCCAACAATAAACCTTGTAGTTTCATATGGTGTGATGTTTTTTTCTTTAGGCTGCTGGGCTGTTTTGTATTGTTTGTAATCTTAATGACCAACTTGTAAAGCATTTTCAATACATCTGTAACATTAAATATATTCAATTAACTTGATGTTGTAAACAGTAGCATCAATTTCTGTAATAAATAAACCACACAAGTTAAAATTGAAATGATATTTATGTTAAAAAAAGATTGAAATCTCATATACATGATGTTAGTTGGGTACTGAACTAGTGTTTGCTATGTAGGATTAAATAATTCATTTAAAACAATAAAAATGTTAGGAACTGTAGAAACTCATTGATTGTACACTGTGTAGATATCAAACAAATAGCATTCAGTGAAAAGACAATATATTAAATATCTTCTAAGCAATGGTAAAAACATCTTATGCTTATATTTAATGAAAATATGGAATTATAAAAGGTCATGCTATATAATAGAATAATAAAAATTCTATTCTATGACATAATAGGAACAGACACAATTGCTAAACACAATATGTATACATTATGTAAAAATACTGGTTAATTTATACTTGTGTAATGTAGGAAAGTGCCATATAAATCTATTAAAAAAGTGAAATTATTTTAAATTTTCTTATTTATTATGAATGCTTTTTGAATAAACAATCTAAGGTAGATATTCAAATAATAACATATGGTTGTTTTTTGCTTAATAACTTATCACCATAGCTAAGGTATAGTCAATTTAAGACAATTCAATTTTACTGTAAGGTCACATTATTACAAAAATATATTCTTTTGTTTAGATAATATAGTATCTATAACAAAATTTAAAGTATTACTTCCAACAATAAACCTTGTAGTTTCATATGGTGTGATGTTTTTTTATTTAGGCTGCTGGGCTGTTTTGTATTGTTTGTTATCTTAATGACCAACTTGTTAAGCATTTTCAATTCATCTGTAACATTAAATATTTTAATTTAACTTGATGTTGTAAACAGTAGCATCAATTTCTGTAATAAATAAACCACACAAGTTAAAATTGAAATGATATTTATGTTAAAAAAAGATTGAAATCTCATATACATGATGTTAGTTGGGTACTGAAGTAGTGTTTGCTATGTAGGATTAAATAATTCATTTAAAACAATAAAAATGTTAGGAACTGTAGAACCTCATTGATTGGACATTGTGTGGATATCCAAAGAATAGCATTCAGTTATAAGACAATATATTAAATATCTTCTAAGCAATGGTAAAAACATCTAATGCTTATATTCAATGAAAATATGGAATTAGAAAATGTCAAGCTATATTATAGAATAATAAAAATTCTATTCTATTATATAATAGGAACAGACACAATTCATAAAGACAATATGTATACACAATGTGAAAACACTGGTTAATTTATACTTGTGTAATGTAGGAAAGTGCCATATAAATCTATTAAAAAAGTGAAATTATTTTAAATTTTATTATTTATTATGAATGCTTTTTGAATAAAAAATCTAAGGTAGATATTCAAATAATAACATATGGTTGTTTATTGCTTAATAACATATCACCATAGCTAAGGTATTGTAAATTTAAGACAATTCAATTTAACTGTAAGGTCACATTATTACAAAAATATATTCTTTTGTTTAGATAATATAGTATCTATAACAAAATTTAAAGTAATACTTCCAACAATAAACCTTGTAGTTTCATATGGTGTGATGTTTTTTTATTTAGGCTGCTGGGCTGTTTTGTATTGTTTGTTATCTTAATGACCAACTTGTTAAGCATTTTCAATTCATCTGTAACATTAAATATTTTAATTTAACTTGATGTTGTAAACAGTAGCATCAATTTCTGTAATAAATAAACCACACAAGTTAAAATTGAAATGATATTTATGTTAAAAAAAGATTGAAATCTCATATTCATGATGTTAGTTGGGTACTGAACTAGTGTTTGCTATGTAGGATTAAATAATTCATTTAAAACAATAAAAATGTTAGGAACTGTAGAAACTCATTGATTGGACATTGTGTGGATATCCAAAGAATAGCATTCAGTTATAAGACAATATATTAAATATCTTCTAAGCAATGGTGAAAACATCTAATGCTTATATTCAATGAAAATATGGAATTAGAAAATGTCATGCTATATTATAGAATAATAAAAATTCTATTCTATTATATAATAGGAACAGACACAATTCATAATGACAATATGTATACACAATGTGAAAACACTGGTTAATTTATACTTATGAAATGTATGTTAGGTGACACAAGAAACAAGTAAAAAAAAAAAATTGTTAAAAAATTTTTTTTTTCTTTATGTATACCTTTTAAGACAACAATCTAAACAGAAATATTATGAGCAGCTTGAACACAGTGTTTGGATTTTCTATAGATTTCATAAGAAAAACATTGAATAATGTACCAAAATATAATAAGAATGTAGTAAAAAAATGTAATAATTTAAAATTTAAATTATTATTTTTGAATTTATTTGAAGAAATAATCTAAATAGAAATTTCAAGAACATTATATACACAGTGATTGTAATTTCCTTATATAGCAAAAGAAAATCATTGAATATAATATATGCTATATACCAAAATGAAGCACAGTCATTTTTAAAATGTTATAGGGACAGACACAATTCACAAGTCTATATGTTTACCCAATGTGAAAATACTGGTTAATTTATACTTGTGTAATGTAGGAAAGTGCCATATAAATCTATTAAAAAAGTGAAATTATTTTAAATTTTCTTATTTATTATGAATGCTTTTTGAATAAACAATCTAAGGTAGATATTCAAATAATAACATATGGTTGTTTTTTGCTTAATAACATATCACCATAGCTAAGGTATTGTAAATTTAGGACAATTCAATTTAACTGTAAGGTCACATTATTACAAAAATATATTCTTTTGTTTAGATAATATAGTATCTATAACAAAATTTAAAGTATTACTTCCAACAATAAACCTTGTAGTTTCATATGGTGTGATGTTTTTTTCTTTAGGCTGCTGGGCTGTTTTGTATTGTTTGTAATCTTAATGACCAACTTGTAAAGCATTTTCAATACATCTGTAACATTAAATATATTCAATTAACTTGATGTTGTAAACAGTAGCATCAATTTCTGTAATAAATAAACCACACAAGTTAAAATTGAAATGATATTTATGTTAAAAAAAGATTGAAATCTCATATACATGATGTTAGTTGGGTACTGAACTAGTGTTTGCTATGTAGGATTAAATAATTCATTTAAAACAATAAAAATGTTAGGAACTGTAGAAACTCATTGATTGTACACTGTGTAGATATCAAACAAATAGCATTCAGTGAAAAGACAATATATTAAATATCTTCTAAGCAATGGTAAAAACATCTAATGCTTATATTTAATGAAAATATGGAATTATAAAAGGTCATGCTATATAATAGAATAATAAAAATTCTATTCTATGACATAATAGGAACAGACACAATTGCTAAACACAATATGTATACATTATGTAAAAATACTGGTTAATTTATACTTGTGTAATGTAGGAAAGTGCCATATAAATCTATTAAAAAAGTGAAATTATTTTAAATTTTCTTATTTATTATGAATGCTTTTTGAATAAACAATCTAAGGTAGATATTCAAATAATAACATATGGTTGTTTTTTGCTTAATAACTTATCACCATAGCTAAGGTATAGTCAATTTAAGACAATTCAATTTTACTGTAAGGTCACATTATTACAAAAATATATTCTTTTGTTTAGATAATATAGTATCTATAACAAAATTTAAAGTATTACTTCCAACAATAAACCTTGTAGTTTCATATGGTGTGATGTTTTTTTATTTAGGCTGCTGGGCTGTTTTGTATTGTTTGTTATCTTAATGACCAACTTGTTAAGCATTTTCAATTCATCTGTAACATTAAATATTTTAATTTAACTTGATGTTGTAAACAGTAGCATCAATTTCTGTAATAAATAAACCACACAAGTTAAAATTGAAATGATATTTATGTTAAAAAAAGATTGAAATCTCATATACATGATGTTAGTTGGGTACTGAAGTAGTGTTTGCTATGTAGGATTCAATAATTCATTTAAAACAATAAAAATGTTAGGAACTGTAGAACCTCATTGATTGGACATTGTGTGGATATCCAAAGAATAGCATTCAGTTATAAGACAATATATTAAATATCTTCTAAGCAATGGTAAAAACATCTAATGCTTATATTCAATGAAAATATGGAATTAGAAAATGTCAAGCTATATTATAGAATAATAAAAATTCTATTCTATTATATAATAGGAACAGACACAATTCATAAAGACAATATGTATACACAATGTGAAAACACTGGTTAATTTATACTTGTGTAATGTAGGAAAGTGCCATATAAATCTATTAAAAAAGTGAAATTATTTTAAATTTTATTATTTATTATGAATGCTTTTTGAATAAAAAATCTAAGGTAGATATTCAAATAATAACATATGGTTGTTTATTGCTTAATAACATATCACCATAGCTAAGGTATTGTAAATTTAAGACAATTCAATTTAACTGTAAGGTCACATTATTACAAAAATATATTCTTTTGTTTAGATAATATAGTATCTATAACAAAATTTAAAGTATTACTTCCAACAATAAACCTTGTAGTTTCATATGGTGTGATGTTTTTTTATTTAGGCTGCTGGGCTGTTTTGTATTGTTTGTTATCTTAATGACCAACTTGTTAAGCATTTTCAATTCATCTGTAACATTAAATATTTTAATTTAACTTGATGTTGTAAACAGTAGCATCAATTTCTGTAATAAATAAACCACACAAGTTAAAATTGAAATGATATTTATGTTAAAAAAAGATTGAAATCTCATATACATGATGTTAGTTGGGTACTGAACTAGTGTTTGCTATGTAGGATTAAATAATTCATTTAAAACAATAAAAATGTTAGGAACTGTAGAAACTCATTGATTGGACATTGTGTGGATATCCAAAGAATAGCATTCAGTTATAAGACAATATATTAAATATCTTCTAAGCAATGGTGAAAACATCTAATGCTTATATTCAATGAAAATATGGAATTAGAAAATGTCATGCTATATTATAGAATAATAAAAATTCTATTCTATTATATAATAGGAACAGACACAATTCATAAAGACAATATGTATACACAATGTGAAAACACTGGTTAATTTATACTTATGAAATGTATGTTAGGTGACACAAGAAACAAGTAAAAAAAAAAAATTGTTAAAAAATTTTTTTTTTCTTTATGTATACCTTTTAAGACAACAATCTAAACAGAAATATTATGAGCAGCTTGAACACAGTGTTTGGATTTTCTATAGATTTCATAAGAAAAACATTGAATAATGTACCAAAATATAATAAGAATGTAGTAAAAAAATGTAATAATTTAAAATTTAAATTATTATTTTTGAATTTATTTGAAAAAATTATCTAATTAGAAATTTCAAGAACATTATATACACAGTGATTGTAATTTTCTTATATAGCAAAAGAAAATCATTGAATATAATATATGCTATATACCAAAATGAAGCACAGTCATTTTTAAAATGTTATAGGGACAGACACAATTCACAAGTCTATATGTTTACCTAATGTGAAAATACTGGTTAATTTATACTTGTGTAATGTAGGAAAGTGCCATATAAATTTATTAAAAAAGTGAAATTATTTTAAATTTTATTATTTATTATGAATGCTTTTTGAATAAACAATCTAAGGTAGATATTCAAATAATAACATATGGTTGTTTTTTGCTTAATTACTTATCACCATAGCTAAGGTATAGTCAATTTAAGACAATTCAATTTAACTGTAAGGTCACATTATTACAAAAATTTATTCTTTTGTTTAGATAATATAGTATCTATAACCAAATTTAAAGTATTACCTCCAACAATAAAACTTGTAGTTTCATATGGTGTGATGTTTTTTTATTTATGCTGCTGGGCTGTTTTGTATTGTTTGTAATCTTAATGACCAACTTGTAAAGCATTTTCAATACATCTGTAACATTAAATATATTCAATTAACTTGATGTTGTAAACAGTAGCATCAATTTCTGTATAAATAAACCACACAAGTTAAAATTGAAATGATAATTATGTTAAAAAAAGATTGAAATCTCATATACATGATGTTAGTTGGGTACTGAACTAGTGTTTGCTATGTAGGATTAAATAATTCATTTAAAACAATAAAAATGTTAGGAACTGTAGAAACTCATTGATTGTACACTGTGTAGATATCAAACAAATAGCATTCAGTGAAAAGACAATATATTAAATATCTTCTAAGCAATGGTAAAAACATCTTATGCTTATATTTAATGAAAATATGGAATTATAAAAGGTCATTCTATATAATAGAATAATAAAAATTCTATTCTATGACATAATAGGAACAGACACAATTGGTAAACACAATATGTAAACATTATGTAAAAATACTGGTTAATTTATACTTGTGTAATGTAGGAAAGTGCCATATAAATCTATTAAAAAAGTGAAATTATTTTAAATTTTATTATTTATTATGAATGCTTTTTGAATAAACAATCTAAGGTAGATATTCAAATAATAACATATGGTTGTTTTTTGCTTAATAACATATCACCATAGCTAAGGTATTGTAAATTTAAGACAATTCAATTTAACTGTAAGGTCACATTATTACAAAAATATATTCTTTTGTTTAGATAATATAGTATCTATAACAAAATTTAAAGTATTACTTCCAACAATAAACCTTGTAGTTTCATATGGTGTGATGTTTTTTTCTTTAGGCTGCTGGGCTGTTTTGTATTGTTTGTAATCTTAATGACCAACTTGTAAAGCATTTTCAATACATCAGTAACATTAAATATATTCAATTAACTTGATGTTGTAAACAGTAGCATCAATTTCTGTAATAAATAAACCACACAAGTTAAAATTGAAATGATATTTATGTTAAAAAAAGATTGAAATCTCATATACATGATGTTAGTTGGGTACTGAACTAGTGTTTGCTATGTAGGATTAAATAATTCATTTAAAACAATAAAAATGTTAGGAACTGTAGAAACTCATTGATTGTACACTGTGTAGATATCAAACAAATAGCATTCAGTGAAAAGACAATATATTAAATATCTTCTAACCAATGGTAAAAACATCTTATGCTTATATTTAATGAAAATATGGAATTATAAAATGTCATGCTATATTATAGAATAATAAAAATTCTATTCTATTATATAATAGGAACAGACACAATTGGTAAACACAATATGTAAACATTATGTAAAAATACTGGTTAATTTATACTTGTGTAATGTAGGAAAGTGCCATATAAATCTATTAAAAAAGTGAAATTATTTTAAATTTTATTATTTATTATGAATGCTTTTTGAATAAACAATCTAAGGTAGATATTCAAATAATAACATATGGTTGTTTTTTGCTTAATAACATATCACCATAGCTAAGGTATTGTAAATTTAAGACAATTCAATTTAACTGTAAGGTCACATTATTACAAAAATATATTCTTTTGTTTAGATAATATAGTATCTATAACAAAATTTAAAGTATTACTTCCAACAATAAACCTTGTAGTTTCATATGGTGTGATGTTTTTTTCTTTAGGCTGCTGGGCTGTTTTGTATTGTTTGTAATCTTAATGACCAACTTGTAAAGCATTTTCAATACATCAGTAACATTAAATATATTCAATTAACTTGATGTTGTAAACAGTAGCATCAATTTCTGTAATAAATAAACCACACAAGTTAAAATTGAAATGATATTTATGTTAAAAAAAGATTGAAATCTCATATACATGATGTTAGTTGGGTACTGAACTAGTGTTTGCTATGTAGGATTAAATAATTCATTTAAAACAATAAAAATGTTAGGAACTGTAGAAACTCATTGATTGTGCATTGTGTGGATATCCAAAGAATAGCATTCAGTTATAAGACAATATATTAAATATCTTCTAAGCAATGGTAAAAACATCTAATGCTTATATTTAATGAAAATATGGAATTAGAAAATGTCATGCTATATTATAGAATAATAAAAATTCTATTCTATTATATAATAGGAACAGACACAATTCATAAAGACAATATGTATACACAATGTGAAAACACTGGTTAATTTATACTTGTGTAATGTAGGAAAGTGCCATATAAATCTATTAAAAAAGTGAAATTATTTTAAATTTTCTTATTTATTATGAATGCTTTTTGAATAAAAAATCTAAGGTAGATATTCAAATAATAACATATGGTTGTATATTGCTTAATAACATATCACCATAGCTAAGGTATTGTAAATTTAAGACAATTCAATTTAACTGTAAGGTCACATTATTACAAAAATATATTCTTTTATTTAGATAATATAGTATCTATAACAAAATTTAAAGTATTACTTCCAACAATAAACCTTGTAGTTTCATATGGTGTGATGTTTTTTTATTTAGGCCACTGGGCTGTTTTGTATTGTTTGTTATCTTAATGACCAACTTGTTAAGCATTTTCAATTCATCTGTAACATTAAATATTTTAATTTAACTTGATGTTTTAAACAGTAGCATCAATTTCTGTAATAAATAAACCACACAAGTTAAAATTGAAATGATAATTATGTTAAAAAAAGATTGAAATCTCATATACATGATGTTAGTTGGGTACTGAACTAGTGTTTGCTATGTAGGATTAAATAATTCATTTAAAACAATAAAAATGTTAGGAACTGTAGAAACTCATTGATTGGACATTGTGTGGATATCCAAAGAATAGCATTCAGTTATAAGACAATATATTAAATATCTTCTAAGCAATGGTAAAAACATCTAATGCTTATATTCAATGACAATATGGAATTAGAAAATGTCATGCTATATTATAGAATAATAAAAATTCTATTCTATTATATAATAGGAACAGACACAATTCATAAAGGCAATATGTATACACAATGTGAAAACACTGGTTAATTTATACTTATGAAATGTATGTTAGGGGACACAAGAAACAAGTAAAAAAAAAAATTGTTAAAAAATTTTTTCTTTTTTTATGTATACCTTTCAAGACAACAATCTAAACAGAAATATTATGAGCAGCTTGAACACAGTGTTTGGATTTTCTATAGATATCATAAGAAAAACATTGAATAATGTACCAAAATATAATAAGAATGTAGTAAAAAAATGTAATAATTTAAAATTTAAATTATTATTTTTGAATTTATTTGAAAAAATAATCTAAATAGAAATTTCAAGAACATTATATACACAGTGATTGTAATTTTCTTATATAGCAAAAGAAAATCATTGAATATAATATATGCTATATACCAAAATGAAGCACAGTCATTTTTAAAATGTTATAGGGACAGACACAATTCACAAGTCTATATGTTTACCCAATGTGAAAATACTGGTTAATTTATACTTGTGTAATGTAGGAAAGTGCCATATATATCTATTAAAAAAGTGAGATTATTTTAAATTTTCTTATTTATTATGAATGCTTTTTGAATAAACAATCTAAGGTAGATATTCAAATAATAACATATGGTTGTTTTTTGCTTAATAACATATCACCATAGCTAAGGTATTGTAAATTTAAGACAATTCAATTTAACTGTAAGGTCACATTATTACAAAAATATATTCTTTTGTTTAGATAATATAGTATCTATAACAAAATTTAAAGTATTACTTCCAACAATAAACCTTGTAGTTTCATATGGTGTGATGTTTTTTTCTTTAGGCTGCTGGGCTGTTTTGTATTGTTTGTAATCTTAATGACCAACTTGTAAAGCATTTTCAATACATCTGTAACATTAAATGTATTCAATTAACTTGATGTTGTAAACAGTAGCATCAATTTCTGTAATAAATAAACCACACAAGTTAAAATTGAAATGATATTTATGTTAAAAAAAGATTGAAATCTCATATACATGATGTTAGTTGGGTACTGAACTAGTGTTTGCTATGTAGGATTAAATAATTCATTAAAAACAATAAAAATGTTAGGAACTGTAGAAACTCATTGATTGGACATTGTGTGGATATCCAAAGAATAGCATTAAGTTATAAGACAATATATTAAATATCTTCTAAGCAATGGTAAAAACATCTAATGCTTATATTCAATGAAAATATGGAATTAGAAAATGTCATGCTATATTATAGAATAATAAAAATTCTATTCTATTATATAATAGGAACAGACACAATTCATAAAGACAATATGTATACACAATGTGAAAACACTGGTTAATTTATACTTGTGTAATGTAGGAAAGTGCCATATAAATCTATTAAAAAAGTGAAATTATTTTAAATTTTCTTATTTATTATGAATGCTTTTTGAATAAAAAATCTAAGGTAGATATTCAAATAATAACATATGGTTGTTTATTGCTTAATAACATATCACCATAGCTAAGGTATTGTAAATTTAAGACAATTCAATTTAACTGTAAGGTCACATTATTACAAAAATATATTCTTTTGTTTAGATAATATAGTATCTATAACAAAATTTAAAGTATTACTTCCAACAATAAACCTTGTAGTTTCATATGGTGTGATGTTTTTTTCTTTAGGCTGCTGGGCTGTTTTGTATTGTTTGTAATCTTAATGACCAACTTGTAAAGCATTTTCAATACATCAGTAACATTAAATATATTCAATTAACTTGATGTTGTAAACAGTAGCATCAATTTCTGTAATAAATAAACCACACAAGTTAAAATTGAAATGATATTTATGTTAAAAAAAGATTGAAATCTCATATACATGATGTTAGTTGGGTACTGAACTAGTGTTTGCTATGTAGGATTAAATAATTCATTTAAAACAATAAAAATGTTAGGAACTGTAGAAACTCATTGATTGTGCATTGTGTGGATATCCAAAGAATAGCATTCAGTTATAAGACAATATATTAAATATCTTCTAAGCAATGGTAAAAACATCTAATGCTTATATTTAATGAAAATATGGAATTAGAAAATGTCATGCTATATTATAGAATAATAAAAATTCTATTCTATTATATAATAGGAACAGACACAATTCATAAAGACAATATGTATACACAATGTGAAAACACTGGTTAATTTATACTTATGAAATGTATGTTAGGGGACACAAGAAACAAGTAAAAAAAAAAATTGTTAAAAAATTTTTTTTTTTTATGTATACCTTTTAAGACAACAATCTAAACAAAAATATTATGAGCAGCTTGAACACAGTGTTTGGATTTTCTATAGATATCATAAGAAAAACATTGAATAATGTACCAAAATATAATAAGAATGTAGTAAAAAAATGTAATAATTTAAAATTTAAATTATTATTTTTGAATTTATTTGAAAAAATAATCTAAATAGAAATTTCAAGAACATTATATACACAGTGATTGTAATTTTCTTATATAGCAAAAGAAAATCATTGAATATAATATATGCTATATACCAAAATGAAGCACAGTCATTTTTAAAATGTTATAGAGACAGACACAATTCACAAGTCTATATGTTTACCCAATGTGAAAATACTGGTTAATTTATACTTGTGTAATGTAGGAAAGTGCCATATATATCTATTAAAAAAGTGAGATTATTTTATATTTTCTTATTTATTATGAATGCTTTTTGAATAAACAATCTAAGGTAGATATTCAAATAATAACATATGGTTGTTTTTTGCTTAATAACATATCACCATAGCTAAGGTATTGTAAATTTAAGACAATTCAATTTAACTGTAAGGTCACATTATTACAAAAATATATTCTTTTGTTTAAATAATATAGTATCTATAACAAAATTTAAAGTATTACTAACAACAATAAACCTTGTAGTTTCATATGGTGTGATGTTTTTTTCTTTAGGCTGCTGGGCTGTTTTGTATTGTTTGTAATCTTAATGACCAACTTGTAAAGCATTTTCAATACATCTGTAACATTAAATATATTCAATTAACTTGATGTTGTAAACAGTAGCATCAATTTCTGTAATAAATAAACCACACAAGTTAAAATTGAAATGATATTTATGTTAAAAAAAGATTGAAATCTCATATACATGATGTTAGTTGGGTACTGAACTAGTGTTTGCTATGTAGGATTAAATAATTCATTAAAAACAATAAAAATGTTAGGAACTGTAGAAACTCATTGATTGGACATTGTGTGGATATCCAAAGAATAGCATTCAGTTATAAGACAATATATTAAATATCTTCTAAGCAATGGTAAAAACATCTAATGCTTATATTCAATGACAATATGGAATTAGAAAATGTCATGCTATATTATAGAATAATAAAAATTCTATTCTATTATATAATAGGAACAGACACAATTCATAAAGACAATATGTATACACAATGTGAAAACACTGGTTAATTTATACTTATGAAATGTATGTTAGGGGACACAAGAAACAAGTAAAAAAAAAAATTGTTAAAAAATTTTTTCTTTTTTTATGTATACCTTTCAAGACAACAATCTAAACAGAAATATTATGAGCAGCTTGAACACAGTGTTTGGATTTTCTATAGATTTCATAAGAAAAACATTGAATAATGTACCAAAATATAATAAGAATGTAGTAAAAAAATGTAATAATTTAAAATTTAAATTATTATTTTTGAATTTATTTGAAGAAATAATCTAAATAGAAATTTCAAGAACATTATATACACAGTGATTGTAATTTCCTTATATAGCAAAAGAAAATCATTGAATATAATATATGCTATATACCAAAATGAAGCACAGTCATTTTTAAAATGTTATAGGGACAGACACAATTCACAAGTCTATATGTTTACCCAATGTGAAAATACTGGTTAATTTATACTTGTGTAATGTAGGAAAGTGCCATATAAATCTATTAAAAAAGTGAAATTATTTTAAATTTTCTTATTTATTATGAATGCTTTTTGAATAAACAATCTAAGGTAGATATTCAAATAATAACATATGGTTGTTTTTTGCTTAATAACATATCACCATAGCTAAGGTATTGTAAATTTAGGACAATTCAATTTAACTGTAAGGTCACATTATTACAAAAATATATTCTTTTGTTTAGATAATATAGTATCTATAACAAAATTTAAAGTATTACTTCCAACAATAAACCTTGTAGTTTCATATGGTGTGATGTTTTTTTCTTTAGGCTGCTGGGCTGTTTTGTATTGTTTGTAATCTTAATGACCAACTTGTAAAGCATTTTCAATACATCTGTAACATTAAATATATTCAATTAACTTGATGTTGTAAACAGTAGCATCAATTTCTGTAATAAATAAACCACACAAGTTAAAATTGAAATGATATTTATGTTAAAAAAAGATTGAAATCTCATATACATGATGTTAGTTGGGTACTGAACTAGTGTTTGCTATGTAGGATTAAATAATTCATTTAAAACAATAAAAATGTTAGGAACTGTAGAAACTCATTGATTGTACACTGTGTAGATATCAAACAAATAGCATTCAGTGAAAAGACAATATATTAAATATCTTCTAAGCAATGGTAAAAACATCTAATGCTTATATTTAATGAAAATATGGAATTATAAAAGGTCATGCTATATAATAGAATAATAAAAATTCTATTCTATGACATAATAGGAACAGACACAATTGCTAAACACAATATGTATACATTATGTAAAAATACTGGTTAATTTATACTTGTGTAATGTAGGAAAGTGCCATATAAATCTATTAAAAAAGTGAAATTATTTTAAATTTTCTTATTTATTATGAATGCTTTTTGAATAAACAATCTAAGGTAGATATTCAAATAATAACATATGGTTGTTTTTTGCTTAATAACTTATCACCATAGCTAAGGTATAGTCAATTTAAGACAATTCAATTTTACTGTAAGGTCACATTATTACAAAAATATATTCTTTTGTTTAGATAATATAGTATCTATAACAAAATTTAAAGTATTACTTCCAACAATAAACCTTGTAGTTTCATATGGTGTGATGTTTTTTTATTTAGGCTGCTGGGCTGTTTTGTATTGTTTGTTATCTTAATGACCAACTTGTTAAGCATTTTCAATTCATCTGTAACATTAAATATTTTAATTTAACTTGATGTTGTAAACAGTAGCATCAATTTCTGTAATAAATAAACCACACAAGTTAAAATTGAAATGATATTTATGTTAAAAAAAGATTGAAATCTCATATACATGATGTTAGTTGGGTACTGAAGTAGTGTTTGCTATGTAGGATTCAATAATTCATTTAAAACAATAAAAATGTTAGGAACTGTAGAACCTCATTGATTGGACATTGTGTGGATATCCAAAGAATAGCATTCAGTTATAAGACAATATATTAAATATCTTCTAAGCAATGGTAAAAACATCTAATGCTTATATTCAATGAAAATATGGAATTAGAAAATGTCAAGCTATATTATAGAATAATAAAAATTCTATTCTATTATATAATAGGAACAGACACAATTCATAAAGACAATATGTATACACAATGTGAAAACACTGGTTAATTTATACTTGTGTAATGTAGGAAAGTGCCATATAAATCTATTAAAAAAGTGAAATTATTTTAAATTTTATTATTTATTATGAATGCTTTTTGAATAAAAAATCTAAGGTAGATATTCAAATAATAACATATGGTTGTTTATTGCTTAATAACATATCACCATAGCTAAGGTATTGTAAATTTAAGACAATTCAATTTAACTGTAAGGTCACATTATTACAAAAATATATTCTTTTGTTTAGATAATATAGTATCTATAACAAAATTTAAAGTATTACTTCCAACAATAAACCTTGTAGTTTCATATGGTGTGATGTTTTTTTATTTAGGCTGCTGGGCTGTTTTGTATTGTTTGTTATCTTAATGACCAACTTGTTAAGCATTTTCAATTCATCTGTAACATTAAATATTTTAATTTAACTTGATGTTGTAAACAGTAGCATCAATTTCTGTAATAAATAAACCACACAAGTTAAAATTGAAATGATATTTATGTTAAAAAAAGATTGAAATCTCATATACATGATGTTAGTTGGGTACTGAACTAGTGTTTGCTATGTAGGATTAAATAATTCATTTAAAACAATAAAAATGTTAGGAACTGTAGAAACTCATTGATTGGACATTGTGTGGATATCCAAAGAATAGCATTCAGTTATAAGACAATATATTAAATATCTTCTAAGCAATGGTGAAAACATCTAATGCTTATATTCAATGAAAATATGGAATTAGAAAATGTCATGCTATATTATAGAATAATAAAAATTCTATTCTATTATATAATAGGAACAGACACAATTCATAAAGACAATATGTATACACAATGTGAAAACACTGGTTAATTTATACTTATGAAATGTATGTTAGGTGACACAAGAAACAAGTAAAAAAAAAAAATTGTTAAAAAATTTTTTTTTTCTTTATGTATACCTTTTAAGACAACAATCTAAACAGAAATATTATGAGCAGCTTGAACACAGTGTTTGGATTTTCTATAGATTTCATAAGAAAAACATTGAATAATGTACCAAAATATAATAAGAATGTAGTAAAAAAATGTAATAATTTAAAATTTAAATTATTATTTTTGAATTTATTTGAAAAAATTATCTAATTAGGAATTTCAAGAACATTATATACACAGTGATTGTAATTTTCTTATATAGCAAAAGAAAATCATTGAATATAATATATGCTATATACCAAAATGAAGCACAGTCATTTTTAAAATGTTATAGGGACAGACACAATTCACAAGTCTATATGTTTACCTAATGTGAAAATACTGGTTAATTTATACTTGTGTAATGTAGGAAAGTGCCATATAAATTTATTAAAAAAGTGAAATTATTTTAAATTTTATTATTTATTATGAATGCTTTTTGAATAAACAATCTAAGGTAGATATTCAAATAATAACATATGGTTGTTTTTTGCTTAATTACTTATCACCATAGCTAAGGTATAGTCAATTTAAGACAATTCAATTTAACTGTAAGGTCACATTATTACAAAAATTTATTCTTTTGTTTAGATAATATAGTATCTATAACCAAATTTAAAGTATTACCTCCAACAATAAAACTTGTAGTTTCATATGGTGTGATGTTTTTTTATTTATGCTGCTGGGCTGTTTTGTATTGTTTGTAATCTTAATGACCAACTTGTAAAGCATTTTCAATACATCTGTAACATTAAATATATTCAATTAACTTGATGTTGTAAACAGTAGCATCAATTTCTGTATAAATAAACCACACAAGTTAAAATTGAAATGATAATTATGTTAAAAAAAGATTGAAATCTCATATACATGATGTTAGTTGGGTACTGAACTAGTGTTTGCTATGTAGGATTAAATAATTCATTTAAAACAATAAAAATGTTAGGAACTGTAGAAACTCATTGATTGTACACTGTGTAGATATCAAACAAATAGCATTCAGTGAAAAGACAATATATTAAATATCTTCTAAGCAATGGTAAAAACATCTTATGCTTATATTTAATGAAAATATGGAATTATAAAAGGTCATTCTATATAATAGAATAATAAAAATTCTATTCTATGACATAATAGGAACAGACACAATTGGTAAACACAATATGTAAACATTATGTAAAAATACTGGTTAATTTATACTTGTGTAATGTAGGAAAGTGCCATATAAATCTATTAAAAAAGTGAAATTATTTTAAATTTTATTATTTATTATGAATGCTTTTTGAATAAACAATCTAAGGTAGATATTCAAATAATAACATATGGTTGTTTTTTGCTTAATAACATATCACCATAGCTAAGGTATTGTAAATTTAAGACAATTCAATTTAACTGTAAGGTCACATTATTACAAAAATATATTCTTTTGTTTAGATAATATAGTATCTATAACAAAATTTAAAGTATTACTTCCAACAATAAACCTTGTAGTTTCATATGGTGTGATGTTTTTTTCTTTAGGCTGCTGGGCTGTTTTGTATTGTTTGTAATCTTAATGACCAACTTGTAAAGCATTTTCAATACATCAGTAACATTAAATATATTCAATTAACTTGATGTTGTAAACAGTAGCATCAATTTCTGTAATAAATAAACCACACAAGTTAAAATTGAAATGATATTTATGTTAAAAAAAGATTGAAATCTCATATACATGATGTTAGTTGGGTACTGAACTAGTGTTTGCTATGTAGGATTAAATAATTCATTTAAAACAATAAAAATGTTAGGAACTGTAGAAACTCATTGATTGTACACTGTGTAGATATCAAACAAATAGCATTCAGTGAAAAGACAATATATTAAATATCTTCTAACCAATGGTAAAAACATCTTATGCTTATATTTAATGAAAATATGGAATTATAAAATGTCATGCTATATTATAGAATAATAAAAATTCTATTCTATTATATAATAGGAACAGACACAATTGGTAAACACAATATGTAAACATTATGTAAAAATACTGGTTAATTTATACTTGTGTAATGTAGGAAAGTGCCATATAAATCTATTAAAAAAGTGAAATTATTTTAAATTTTATTATTTATTATGAATGCTTTTTGAATAAACAATCTAAGGTAGATATTCAAATAATAACATATGGTTGTTTTTTGCTTAATAACATATCACCATAGCTAAGGTATTGTAAATTTAAGACAATTCAATTTAACTGTAAGGTCACATTATTACAAAAATATATTCTTTTGTTTAGATAATATAGTATCTATAACAAAATTTAAAGTATTACTTCCAACAATAAACCTTGTAGTTTCATATGGTGTGATGTTTTTTTCTTTAGGCTGCTGGGCTGTTTTGTATTGTTTGTAATCTTAATGACCAACTTGTAAAGCATTTTCAATACATCAGTAACATTAAATATATTCAATTAACTTGATGTTGTAAACAGTAGCATCAATTTCTGTAATAAATAAACCACACAAGTTAAAATTGAAATGATATTTATGTTAAAAAAAGATTGAAATCTCATATACATGATGTTAGTTGGGTACTGAACTAGTGTTTGCTATGTAGGATTAAATAATTCATTTAAAACAATAAAAATGTTAGGAACTGTAGAAACTCATTGATTGTGCATTGTGTGGATATCCAAAGAATAGCATTCAGTTATAAGACAATATATTAAATATCTTCTAAGCAATGGTAAAAACATCTAATGCTTATATTTAATGAAAATATGGAATTAGAAAATGTCATGCTATATTATAGAATAATAAAAATTCTATTCTATTATATAATAGGAACAGACACAATTCATAAAGACAATATGTATACACAATGTGAAAACACTGGTTAATTTATACTTGTGTAATGTAGGAAAGTGCCATATAAATCTATTAAAAAAGTGAAATTATTTTAAATTTTCTTATTTATTATGAATGCTTTTTGAATAAAAAATCTAAGGTAGATATTCAAATAATAACATATGGTTGTATATTGCTTAATAACATATCACCATAGCTAAGGTATTGTAAATTTAAGACAATTCAATTTAACTGTAAGGTCACATTATTACAAAAATATATTCTTTTATTTAGATAATATAGTATCTATAACAAAATTTAAAGTATTACTTCCAACAATAAACCTTGTAGTTTCATATGGTGTGATGTTTTTTTATTTAGGCCACTGGGCTGTTTTGTATTGTTTGTTATCTTAATGACCAACTTGTTAAGCATTTTCAATTCATCTGTAACATTAAATATTTTAATTTAACTTGATGTTTTAAACAGTAGCATCAATTTCTGTAATAAATAAACCACACAAGTTAAAATTGAAATGATAATTATGTTAAAAAAAGATTGAAATCTCATATACATGATGTTAGTTGGGTACTGAACTAGTGTTTGCTATGTAGGATTAAATAATTCATTTAAAACAATAAAAATGTTAGGAACTGTAGAAACTCATTGATTGGACATTGTGTGGATATCCAAAGAATAGCATTCAGTTATAAGACAATATATTAAATATCTTCTAAGCAATGGTAAAAACATCTAATGCTTATATTCAATGACAATATGGAATTAGAAAATGTCATGCTATATTATAGAATAATAAAAATTCTATTCTATTATATAATAGGAACAGACACAATTCATAAAGACAATATGTATACACAATGTGAAAACACTGGTTAATTTATACTTATGAAATGTATGTTAGGGGACACAAGAAACAAGTAAAAAAAAAAATTGTTAAAAAATTTTTTCTTTTTTTATGTATACCTTTCAAGACAACAATCTAAACAGAAATATTATGAGCAGCTTGAACACAGTGTTTGGATTTTCTATAGATATCATAAGAAAAACATTGAATAATGTACCAAAATATAATAAGAATGTAGTAAAAAAATGTAATAATTTAAAATTTAAATTATTATTTTTGAATTTATTTGAAAAAATAATCTAAATAGAAATTTCAAGAACATTATATACACAGTGATTGTAATTTTCTTATATAGCAAAAGAAAATCATTGAATATAATATATGCTATATACCAAAATGAAGCACAGTCATTTTTAAAATGTTATAGGGACAGACACAATTCACAAGTCTATATGTTTACCCAATGTGAAAATACTGGTTAATTTATACTTGTGTAATGTAGGAAAGTGCCATATATATCTATTAAAAAAGTGAGATTATTTTAAATTTTCTTATTTATTATGAATGCTTTTTGAATAAACAATCTAAGGTAGATATTCAAATAATAACATATGGTTGTTTTTTGCTTAATAACATATCACCATAGCTAAGGTATTGTAAATTTAAGACAATTCAATTTAACTGTAAGGTCACATTATTACAAAAATATATTCTTTTGTTTAGATAATATAGTATCTATAACAAAATTTAAAGTATTACTTCCAACAATAAACCTTGTAGTTTCATATGGTGTGATGTTTTTTTCTTTAGGCTGCTGGGCTGTTTTGTATTGTTTGTAATCTTAATGACCAACTTGTAAAGCATTTTCAATACATCTGTAACATTAAATGTATTCAATTAACTTGATGTTGTAAACAGTAGCATCAATTTCTGTAATAAATAAACCACACAAGTTAAAATTGAAATGATATTTATGTTAAAAAAAGATTGAAATCTCATATACATGATGTTAGTTGGGTACTGAACTAGTGTTTGCTATGTAGGATTAAATAATTCATTAAAAACAATAAAAATGTTAGGAACTGTAGAAACTCATTGATTGGACATTGTGTGGATATCCAAAGAATAGCATTAAGTTATAAGACAATATATTAAATATCTTCTAAGCAATGGTAAAAACATCTAATGCTTATATTCAATGAAAATATGGAATTAGAAAATGTCATGCTATATTATAGAATAATAAAAATTCTATTCTATTATATAATAGGAACAGACACAATTCATAAAGACAATATGTATACACAATGTGAAAACACTGGTTAATTTATACTTGTGTAATGTAGGAAAGTGCCATATAAATCTATTAAAAAAGTGAAATTATTTTAAATTTTCTTATTTATTATGAATGCTTTTTGAATAAAAAATCTAAGGTAGATATTCAAATAATAACATATGGTTGTTTATTGCTTAATAACATATCACCATAGCTAAGGTATTGTAAATTTAAGACAATTCAATTTAACTGTAAGGTCACATTATTACAAAAATATATTCTTTTGTTTAGATAATATAGTATCTATAACAAAATTTAAAGTATTACTTCCAACAATAAACCTTGTAGTTTCATATGGTGTGATGTTTTTTTCTTTAGGCTGCTGGGCTGTTTTGTATTGTTTGTAATCTTAATGACCAACTTGTAAAGCATTTTCAATACATCAGTAACATTAAATATATTCAATTAACTTGATGTTGTAAACAGTAGCATCAATTTCTGTAATAAATAAACCACACAAGTTAAAATTGAAATGATATTTATGTTAAAAAAAGATTGAAATCTCATATACATGATGTTAGTTGGGTACTGAACTAGTGTTTGCTATGTAGGATTAAATAATTCATTTAAAACAATAAAAATGTTAGGAACTGTAGAAACTCATTGATTGTGCATTGTGTGGATATCCAAAGAATAGCATTCAGTTATAAGACAATATATTAAATATCTTCTAAGCAATGGTAAAAACATCTAATGCTTATATTTAATGAAAATATGGAATTAGAAAATGTCATGCTATATTATAGAATAATAAAAATTCTATTCTATTATATAATAGGAACAGACACAATTCATAAAGACAATATGTATACACAATGTGAAAACACTGGTTAATTTATACTTATGAAATGTATGTTAGGGGACACAAGAAACAAGTAAAAAAAAAAATTGTTAAAAAATTTTTTTTTTTTATGTATACCTTTTAAGACAACAATCTAAACAAAAATATTATGAGCAGCTTGAACACAGTGTTTGGATTTTCTATAGATATCATAAGAAAAACATTGAATAATGTACCAAAATATAATAAGAATGTAGTAAAAAAATGTAATAATTTAAAATTTAAATTATTATTTTTGAATTTATTTGAAAAAATAATCTAAATAGAAATTTCAAGAACATTATATACACAGTGATTGTAATTTTCTTATATAGCAAAAGAAAATCATTGAATATAATATATGCTATATACCAAAATGAAGCACAGTCATTTTTAAAATGTTATAGAGACAGACACAATTCACAAGTCTATATGTTTACCCAATGTGAAAATACTGGTTAATTTATACTTGTGTAATGTAGGAAAGTGCCATATATATCTATTAAAAAAGTGAGATTATTTTATATTTTCTTATTTATTATGAATGCTTTTTGAATAAACAATCTAAGGTAGATATTCAAATAATAACATATGGTTGTTTTTTGCTTAATAACATATCACCATAGCTAAGGTATTGTAAATTTAAGACAATTCAATTTAACTGTAAGGTCACATTATTACAAAAATATATTCTTTTGTTTAGATAATATAGTATCTATAACAAAATTTAAAGTATTACTAACAACAATAAACCTTGTAGTTTCATATGGTGTGATGTTTTTTTCTTTAGGCTGCTGGGCTGTTTTGTATTGTTTGTAATCTTAATGACCAACTTGTAAAGCATTTTCAATACATCTGTAACATTAAATATATTCAATTAACTTGATGTTGTAAACAGTAGCATCAATTTCTGTAATAAATAAACCACACAAGTTAAAATTGAAATGATATTTATGTTAAAAAAAGATTGAAATCTCATATACATGATGTTAGTTGGGTACTGAACTAGTGTTTGCTATGTAGGATTAAATAATTCATTAAAAACAATAAAAATGTTAGGAACTGTAGAAACTCATTGATTGGACATTGTGTGGATATCCAAAGAATAGCATTCAGTTATAAGACAATATATTAAATATCTTCTAAGCAATGGTAAAAACATCTAATGCTTATATTCAATGACAATATGGAATTAGAAAATGTCATGCTATATTATAGAATAATAAAAATTCTATTCTATTATATAATAGGAACAGACACAATTCATAAAGACAATATGTATACACAATGTGAAAACACTGGTTAATTTATACTTATGAAATGTATGTTAGGGGACACAAGAAACAAGTAAAAAAAAAAATTGTTAAAAAATTTTTTCTTTTTTTATGTATACCTTTCAAGACAACAATCTAAACAGAAATATTATGAGCAGCTTGAACACAGTGTTTGGATTTTCTATAGATATCATAAGAAAAACATTGAATAATGTACCAAAATATAATAAGAATGTAGTAAAAAAATGTAATAATTTAAAATTTAAATTATTATTTTTGAATTTATTTGAAAAAATAATCTAAATAGAAATTTCAAGAACATTATATACACAGTGATTGTAATTTTCTTATATAGCAAAAGAAAATCATTGAATATAATATATGCTATATACCAAAATGAAGCACAGTCATTTTTAAAATGTTATAGGGACAGACACAATTCACAAGTCTATATGTTTACCCAATGTGAAAATACTGGTTAATTTATACTTGTGTAATGTAGGAAAGTGCCATATATATCTATTAAAAAAGTGAGATTATTTTAAATTTTCTTATTTATTATGAATGCTTTTTGAATAAACAATCTAAGGTAGATATTCAAATAATAACATATGGTTGTTTTTTGCTTAATAACATATCACCATAGCTAAGGTATTGTAAATTTAAGACAATTCAATTTAACTGTAAGGTCACATTATTACAAAAATATATTCTTTTGTTTAGATAATATAGTATCTATAACAAAATTTAAAGTATTACTTCCAACAATAAACCTTGTAGTTTCATATGGTGTGATGTTTTTTTCTTTAGGCTGCTGGGCTGTTTTGTATTGTTTGTAATCTTAATGACCAACTTGTAAAGCATTTTCAATACATCTGTAACATTAAATATATTCAATTAACTTGATGTTGTAAGCAGTAGCATCAATTTCTGTAATAAATAAACCACACAAGTTAAAATTGAAATGATATTTATGTTAAAAAAAGATTGAAATCTCATATACATGATGTTAGTTGGGTACTGAACTAGTGTTTGCTATGTAGGATTAAATAATTCATTAAAAACAATAAAAATGTTAGGAACTGTAGAAACTCATTGATTGGACATTGTGTGGATATCCAAAGAATAGCATTAAGTTATAAGACAATATATTAAATATCTTCTAAGCAATGGTAAAAACATCTAATGCTTATATTCAATGAAAATATGGAATTAGAAAATGTCATGCTATATTATAGAATAATAAAAATTCTATTCTATTATATAATAGGAACAGACACAATTCATAAAGACAATATGTATACACAATGTGAAAACACTGGTTAATTTATACTTGTGTAATGTAGGAAAGTGCCATATAAATCTATTAAAAAAGTGAAATTATTTTAAATTTTCTTATTTATTATGAATGCTTTTTGAATAAAAAATCTAAGGTAGATATTCAAATAATAACATATGGTTGTTTATTGCTTAATAACATATCACCATAGCTAAGGTATTGTAAATTTAAGACAATTCAATTTAACTGTAAGGTCACATTATTACAAAAATATATTCTTTTATTTAGATAATATAGTATCTATAACAAAATTTAAAGTATTACTTCCAACAATAAACCTTGTAGTTTCATATGGTGTGATGTTTTTTTATTTAGGCCACTGGGCTGTTTTGTATTGTTTGTTATCTTAATGACCAACTTGTAAAGCATTTTCAATACATCTGTAACATTAAATATTTTAATTTAACTTGATGTTTTAAACAGTAGCATCAATTTCTGTAATAAATAAACCACACAAGTTAAAATTGAAATGATATTTATGTTAAAAAAAGATTGAAATCTCATATACATGATGTTAGTTGGGTACTGAACTAGTGTTTGCTATGTAGGATTAAATAATTCATTTAAAACAATAAAAATGTTAGGAACTGTAGAAACTCATTGATTGTGCATTGTGTGGATATCCAAAGAATAGCATTCAGTTATAAGACAATATATTAAATATCTTCTAAGCAATGGTAAAAACATCTAATGCTTATATTTAATGAAAATATGGAATTAGAAAATGTCATGCTATATTATAGAATAATAAAAATTCTATTCTATTATATAATAGGAACAGACACAATTCATAAAGACAATATGTATACACAATGTGAAAACACTGGTTAATTTATACTTATGAAATGTATGTTAGGGGACACAAGAAACAAGTAAAAAAAAAAATTGTTAAAAAATTTTTTTTTTTTATGTATACCTTTTAAGACAACAATCTAAACAAAAATATTATGAGCAGCTTGAACACAGTGTTTGGATTTTCTATAGATATCATAAGAAAAACATTGAATAATGTACCAAAATATAATAAGAATGTAGTAAAAAAATGTAATAATTTAAAATTTAAATTATTATTTTTGAATTTATTTGAAAAAATAATCTAAATAGAAATTTCAAGAACATTATATACACAGTGATTGTAATTTTCTTATATAGCAAAAGAAAATCATTGAATATAATATATGCTATATACCAAAATGAAGCACAGTCATTTTTAAAATGTTATAGAGACAGACACAATTCACAAGTCTATATGTTTACCCAATGTGAAAATACTGGTTAATTTATACTTGTGTAATGTAGGAAAGTGCCATATATATCTATTAAAAAAGTGAGATTATTTTATATTTTCTTATTTATTATGAATGCTTTTTGAATAAACAATCTAAGGTAGATATTCAAATAATAACATATGGTTGTTTTTTGCTTAATAACATATCACCATAGCTAAGGTATTGTAAATTTAAGACAATTCAATTTAACTGTAAGGTCACATTATTACAAAAATATATTCTTTTGTTTAGATAATATAGTATCTATAACAAAATTTAAAGTATTACTAACAACAATAAACCTTGTAGTTTCATATGGTGTGATGTTTTTTTCTTTAGGCTGCTGGGCTGTTTTGTATTGTTTGTAATCTTAATGACCAACTTGTAAAGCATTTTCAATACATCTGTAACATTAAATATATTCAATTAACTTGATGTTGTAAACAGTAGCATCAATTTCTGTAATAAATAAACCACACAAGTTAAAATTGAAATGATATTTATGTTAAAAAAAGATTGAAATCTCATATACATGATGTTAGTTGGGTACTGAACTAGTGTTTGCTATGTAGGATTAAATAATTCATTAAAAACAATAAAAATGTTAGGAACTGTAGAAACTCATTGATTGGACATTGTGTGGATATCCAAAGAATAGCATTCAGTTATAAGACAATATATTAAATATCTTCTAAGCAATGGTAAAAACATCTAATGCTTATATTCAATGACAATATGGAATTAGAAAATGTCATGCTATATTATAGAATAATAAAAATTCTATTCTATTATATAATAGGAACAGACACAATTCATAAAGACAATATGTATACACAATGTGAAAACACTGGTTAATTTATACTTATGAAATGTATGTTAGGGGACACAAGAAACAAGTAAAAAAAAAAATTGTTAAAAAATTTTTTCTTTTTTTATGTATACCTTTCAAGACAACAATCTAAACAGAAATATTATGAGCAGCTTGAACACAGTGTTTGGATTTTCTATAGATATCATAAGAAAAACATTGAATAATGTACCAAAATATAATAAGAATGTAGTAAAAAAATGTAATAATTTAAAATTTAAATTATTATTTTTGAATTTATTTGAAAAAATAATCTAAATAGAAATTTCAAGAACATTATATACACAGTGATTGTAATTTTCTTATATAGCAAAAGAAAATCATTGAATATAATATATGCTATATACCAAAATGAAGCACAGTCATTTTTAAAATGTTATAGGGACAGACACAATTCACAAGTCTATATGTTTACCCAATGTGAAAATACTGGTTAATTTATACTTGTGTAATGTAGGAAAGTGCCATATAAATCTATTAAAAAAGTGAAATTATTTTAAATTTTATTATTTATTATGAATGCTTTTTGAATAAACAATCTAAGGTAGATATTCAAATAATAACATATGGTTGTTTTTTGCTTAATAACATATCACCATAGCTAAGGTATTGTAAATTTAAGACAATTCAATTTAACTGTAAGGTCACATTATTACAAAAATATATTCTTTTGTTTAGATAATATAGTATCTATAACAAAATTTAAAGTATTACTTCCAACAATAAACCTTGTAGTTTCATATGGTGTGATGTTTTTTTCTTTAGGCTGCTGGGCTGTTTTGTATTGTTTGTAATCTTAATGACCAACTTGTAAAGCATTTTCAATACATCTGTAACATTAAATATATTCAATTAACTTGATGTTGTAAACAGTAGCATCAATTTCTGTAATAAATAAACCACACAAGTTAAAATTGAAATGATATTTATGTTAAAAAAAGATTGAAATCTCATATACATGATGTTAGTTGGGTACTGAACTAGTGTTTGCTATGTAGGATTAAATAATTCATTAAAAACAATAAAAATGTTAGGAACTGTAGAAACTCATTGATTGGACATTGTGTGGATATCCAAAGAATAGCATTAAGTTATAAGACAATATATTAAATATCTTCTAAGCAATGGTAAAAACATCTAATGCTTATATTCAATGAAAATATGGAATTAGAAAATGTCATGCTATATTATAGAATAATAAAAATTCTATTCTATTATATAATAGGAACAGACACAATTCATAAAGACAATATGTATACACAATGTGAAAACACTGGTTAATTTATACTTGTGTAATGTAGGAAAGTGCCATATAAATCTATTAAAAAAGTGAAATTATTTTAAATTTTCTTATTTATTATGAATGCTTTTTGAATAAAAAATCTAAGGTAGATATTCAAATAATAACATATGGTTGTTTATTGCTTAATAACATATCACCATAGCTAAGGTATTGTAAATTTAAGACAATTCAATTTAACTGTAAGGTCACATTATTACAAAAATATATTCTTTTATTTAGATAATATAGTATCTATAACAAAATTTAAAGTATTACTTCCAACAATAAACCTTGTAGTTTCATATGGTGTGATGTTTTTTTATTTAGGCCACTGGGCTGTTTTGTATTGTTTGTTATCTTAATGACCAACTTGTAAAGCATTTTCAATACATCTGTAACATTAAATATTTTAATTTAACTTGATGTTTTAAACAGTAGCATCAATTTCTGTAATAAATAAACCACACAAGTTAAAATTGAAATGATATTTATGTTAAAAAAAGATTGAAATCTCATATACATGATGTTAGTTGGGTACTGAACTAGTGTTTGCTATGTAGGATTAAATAATTCATTTAAAACAATAAAAATGTTAGGAACTGTAGAAACTCATTGATTGTGCATTGTGTGGATATCCAAAGAATAGCATTCAGTTATAAGACAATATATTAAATATCTTCTAAGCAATGGTAAAAACATCTAATGCTTATATTTAATGAAAATATGGAATTAGAAAATGTCATGCTATATTATAGAATAATAAAAATTCTATTCTATTATATAATAGGAACAGACACAATTCATAAAGACAATATGTATACACAATGTGAAAACACTGGTTAATTTATACTTGTGTAATGTAGGAAAGTGCCATATAAATCTATTAAAAAAGTGAAATTATTTTAAATTTTCTTATTTATTATGAATGCTTTTTGAATAAAAAATCTAAGGTAGATATTCAAATAATAACATATGGTTGTTTATTGCTTAATAACATATCACCATAGCTAAGGTATTGTAAATTTAAGACAATTCAATTTAACTGTAAGGTCACATTATTACAAAAATATATTCTTTTATTTAGATAATATAGTATCTATAACAAAATTTAAAGTATTACTTCCAACAATAAACCTTGTAGTTTCATATGGTGTGATGTTTTTTTATTTAGGCCACTGGGCTGTTTTGTATTGTTTGTTATCTTAATGACCAACTTGTAAAGCATTTTCAATACATCTGTAACATTAAATATTTTAATTTAACTTGATGTATTAAACAGTAGCATCAATTTCTGTAATAAATAAACCACACAAGTTAAAATTGAAATGATATTTATGTTAAAAAAAGATTGAAATCTCATATACATGATGTTAGTTGGGTACTGAACTAGTGTTTGCTATGTAGGATTAAATAATTCATTTAAAACAATAAAAATGTTAGGAACTGTAGAAACTCATTGATTGTGCATTGTGTGGATATCCAAAGAATAGCATTCAGTTATAAGACAATATATTAAATATCTTCTAAGCAATGGTAAAAACATCTAATGCTTATATTTAATGAAAATATGGAATTAGAAAATGTCATGCTATATTATAGAATAATAAAAATTCTATTCTATTATATAATAGGAACAGACACAATTCATAAAGACAATATGTATACACAATGTGAAAACACTGGTTAATTTATACTTATGAAATGTATGTTAGGGGACACAAGAAACAAGTAAAAAAAAAAATTGTTAAAAAATTTTTTTTTTTTATGTATACCTTTTAAGACAACAATCTAAACAAAAATATTATGAGCAGCTTGAACACAGTGTTTGGATTTTCTATAGATATCATAAGAAAAACATTGAATAATGTACCAAAATATAATAAGAATGTAGTAAAAAAATGTAATAATTTAAAATTTAAATTATTATTTTTGAATTTATTTGAAAAAATAATCTAAATAGAAATTTCAAGAACATTATATACACAGTGATTGTAATTTTCTTATATAGCAAAAGAAAATCATTGAATATAATATATGCTATATACCAAAATGAAGCACAGTCATTTTTAAAATGTTATAGAGACAGACACAATTCACAAGTCTATATGTTTACCCAATGTGAAAATACTGGTTAATTTATACTTGTGTAATGTAGGAAAGTGCCATATATATCTATTAAAAAAGTGAGATTATTTTATATTTTCTTATTTATTATGAATGCTTTTTGAATAAACAATCTAAGGTAGATATTCAAATAATAACATATGGTTGTTTTTTGCTTAATAACATATCACCATAGCTAAGGTATTGTAAATTTAAGACAATTCAATTTAACTGTAAGGTCACATTATTACAAAAATATATTCTTTTGTTTAGATAATATAGTATCTATAACAAAATTTAAAGTATTACTAACAACAATAAACCTTGTAGTTTCATATGGTGTGATGTTTTTTTCTTTAGGCTGCTGGGCTGTTTTGTATTGTTTGTAATCTTAATGACCAACTTGTAAAGCATTTTCAATACATCTGTAACATTAAATATATTCAATTAACTTGATGTTGTAAACAGTAGCATCAATTTCTGTAATAAATAAACCACACAAGTTAAAATTGAAATGATATTTATGTTAAAAAAAGATTGAAATCTCATATACATGATGTTAGTTGGGTACTGAACTAGTGTTTGCTATGTAGGATTAAATAATTCATTAAAAACAATAAAAATGTTAGGAACTGTAGAAACTCATTGATTGGACATTGTGTGGATATCCAAAGAATAGCATTAAGTTATAAGACAATATATTAAATATCTTCTAAGCAATGGTAAAAACATCTAATGCTTATATTCAATGAAAATATGGAATTAGAAAATGTCATGCTATATTATAGAATAATAAAAATTCTATTCTATTAT
This sequence comes from Tuberolachnus salignus, assembly GCA_956483605.1. Classification (NCBI taxonomy): domain Eukaryota; kingdom Metazoa; phylum Arthropoda; class Insecta; order Hemiptera; family Aphididae; genus Tuberolachnus; species Tuberolachnus salignus. The sequence goes on from OY101431.1 coordinate 10,238,415, forward strand.
ATAATAGGAACAGACACAATTCATAAAGACAATATGTATACACAATGTGAAAACACTGGTTAATTTATACTTGTGTAATGTAGGAAAGTGCCATATAAATCTATTAAAAAAGTGAAATTATTTTAAATTTTCTTATTTATTATGAATGCTTTTTGAATAAAAAATCTAAGGTAGATATTCAAATAATAACATATGGTTGTTTATTGCTTAATAACATATCACCATAGCTAAGGTATTGTAAATTTAAGACAATTCAATTTAACTGTAAGGTCACATTATTACAAAAATATATTCTTTTATTTAGATAATATAGTATCTATAACAAAATTTAAAGTATTACTTCCAACAATAAACCTTGTAGTTTCATATGGTGTGATGTTTTTTTATTTAGGCCACTGGGCTGTTTTGTATTGTTTGTTATCTTAATGACCAACTTGTAAAGCATTTTCAATACATCTGTAACATTAAATATTTTAATTTAACTTGATGTTTTAAACAGTAGCATCAATTTCTGTAATAAATAAACCACACAAGTTAAAATTGAAATGATATTTATGTTAAAAAAAGATTGAAATCTCATATACATGATGTTAGTTGGGTACTGAACTAGTGTTTGCTATGTAGGATTAAATAATTCATTTAAAACAATAAAAATGTTAGGAACTGTAGAAACTCATTGATTGTGCATTGTGTGGATATCCAAAGAATAGCATTCAGTTATAAGACAATATATTAAATATCTTCTAAGCAATGGTAAAAACATCTAATGCTTATATTTAATGAAAATATGGAATTAGAAAATGTCATGCTATATTATAGAATAATAAAAATTCTATTCTATTATATAATAGGAACAGACACAATTCATAAAGACAATAAGTATACACAATGTGAAAACACTGGTTAATTTATACTTATGAAATGTATGTTAGGGGACACAAGAAACAAGTAAAAAAAAAAATTGTTAAAAAATTTTTTTTTTTTATGTATACCTTTTAAGACAACAATCTAAACAAAAATATTATGAGCAGCTTGAACACAGTGTTTGGATTTTCTATAGATATCATAAGAAAAACATTGAATAATGTACCAAAATATAATAAGAATGTAGTAAAAAAATGTAATAATTTAAAATTTAAATTATTATTTTTGAATTTATTTGAAAAAATAATCTAAATAGAAATTTCAAGAACATTATATACACAGTGATTGTAATTTTCTTATATAGCAAAAGAAAATCATTGAATATAATATATGCTATATACCAAAATGAAGCACAGTCATTTTTAAAATGTTATAGAGACAGACACAATTCACAAGTCTATATGTTTACCCAATGTGAAAATACTGGTTAATTTATACTTGTGTAATGTAGGAAAGTGCCATATATATCTATTAAAAAAGTGAGATTATTTTATATTTTCTTATTTATTATGAATGCTTTTTGAATAAACAATCTAAGGTAGATATTCAAATAATAACATATGGTTGTTTTTTGCTTAATAACATATCACCATAGCTAAGGTATTGTAAATTTAAGACAATTCAATTTAACTGTAAGGTCACATTATTACAAAAATATATTCTTTTGTTTAGATAATATAGTATCTATAACAAAATTTAAAGTATTACTAACAACAATAAACCTTGTAGTTTCATATGGTGTGATGTTTTTTTCTTTAGGCTGCTGGGCTGTTTTGTATTGTTTGTAATCTTAATGACCAACTTGTAAAGCATTTTCAATACATCTGTAACATTAAATATATTCAATTAACTTGATGTTGTAAACAGTAGCATCAATTTCTGTAATAAATAAACCACACAAGTTAAAATTGAAATGATATTTATGTTAAAAAAAGATTGAAATCTCATATACATGATGTTAGTTGGGTACTGAACTAGTGTTTGCTATGTAGGATTAAATAATTCATTAAAAACAATAAAAATGTTAGGAACTGTAGAAACTCATTGATTGGACATTGTGTGGATATCCAAAGAATAGCATTCAGTTATAAGACAATATATTAAATATCTTCTAAGCAATGGTAAAAACATCTAATGCTTATATTCAATGACAATATGGAATTAGAAAATGTCATGCTATATTATAGAATAATAAAAATTCTATTCTATTATATAATAGGAACAGACACAATTCATAAAGACAATATGTATACACAATGTGAAAACACTGGTTAATTTATACTTATGAAATGTATGTTAGGGGACACAAGAAACAAGTAAAAAAAAAAATTGTTAAAAAATTTTTTCTTTTTTTATGTATACCTTTCAAGACAACAATCTAAACAGAAATATTATGAGCAGCTTGAACACAGTGTTTGGATTTTCTATAGATATCATAAGAAAAACATTGAATAATGTACCAAAATATAATAAGAATGTAGTAAAAAAATGTAATAATTTAAAATTTAAATTATTATTTTTGAATTTATTTGAAAAAATAATCTAAATAGAAATTTCAAGAACATTATATACACAGTGATTGTAATTTTCTTATATAGCAAAAGAAAATCATTGAATATAATATATGCTATATACCAAAATGAAGCACAGTCATTTTTAAAATGTTATAGGGACAGACACAATTCACAAGTCTATATGTTTACCCAATGTGAAAATACTGGTTAATTTATACTTGTGTAATGTAGGAAAGTGCCATATATATCTATTAAAAAAGTGAGATTATTTTAAATTTTCTTATTTATTATGAATGCTTTTTGAATAAACAATCTAAGGTAGATATTCAAATAATAACATATGGTTGTTTTTTGCTTAATAACATATCACCATAGCTAAGGTATTGTAAATTTAAGACAATTCAATTTAACTGTAAGGTCACATTATTACAAAAATATATTCTTTTGTTTAGATAATATAGTATCTATAACAAAATTTAAAGTATTACTTCCAACAATAAACCTTGTAGTTTCATATGGTGTGATGTTTTTTTCTTTAGGCTGCTGGGCTGTTTTGTATTGTTTGTAATCTTAATGACCAACTTGTAAAGCATTTTCAATACATCTGTAACATTAAATATATTCAATTAACTTGATGTTGTAAACAGTAGCATCAATTTCTGTAATAAATAAACCACACAAGTTAAAATTGAAATGATATTTATGTTAAAAAAAGATTGAAATCTCATATACATGATGTTAGTTGGGTACTGAACTAGTGTTTGCTATGTAGGATTAAATAATTCATTAAAAACAATAAAAATGTTAGGAACTGTAGAAACTCATTGATTGGACATTGTGTGGATATCCAAAGAATAGCATTAAGTTATAAGACAATATATTAAATATCTTCTAAGCAATGGTAAAAACATCTAATGCTTATATTCAATGAAAATATGGAATTAGAAAATGTCATGCTATATTATAGAATAATAAAAATTCTATTCTATTATATAATAGGAACAGACACAATTCATAAAGACAATATGTATACACAATGTGAAAACACTGGTTAATTTATACTTGTGTAATGTAGGAAAGTGCCATATAAATCTATTAAAAAAGTGAAATTATTTTAAATTTTCTTATTTATTATGAATGCTTTTTGAATAAAAAATCTAAGGTAGATATTCAAATAATAACATATGGTTGTTTATTGCTTAATAACATATCACCATAGCTAAGGTATTGTAAATTTAAGACAATTCAATTTAACTGTAAGGTCACATTATTACAAAAATATATTCTTTTATTTAGATAATATAGTATCTATAACAAAATTTAAAGTATTACTTCCAACAATAAACCTTGTAGTTTCATATGGTGTGATGTTTTTTTATTTAGGCCACTGGGCTGTTTTGTATTGTTTGTTATCTTAATGACCAACTTGTAAAGCATTTTCAATACATCTGTAACATTAAATATTTTAATTTAACTTGATGTTTTAAACAGTAGCATCAATTTCTGTAATAAATAAACCACACAAGTTAAAATTGAAATGATATTTATGTTAAAAAAAGATTGAAATCTCATATACATGATGTTAGTTGGGTACTGAACTAGTGTTTGCTATGTAGGATTAAATAATTCATTAAAAACAATAAAAATGTTAGGAACTGTAGAAACTCATTGATTGGACATTGTGTGGATATCCAAAGAATAGCATTAAGTTATAAGACAATATATTAAATATCTTCTAAGCAATGGTAAAAACATCTAATGCTTATATTCAATGAAAATATGGAATTAGAAAATGTCATGCTATATTATAGAATAATAAAAATTCTATTCTATTATATAATAGGAACAGACACAATTCATAAAGACAATATGTATACACAATGTGAAAACACTGGTTAATTTATACTTGTGTAATGTAGGAAAGTGCCATATAAATCTATTAAAAAAGTGAAATTATTTTAAATTTTCTTATTTATTATGAATGCTTTTTGAATAAACAATCTAAGGTAGATATTCAAATAATAACATATGGTTGTTTATTGCTTAATAACATATCACCATAGCTAAGGTATTGTAAATTTAAGACAATTCAATTTAACTGTAAGGTCACATTATTACAAAAATATATTCTTTTATTTAGATAATATAGTATCTATAACAAAATTTAAAGTATTACTTCCAACAATAAACCTTGTAGTTTCATATGGTGTGATGTTTTTTTATTTAGGCCACTGGGCTGTTTTGTATTGTTTGTTATCTTAATGACCAACTTGTTAAGCATTTTCAATTCATCTGTAACATTAAATATTTTAATTTAACTTGATGTTTTAAACAGTAGCATCAATTTCTGTAATAAATAAACCACACAAGTTAAAATTGAAATGATAATTATGTTAAAAAAAGATTGAAATCTCATATACATGATGTTAGTTGGGTACTGAACTAGTGTTTGCTATGTAGGATTAAATAATTCATTTAAAACAATAAAAATGTTAGGAACTGTAGAAACTCATTGATTGGACATTGTGTGGATATCCAAAGAATAGCATTCAGTTATAAGACAATATATTAAATATCTTCTAAGCAATGGTAAAAACATCTAATGCTTATATTCAATGACAATATGGAATTAGAAAATGTCATGCTATATTATAGAATAATAAAAATTCTATTCTATTATATAATAGGAACAGACACAATTCATAAAGACAATATGTATACACAATGTGAAAACACTGGTTAATTTATACTTATGAAATGTATGTTAGGGGACACAAGAAACAAGTAAAAAAAAAAATTGTTAAAAAATTTTTTCTTTTTTTATGTATACCTTTCAAGACAACAATCTAAACAGAAATATTATGAGCAGCTTGAACACAGTGTTTGGATTTTCTATAGATATCATAAGAAAAACATTGAATAATGTACCAAAATATAATAAGAATGTAGTAAAAAAATGTAATAATTTAAAATTTAAATTATTATTTTTGAATTTATTTGAAAAAATAATCTAAATAGAAATTTCAAGAACATTATATACACAGTGATTGTAATTTTCTTATATAGCAAAAGAAAATCATTGAATATAATATATGCTATATACCAAAATGAAGCACAGTCATTTTTAAAATGTTATAGGGACAGACACAATTCACAAGTCTATATGTTTACCCAATGTGAAAATACTGGTTAATTTATACTTGTGTAATGTAGGAAAGTGCCATATATATCTATTAAAAAAGTGAGATTATTTTAAATTTTCTTATTTATTATGAATGCTTTTTGAATAAACAATCTAAGGTAGATATTCAAATAATAACATATGGTTGTTTTTTGCTTAATAACATATCACCATAGCTAAGGTATTGTAAATTTAAGACAATTCAATTTAACTGTAAGGTCACATTATTACAAAAATATATTCTTTTGTTTAGATAATATAGTATCTATAACAAAATTTAAAGTATTACTTCCAACAATAAACCTTGTAGTTTCATATGGTGTGATGTTTTTTTCTTTAGGCTGCTGGGCTGTTTTGTATTGTTTGTAATCTTAATGACCAACTTGTAAAGCATTTTCAATACATCTGTAACATTAAATATATTCAATTAACTTGATGTTGTAAACAGTAGCATCAATTTCTGTAATAAATAAACCACACAAGTTAAAATTGAAATGATATTTATGTTAAAAAAAGATTGAAATCTCATATACATGATGTTAGTTGGGTACTGAACTAGTGTTTGCTATGTAGGATTAAATAATTCATTAAAAACAATAAAAATGTTAGGAACTGTAGAAACTCATTGATTGGACATTGTGTGGATATCCAAAGAATAGCATTAAGTTATAAGACAATATATTAAATATCTTCTAAGCAATGGTAAAAACATCTAATGCTTATATTCAATGAAAATATGGAATTAGAAAATGTCATGCTATATTATAGAATAATAAAAATTCTATTCTATTATATAATAGGAACAGACACAATTCATAAAGACAATATGTATACACAATGTGAAAACACTGGTTAATTTATACTTGTGTAATGTAGGAAAGTGCCATATAAATCTATTAAAAAAGTGAAATTATTTTAAATTTTCTTATTTATTATGAATGCTTTTTGAATAAAAAATCTAAGGTAGATATTCAAATAATAACATATGGTTGTATATTGCTTAATAACATATCACCATAGCTAAGGTATTGTAAATTTAAGACAATTCAATTTAACTGTAAGGTCACATTATTACAAAAATATATTCTTTTATTTAGATAATATAGTATCTATAACAAAATTTAAAGTATTACTTCCAACAATAAACCTTGTAGTTTCATATGGTGTGATGTTTTTTTATTTAGGCCACTGGGCTGTTTTGTATTGTTTGTTATCTTAATGACCAACTTGTTAAGCATTTTCAATTCATCTGTAACATTAAATATTTTAATTTAACTTGATGTTTTAAACAGTAGCATCAATTTCTGTAATAAATAAACCACACAAGTTAAAATTGAAATGATAATTATGTTAAAAAAAGATTGAAATCTCATATACATGATGTTAGTTGGGTACTGAACTAGTGTTTGCTATGTAGGATTAAATAATTCATTTAAAACAATAAAAATGTTAGGAACTGTAGAAACTCATTGATTGGACATTGTGTGGATATCCAAAGAATAGCATTCAGTTATAAGACAATATATTAAATATCTTCTAAGCAATGGTAAAAACATCTAATGCTTATATTCAATGACAATATGGAATTAGAAAATGTCATGCTATATTATAGAATAATAAAAATTCTATTCTATTATATAATAGGAACAGACACAATTCATAAAGACAATATGTATACACAATGTGAAAACACTGGTTAATTTATACTTATGAAATGTATGTTAGGGGACACAAGAAACAAGTAAAAAAAAAAATTGTTAAAAAATTTTTTCTTTTTTTATGTATACCTTTCAAGACAACAATCTAAACAGAAATATTATGAGCAGCTTGAACACAGTGTTTGGATTTTCTATAGATATCATAAGAAAAACATTGAATAATGTACCAAAATATAATAAGAATGTAGTAAAAAAATGTAATAATTTAAAATTTAAATTATTATTTTTGAATTTATTTGAAAAAATAATCTAAATAGAAATTTCAAGAACATTATATACACAGTGATTGTAATTTTCTTATATAGCAAAAGAAAATCATTGAATATAATATATGCTATATACCAAAATGAAGCACAGTCATTTTTAAAATGTTATAGGGACAGACACAATTCACAAGTCTATATGTTTACCCAATGTGAAAATACTGGTTAATTTATACTTGTGTAATGTAGGAAAGTGCCATATATATCTATTAAAAAAGTGAGATTATTTTAAATTTTCTTATTTATTATGAATGCTTTTTGAATAAACAATCTAAGGTAGATATTCAAATAATAACATATGGTTGTTTTTTGCTTAATAACATATCACCATAGCTAAGGTATTGTAAATTTAAGACAATTCAATTTAACTGTAAGGTCACATTATTACAAAAATATATTCTTTTGTTTAGATAATATAGTATCTATAACAAAATTTAAAGTATTACTTCCAACAATAAACCTTGTAGTTTCATATGGTGTGATGTTTTTTTCTTTAGGCTGCTGGGCTGTTTTGTATTGTTTGTAATCTTAATGACCAACTTGTAAAGCATTTTCAATACATCTGTAACATTAAATATATTCAATTAACTTGATGTTGTAAACAGTAGCATCAATTTCTGTAATAAATAAACCACACAAGTTAAAATTGAAATGATATTTATGTTAAAAAAAGATTGAAATCTCATATACATGATGTTAGTTGGGTACTGAACTAGTGTTTGCTATGTAGGATTAAATAATTCATTAAAAACAATAAAAATGTTAGGAACTGTAGAAACTCATTGATTGGACATTGTGTGGATATCCAAAGAATAGCATTAAGTTATAAGACAATATATTAAATATCTTCTAAGCAATGGTAAAAACATCTAATGCTTATATTCAATGAAAATATGGAATTAGAAAATGTCATGCTATATTATAGAATAATAAAAATTCTATTCTATTATATAATAGGAACAGACACAATTCATAAAGACAATATGTATACACAATGTGAAAACACTGGTTAATTTATACTTGTGTAATGTAGGAAAGTGCCATATAAATCTATTAAAAAAGTGAAATTATTTTAAATTTTCTTATTTATTATGAATGCTTTTTGAATAAAAAATCTAAGGTAGATATTCAAATAATAACATATGGTTGTATATTGCTTAATAACATATCACCATAGCTAAGGTATTGTAAATTTAAGACAATTCAATTTAACTGTAAGGTCACATTATTACAAAAATATATTCTTTTATTTAGATAATATAGTATCTATAACAAAATTTAAAGTATTACTTCCAACAATAAACCTTGTAGTTTCATATGGTGTGATGTTTTTTTATTTAGGCCACTGGGCTGTTTTGTATTGTTTGTTATCTTAATGACCAACTTGTTAAGCATTTTCAATTCATCTGTAACATTAAATATTTTAATTTAACTTGATGTTTTAAACAGTAGCATCAATTTCTGTAATAAATAAACCACACAAGTTAAAATTGAAATGATAATTATGTTAAAAAAAGATTGAAATCTCATATACATGATGTTAGTTGGGTACTGAACTAGTGTTTGCTATGTAGGATTAAATAATTCATTTAAAACAATAAAAATGTTAGGAACTGTAGAAACTCATTGATTGGACATTGTGTGGATATCCAAAGAATAGCATTCAGTTATAAGACAATATATTAAATATCTTCTAAGCAATGGTAAAAACATCTAATGCTTATATTCAATGACAATATGGAATTAGAAAATGTCATGCTATATTATAGAATAATAAAAATTCTATTCTATTATATAATAGGAACAGACACAATTCATAAAGACAATATGTATACACAATGTGAAAACACTGGTTAATTTATACTTATGAAATGTATGTTAGGGGACACAAGAAACAAGTAAAAAAAAAAATTGTTAAAAAATTTTTTCTTTTTTTATGTATACCTTTCAAGACAACAATCTAAACAGAAATATTATGAGCAGCTTGAACACAGTGTTTGGATTTTCTATAGATATCATAAGAAAAACATTGAATAATGTACCAAAATATAATAAGAATGTAGTAAAAAAATGTAATAATTTAAAATTTAAATTATTATTTTTGAATTTATTTGAAAAAATAATCTAAATAGAAATTTCAAGAACATTATATACACAGTGATTGTAATTTTCTTATATAGCAAAAGAAAATCATTGAATATAATATATGCTATATACCAAAATGAAGCACAGTCATTTTTAAAATGTTATAGGGACAGACACAATTCACAAGTCTATATGTTTACCCAATGTGAAAATACTGGTTAATTTATACTTGTGTAATGTAGGAAAGTGCCATATATATCTATTAAAAAGTGAGATTATTTTAAATTTTCTTATTTATTATGAATGCTTTTTGAATAAACAATCTAAGGTAGATATTCAAATAATAACATATGGTTGTTTTTTGCTTAATAACATATCACCATAGCTAAGGTATTGTAAATTTAAGACAATTCAATTTAACTGTAAGGTCACATTATTACAAAAATATATTCTTTTGTTTAGATAATATAGTATCTATAACAAAATTTAAAGTATTACTTCCAACAATAAACCTTGTAGTTTCATATGGTGTGATGTTTTTTTCTTTAGGCTGCTGGGCTGTTTTGTATTGTTTGTAATCTTAATGACCAACTTGTAAAGCATTTTCAATACATCTGTAACATTAAATATATTCAATTAACTTGATGTTGTAAACAGTAGCATCAATTTCTGTAATAAATAAACCACACAAGTCAAAATTGAAATGATATTTATGTTAAAAAAAGATTGAAATCTCATATACATGATGTTAGTTGGGTACTGAACTAGTGTTTGCTATGTAGGATTAAATAATTCATTTAAAACAATAAAAATGTTAGGAACTGTAGAAACTCATTGATTGGACATTGTGTGGATATCCAAAGAATAGCATTAAGTTATAAGACAATATATTAAATATCTTCTAAGCAATGGTAAAAACATCTAATGCTTATATTCAATGAAAATATGGAATTAGAAAATGTCATGCTATATTATAGAATAATAAAAATTCTATTCTATTATATAATAGGAACAGACACAATTCATAAAGAAAATATGTATACACAATGTGAAAACACTGGTTAATTTATACTTATGAAATGTATGTTAGGGGACACAAGAAACAAGTAAAAAAAAAAATTGTTAAAAAATTTTTTCTTTTTTTATGTATACCTTTCAAGACAACAATCTAAACAGAAATATTATGAGCAGCTTGAACACAGTGTTTGGATTTTCTATAGATATCATAAGAAAAACATTGAATAATGTACCAAAATATAATAAGAATGTAGTAAAAAAATGTAATAATTTAAAATTTAAATTATTATTTTTGAATTTATTTGAAAAAATAATCTAAATAGAAATTTCAAGAACATTATATACACAGTGATTGTAATTTTCTTATATAGCAAAAGAAAATCATTGAATATAATATATGCTATATACCAAAATGAAGCACAGTCATTTTTAAAATGTTATAGGGACAGACACAATTCACAAGTCTATATGTTTACCCAATGTGAAAATACTGGTTAATTTATACTTGTGTAATGTAGGAAAGTGCCATATATATCTATTAAAAAAGTGAGATTATTTTAAATTTTCTTATTTATTATGAATGCTTTTTGAATAAACAATCTAAGGTAGATATTCAAATAATAACATATGGTTGTTTTTTGCTTAATAACATATCACCATAGCTAAGGTATTGTAAATTTAAGACAATTCAATTTAACTGTAAGGTCACATTATTACAAAAATATATTCTTTTGTTTAGATAATATAGTATCTATAACAAAATTTAAAGTATTACTTCCAACAATAAACCTTGTAGTTTCATATGGTGTGATGTTTTTTTCTTTAGGCTGCTGGGCTGTTTTGTATTGTTTGTAATCTTAATGACCAACTTGTAAAGCATTTTCAATACATCTGTAACATTAAATATATTCAATTAACTTGATGTTGTAAACAGTAGCATCAATTTCTGTAATAAATAAACCACACAAGTTAAAATTGAAATGATATTTATGTTAAAAAAAGATTGAAATCTCATATACATGATGTTAGTTGGGTACTGAACTAGTGTTTGCTATGTAGGATTAAATAATTCATTTAAAACAATAAAAATGTTAGGAACTGTAGAAACTCATTGATTGGACATTGTGTGGATATCCAAAGAATAGCATTAAGTTATAAGACAATATATTAAATATCTTCTAAGCAATGGTAAAAACATCTAATGCTTATATTCAATGAAAATATAAAATTAGAAAATGTCATGCTATATTATAGAATAATAAAAATTCAATTCTATGACATAATAGGAACAGACACAATTGGTAAACACAATATGTAAACATTATGTAAAAATACTGTTTAATTTATACTTGTGTAATGTAGGAAAGTGCCATATAAATCTATTAAAAAAGTGAAATTATTTTAAATTTTCTTATTTATTATGAATGCTTTTTGAATAAACAATCTAAGGTAGATATTCAAATAATAACATATGGTTGTTTTTTGCTTAATAACATATCACCATAGCTAAGGTATTGTAAATTTAAGACAATTCAATTTAACTGTAAGGTCACATTATTACAAAAATATATTCTTTTGTTTAGATAATATAGTATCTATAACAAAATTTAAAGTATTACTTCCAACAATAAACCTTGTAGTTTCATATGGTGTGATGTTTTTTTCTTTAGGCTGCTGGGCTGTTTTGTATTGTTTGTAATCTTAATGACCAACTTGTAAAGCATTTTCAATACATCAGTAACATTAAATATATTCAATTAACTTGATGTTGTAAACAGTAGCATCAATTTCTGTAATAAATAAACCACACAAGTTAAAATTGAAATGATATTTATGTTAAAAAAAGATTGAAATCTCATATACATGATGTTAGTTGGGTACTGAACTAGTGTTTGCTATGTAGGATTAAATAATTCATTTAAAACAATAAAAATGTTAGGAACTGTAGAAACTCATTGATTGTGCATTGTGTGGATATCCAAAGAATAGCATTCAGTTATAAGACAATATATTAAATATCTTCTAAGCAATGGTAAAAACATCTAATGCTTATATTTAATGAAAATATGGAATTAGAAAATGTCATGCTATATTATAGAATAATAAAAATTCTATTCTATTATATAATAGGAACAGACACAATTCATAAAGACAATATGTATACACAATGTGAAAACACTGGTTAATTTATACTTATGAAATGTATGTTAGGGGACACAAGAAACAAGTAAAAAAAAAAATTGTTAAAAAATTTTTTTTTTTTTTATGTATACCTTTTAAGACAACAATCTAAACAGAAATATTATGAGCAGTTTGAACACAGTGTTTGGATTTTCTATAGATATCATAAGAAAAACATTGAATAATGTACCAAAATATAATAAGAATGTAGTAAAAAAATGTAATAATTTAAAATTTAAATTATTATTTTTGAATTTATTTGAAAAAATAATCTAAATAGAAATTTCAAGAACATTATATACACAGTGATTGTAATTTTCTTATATAGCAAAAGAAAATCATTGAATATAATATATGCTATATACCAAAATGAAGCACAGTCATTTTTAAAATGTTATAGGGACAGACACAATTCACAAGTCTATATGTTTACCCAATGTGAAAATACTGGTTAATTTATACTTGTGTAATGTAGGAAAGTGCCATATATATCTATTAAAAAAGTGAGATTATTTTAAATTTTCTTATTTATTATGAATGCTTTTTGAATAAACAATCTAAGGTAGATATTCAAATAATAACATATGGTTGTTTTTTGCTTAATAACATATCACCATAGCTAAGGTATTGTAAATTTAAGACAATTCAATTTAACTGTAAGGTCACATTATTACAAAAATATATTCTTTTGTTTAGATAATATAGTATCTATAACAAAATTTAAAGTATTACTTCCAACAATAAACCTTGTAGTTTCATATGGTGTGATGTTTTTTTCTTTAGGCTGCTGGGCTGTTTTGTATTGTTTGTAATCTTAATGACCAACTTGTAAAGCATTTTCAATACATCTGTAACATTAAATATATTCAATTAACTTGATGTTGTAAACAGTAGCATCAATTTCTGTAATAAATAAACCACACAAGTTAAAATTGAAATGATATTTATGTTAAAAAAAGATTGAAATCTCATATACATGATGTTAGTTGGGTACTGAACTAGTGTTTGCTATGTAGGATTAAATAATTCATTAAAAACAATAAAAATGTTAGGAACTGTAGAAACTCATTGATTGGACATTGTGTGGATATCCAAAGAATAGCATTAAGTTATAAGACAATATATTAAATATCTTCTAAGCAATGGTAAAAACATCTAATGCTTATATTCAATGAAAATATGGAATTAGAAAATGTCATGCTATATTATAGAATAATAAAAATTCTATTCTATTATATAATAGGAACAGACACAATTCATAAAGACAATATGTATACACAATGTGAAAACACTGGTTAATTTATACTTGTGTAATGTAGGAAAGTGCCATATAAATCTATTAAAAAAGTGAAATTATTTTAAATTTTCTTATTTATTATGAATGCTTTTTGAATAAAAAATCTAAGGTAGATATTCAAATAATAACATATGGTTGTATATTGCTTAATAACATATCACCATAGCTAAGGTATTGTAAATTTAAGACAATTCAATTTAACTGTAAGGTCACATTATTACAAAAATATATTCTTTTATTTAGATAATATAGTATCTATAACAAAATTTAAAGTATTACTTCCAACAATAAACCTTGTAGTTTCATATGGTGTGATGTTTTTTTATTTAGGCCACTGGGCTGTTTTGTATTGTTTGTTATCTTAATGACCAACTTGTTAAGCATTTTCAATTCATCTGTAACATTAAATATTTTAATTTAACTTGATGTTTTAAACAGTAGCATCAATTTCTGTAATAAATAAACCACACAAGTTAAAATTGAAATGATAATTATGTTAAAAAAAGATTGAAATCTCATATACATGATGTTAGTTGGGTACTGAACTAGTGTTTGCTATGTAGGATTAAATAATTCATTTAAAACAATAAAAATGTTAGGAACTGTAGAAACTCATTGATTGGACATTGTGTGGATATCCAAAGAATAGCATTCAGTTATAAGACAATATATTAAATATCTTCTAAGCAATGGTAAAAACATCTAATGCTTATATTCAATGACAATATGGAATTAGAAAATGTCATGCTATATTATAGAATAATAAAAATTCTATTCTATTATATAATAGGAACAGACACAATTCATAAAGACAATATGTATACACAATGTGAAAACACTGGTTAATTTATACTTATGAAATGTATGTTAGGGGACACAAGAAACAAGTAAAAAAAAAAATTGTTAAAAAATTTTTTCTTTTTTTATGTATACCTTTCAAGACAACAATCTAAACAGAAATATTATGAGCAGCTTGAACACAGTGTTTGGATTTTCTATAGATATCATAAGAAAAACATTGAATAATGTACCAAAATATAATAAGAATGTAGTAAAAAAATGTAATAATTTAAAATTTAAATTATTATTTTTGAATTTATTTGAAAAAATAATCTAAATAGAAATTTCAAGAACATTATATACACAGTGATTGTAATTTTCTTATATAGCAAAAGAAAATCATTGAATATAATATATGCTATATACCAAAATGAAGCACAGTCATTTTTAAAATGTTATAGGGACAGACACAATTCACAAGTCTATATGTTTACCCAATGTGAAAATACTGGTTAATTTATACTTGTGTAATGTAGGAAAGTGCCATATATATCTATTAAAAAGTGAGATTATTTTAAATTTTCTTATTTATTATGAATGCTTTTTGAATAAACAATCTAAGGTAGATATTCAAATAATAACATATGGTTGTTTTTTGCTTAATAACATATCACCATAGCTAAGGTATTGTAAATTTAAGACAATTCAATTTAACTGTAAGGTCACATTATTACAAAAATATATTCTTTTGTTTAGATAATATAGTATCTATAACAAAATTTAAAGTATTACTTCCAACAATAAACCTTGTAGTTTCATATGGTGTGATGTTTTTTTCTTTAGGCTGCTGGGCTGTTTTGTATTGTTTGTAATCTTAATGACCAACTTGTAAAGCATTTTCAATACATCTGTAACATTAAATATATTCAATTAACTTGATGTTGTAAACAGTAGCATCAATTTCTGTAATAAATAAACCACACAAGTCAAAATTGAAATGATATTTATGTTAAAAAAAGATTGAAATCTCATATACATGATGTTAGTTGGGTACTGAACTAGTGTTTGCTATGTAGGATTAAATAATTCATTTAAAACAATAAAAATGTTAGGAACTGTAGAAACTCATTGATTGGACATTGTGTGGATATCCAAAGAATAGCATTAAGTTATAAGACAATATATTAAATATCTTCTAAGCAATGGTAAAAACATCTAATGCTTATATTCAATGAAAATATGGAATTAGAAAATGTCATGCTATATTATAGAATAATAAAAATTCTATTCTATTATATAATAGGAACAGACACAATTCATAAAGAAAATATGTATACACAATGTGAAAACACTGGTTAATTTATACTTATGAAATGTATGTTAGGGGACACAAGAAACAAGTAAAAAAAAAAATTGTTAAAAAATTTTTTCTTTTTTTATGTATACCTTTCAAGACAACAATCTAAACAGAAATATTATGAGCAGCTTGAACACAGTGTTTGGATTTTCTATAGATATCATAAGAAAAACATTGAATAATGTACCAAAATATAATAAGAATGTAGTAAAAAAATGTAATAATTTAAAATTTAAATTATTATTTTTGAATTTATTTGAAAAAATAATCTAAATAGAAATTTCAAGAACATTATATACACAGTGATTGTAATTTTCTTATATAGCAAAAGAAAATCATTGAATATAATATATGCTATATACCAAAATGAAGCACAGTCATTTTTAAAATGTTATAGGGACAGACACAATTCACAAGTCTATATGTTTACCCAATGTGAAAATACTGGTTAATTTATACTTGTGTAATGTAGGAAAGTGCCATATATATCTATTAAAAAAGTGAGATTATTTTAAATTTTCTTATTTATTATGAATGCTTTTTGAATAAACAATCTAAGGTAGATATTCAAATAATAACATATGGTTGTTTTTTGCTTAATAACATATCACCATAGCTAAGGTATTGTAAATTTAAGACAATTCAATTTAACTGTAAGGTCACATTATTACAAAAATATATTCTTTTGTTTAGATAATATAGTATCTATAACAAAATTTAAAGTATTACTTCCAACAATAAACCTTGTAGTTTCATATGGTGTGATGTTTTTTTCTTTAGGCTGCTGGGCTGTTTTGTATTGTTTGTAATCTTAATGACCAACTTGTAAAGCATTTTCAATACATCTGTAACATTAAATATATTCAATTAACTTGATGTTGTAAACAGTAGCATCAATTTCTGTAATAAATAAACCACACAAGTTAAAATTGAAATGATATTTATGTTAAAAAAAGATTGAAATCTCATATACATGATGTTAGTTGGGTACTGAACTAGTGTTTGCTATGTAGGATTAAATAATTCATTTAAAACAATAAAAATGTTAGGAACTGTAGAAACTCATTGATTGGACATTGTGTGGATATCCAAAGAATAGCATTAAGTTATAAGACAATATATTAAATATCTTCTAAGCAATGGTAAAAACATCTAATGCTTATATTCAATGAAAATATAAAATTAGAAAATGTCATGCTATATTATAGAATAATAAAAATTCAATTCTATGACATAATAGGAACAGACACAATTGGTAAACACAATATGTAAACATTATGTAAAAATACTGTTTAATTTATACTTGTGTAATGTAGGAAAGTGCCATATAAATCTATTAAAAAAGTGAAATTATTTTAAATTTTCTTATTTATTATGAATGCTTTTTGAATAAACAATCTAAGGTAGATATTCAAATAATAACATATGGTTGTTTTTTGCTTAATAACATATCACCATAGCTAAGGTATTGTAAATTTAAGACAATTCAATTTAACTGTAAGGTCACATTATTACAAAAATATATTCTTTTGTTTAGATAATATAGTATCTATAACAAAATTTAAAGTATTACTTCCAACAATAAACCTTGTAGTTTCATATGGTGTGATGTTTTTTTCTTTAGGCTGCTGGGCTGTTTTGTATTGTTTGTAATCTTAATGACCAACTTGTAAAGCATTTTCAATACATCAGTAACATTAAATATATTCAATTAACTTGATGTTGTAAACAGTAGCATCAATTTCTGTAATAAATAAACCACACAAGTTAAAATTGAAATGATATTTATGTTAAAAAAAGATTGAAATCTCATATACATGATGTTAGTTGGGTACTGAACTAGTGTTTGCTATGTAGGATTAAATAATTCATTTAAAACAATAAAAATGTTAGGAACTGTAGAAACTCATTGATTGTGCATTGTGTGGATATCCAAAGAATAGCATTCAGTTATAAGACAATATATTAAATATCTTCTAAGCAATGGTAAAAACATCTAATGCTTATATTTAATGAAAATATGGAATTAGAAAATGTCATGCTATATTATAGAATAATAAAAATTCTATTCTATTATATAATAGGAACAGACACAATTCATAAAGACAATATGTATACACAATGTGAAAACACTGGTTAATTTATACTTATGAAATGTATGTTAGGGGACACAAGAAACAAGTAAAAAAAAAAATTGTTAAAAAATTTTTTTTTTTTTTATGTATACCTTTTAAGACAACAATCTAAACAGAAATATTATGAGCAGCTTGAACACAGTGTTTGGATTTTCTATAGATATCATAAGAAAAACATTGAATAATGTACCAAAATATAATAAGAATGTAGTAAAAAAATGTAATAATTTAAAATTTAAATTATTATTTTTGAATTTATTTGAAAAAATAATCTAAATAGAAATTTCAAGAACATTATATACACAGTGATTGTAATTTTCTTATATAGCAAAAGAAAATCATTGAATATAATATATGCTATATACCAAAATGAAGCACAGTCATTTTTAAAATGTTATAGGGACAGACACAATTCACAAGTCTATATGTTTACCCAATGTGAAAATACTGGTTAATTTATACTTGTGTAATGTAGGAAAGTGCCATATATATCTATTAAAAAAGTGAGATTATTTTAAATTTTCTTATTTATTATGAATGCTTTTTGAATAAACAATCTAAGGTAGATATTCAAATAATAACATATGGTTGTTTTTTGCTTAATAACATATCACCATAGCTAAGGTATTGTAAATTTAAGACAATTCAATTTAACTGTAAGGTCACATTATTACAAAAATATATTCTTTTGTTTAGATAATATAGTATCTATAACAAAATTTAAAGTATTACTTCCAACAATAAACCTTGTAGTTTCATATGGTGTGATGTTTTTTTCTTTAGGCTGCTGGGCTGTTTTGTATTGTTTGTAATCTTAATGACCAACTTGTAAAGCATTTTCAATACATCTGTAACATTAAATATATTCAATTAACTTGATGTTGTAAACAGTAGCATCAATTTCTGTAATAAATAAACCACACAAGTTAAAATTGAAATGATATTTATGTTAAAAAAAGATTGAAATCTCATATACATGATGTTAGTTGGGTACTGAACTAGTGTTTGCTATGTAGGATTAAATAATTCATTTAAAACAATAAAAATGTTAGGAACTGTAGAAACTCATTGATTGTACACTGTGTAGATATCAAACAAATAGCATTCAGTGAAAAGACAATATATTAAATATCTTCTAAGCAATGGTAAAAACATCTAATGCTTATATTTAATGAAAATATGGAATTATAAAAGGTCATGCTATATAATAGAATAATAAAAATTCTATTCTATGACATAATAGGAACAGACACAATTGGTAAACACAATATGTAAACATTATGTAAAAATACTGTTTAATTTATACTTGTGTAATGTAGAAAAGTGCCATATAAATCTATTAAAAAAGTGAAATTATTTTAAATTTTCTTATTTATTATGAATGCTTTTTGAATAAACAATCTAAGGTAGATAATCAAATAATAACATATGGTTGTTTTTTGCTTAATAACTTATCACCATAGCTAAGGTATAGTCATTTTAAGACAATTCAATTTTACTGTAAGGTCACATTATTACAAAAATATATTCTTTTGTTTAGATAATATAGAATCTATAACCAAATTTAAAGTATTACCTCCAACAATAAAACTTGTAGTTTCATATGGTGTGATGTTTTTTTATTTAGGCTGCTGGGCTGTTTTGTATTGTTTGTAATCTTAATGACCAACTTGTTAAGCATTTTCAAATCATCTGTAACATTAAATATTTTAATTTAACTTGATGTTGTAAACAGTAGCATCAATTTCTGTAATAAATAAACCACACAAGTTAAAATTGAAATGATATTTATGTTAAAAAAAGATTGAAATCTCATATACATGATGTTAGTTGGGTACTGAACTAGTGTTTGCTATGTAGGATTAAATAATTCATTTAAAACAATAAAAATGTTAGGAACTGTAGAAACTCATTGATTGGACATTGTGTGGATATCCAAAGAATAGCATTAAGTTATAAGACAATATATTAAATATCTTCTAAGCAATGGTAAAAACATCTAATGCTTATATTCAATGAAAATATGGAATTAGAAAATGTCATGCTATATTATAGAATAATAAAAATTCAATTCTATGACATAATAGGAACAGACACAATTGGTAAACACAATATGTAAACATTATGTAAAAATACTGTTTAATTTATACTTGTGTAATGTAGGAAAGTGCCATATAAATCTATTAAAAAAGTGAAATTATTTTAAATTTTCTTATTTATTATGAATGCTTTTTGAATAAACAATCTAAGGTAGATATTCAAATAATAACATATGGTTGTTTTTTGCTTAATAACATATCACCATAGCT
Organism: Tuberolachnus salignus; assembly: GCA_956483605.1. Lineage (NCBI taxonomy): Eukaryota > Metazoa > Arthropoda > Insecta > Hemiptera > Aphididae > Tuberolachnus > Tuberolachnus salignus. The sequence goes on from OY101431.1 coordinate 10,259,176, forward strand.
AAGGTATTGTAAATTTAAGACAATTCAATTTAACTGTAAGGTCACATTATTACAAAAATATATTCTTTTGTTTAGATAATATAGTATCTATAACAAAATTTAAAGTATTACTTCCAACAATAAACCTTGTAGTTTCATATGGTGTGATGTTTTTTTCTTTAGGCTGCTGGGCTGTTTTGTATTGTTTGTAATCTTAATGACCAACTTGTAAAGCATTTTCAATACATCTGTAACATTAAATATATTCAATTAACTTGATGTTGTAAACAGTAGCATCAATTTCTGTAATAAATAAACCACACAAGTTAAAATTGAAATGATATTTATGTTAAAAAAAGATTGAAATCTCATATACATGATGTTAGTTGGGTACTGAACTAGTGTTTGCTATGTAGGATTAAATAATTCATTTAAAACAATAAAAATGTTAGGAACTGTAGAAACTCATTGATTGTGCATTGTGTGGATATCCAAAGAATAGCATTCAGTTATAAGACAATATATTAAATATCTTCTAAGCAATGGTAAAAACATCTAATGCTTATATTTAATGAAAATATGGAATTAGAAAATGTCATGCTATATTATAGAATAATAAAAATTCTATTCTATTATATAATAGGAACAGACACAATTCATAAAGACAATATGTATACACAATGTGAAAACACTGGTTAATTTATACTTATGAAATGTATGTTAGGGGACACAAGAAACAAGTAAAAAAAAAAATTGTTAAAAAATTTTTTTTTTTTTTATGTATACCTTTCAAGACAACAATCTAAACAGAAATATTATGAGCAGCTTGAACACAGTGTTTGGATTTTCTATAGATATCATAAGAAAAACATTGAATAATGTACCAAAATATAATAAGAATGTAGTAAAAAAATGTAATAATTTAAAATTTAAATTATTATTTTTGAATTTATTTGAAAAAATAATCTAAATAGAAATTTCAAGAACATTATATACACAGTGATTGTAATTTTCTTATATAGCAAAAGAAAATCATTGAATATAATATATGCTATATACCAAAATGAAGCACAGTCATTTTTAAAATGTTATAGGGACAGACACAATTCACAAGTCTATATGTTTACCCAATGTGAAAATACTGGTTAATTTATACTTGTGTAATGTAGGAAAGTGCCATATATATCTATTAAAAAAGTGAGATTATTTTAAATTTTCTTATTTATTATGAATGCTTTTTGAATAAACAATCTAAGGTAGATATTCAAATAATAACATATGGTTGTTTTTTGCTTAATAACATATCACCATAGCTAAGGTATTGTAAATTTAAGACAATTCAATTTAACTGTAAGGTCACATTATTACAAAAATATATTCTTTTGTTTAGATAATATAGTATCTATAACAAAATTTAAAGTATTACTTCCAACAATAAACCTTGTAGTTTCATATGGTGTGATGTTTTTTTCTTTAGGCTGCTGGGCTGTTTTGTATTGTTTGTAATCTTAATGACCAACTTGTAAAGCATTTTCAATACATCTGTAACATTAAATATATTCAATTAACTTGATGTTGTAAACAGTAGCATCAATTTCTGTAATAAATAAACCACACAAGTTAAAATTGAAATGATATTTATGTTAAAAAAAGATTGAAATCTCATATACATGATGTTAGTTGGGTACTGAACTAGTGTTTGCTATGTAGGATTAAATAATTCATTTAAAACAATAAAAATGTTAGGAACTGTAGAAACTCATTGATTGTACACTGTGTAGATATCAAACAAATAGCATTCAGTGAAAAGACAATATATTAAATATCTTCTAAGCAATGGTAAAAACATCTAATGCTTATATTTAATGAAAATATGGAATTATAAAAGGTCATGCTATATAATAGAATAATAAAAATTCTATTCTATGACATAATAGGAACAGACACAATTGGTAAACACAATATGTAAACATTATGTAAAAATACTGTTTAATTTATACTTGTGTAATGTAGAAAAGTGCCATATAAATCTATTAAAAAAGTGAAATTATTTTAAATTTTCTTATTTATTATGAATGCTTTTTGAATAAACAATCTAAGGTAGATAATCAAATAATAACATATGGTTGTTTTTTGCTTAATAACTTATCACCATAGCTAAGGTATAGTCATTTTAAGACAATTCAATTTTACTGTAAGGTCACATTATTACAAAAATATATTCTTTTGTTTAGATAATATAGAATCTATAACCAAATTTAAAGTATTACCTCCAACAATAAAACTTGTAGTTTCATATGGTGTGATGTTTTTTTATTTAGGCTGCTGGGCTGTTTTGTATTGTTTGTAATCTTAATGACCAACTTGTTAAGCATTTTCAAATCATCTGTAACATTAAATATTTTAATTTAACTTGATGTTGTAAACAGTAGCATCAATTTCTGTAATAAATAAACCACACAAGTTAAAATTGAAATGATATTTATGTTAAAAAAAGATTGAAATCTCATATACATGATGTTAGTTGGGTACTGAACTAGTGTTTGCTATGTAGGATTAAATAATTCATTTAAAACAATAAAAATGTTAGGAACTGTAGAAACTCATTGATTGGACATTGTGTGGATATCCAAAGAATAGCATTAAGTTATAAGACAATATATTAAATATCTTCTAAGCAATGGTAAAAACATCTAATGCTTATATTCAATGAAAATATGGAATTAGAAAATGTCATGCTATATTATAGAATAATAAAAATTCAATTCTATGACATAATAGGAACAGACACAATTGGTAAACACAATATGTAAACATTATGTAAAAATACTGTTTAATTTATACTTGTGTAATGTAGGAAAGTGCCATATAAATCTATTAAAAAAGTGAAATTATTTTAAATTTTCTTATTTATTATGAATGCTTTTTGAATAAACAATCTAAGGTAGATATTCAAATAATAACATATGGTTGTTTTTTGCTTAATAACATATCACCATAGCTAAGGTATTGTAAATTTAAGACAATTCAATTTAACTGTAAGGTCACATTATTACAAAAATATATTCTTTTGTTTAGATAATATAGTATCTATAACAAAATTTAAAGTATTACTTCCAACAATAAACCTTGTAGTTTCATATGGTGTGATGTTTTTTTCTTTAGGCTGCTGGGCTGTTTTGTATTGTTTGTAATCTTAATGACCAACTTGTAAAGCATTTTCAATACATCTGTAACATTAAATATATTCAATTAACTTGATGTTGTAAACAGTAGCATCAATTTCTGTAATAAATAAACCACACAAGTTAAAATTGAAATGATATTTATGTTAAAAAAAGATTGAAATCTCATATACATGATGTTAGTTGGGTACTGAACTAGTGTTTGCTATGTAGGATTAAATAATTCATTTAAAACAATAAAAATGTTAGGAACTGTAGAAACTCATTGATTGTGCATTGTGTGGATATCCAAAGAATAGCATTCAGTTATAAGACAATATATTAAATATCTTCTAAGCAATGGTAAAAACATCTAATGCTTATATTTAATGAAAATATGGAATTAGAAAATGTCATGCTATATTATAGAATAATAAAAATTCTATTCTATTATATAATAGGAACAGACACAATTCATAAAGACAATATGTATACACAATGTGAAAACACTGGTTAATTTATACTTATGAAATGTATGTTAGGGGACACAAGAAACAAGTAAAAAAAAAAATTGTTAAAAAATTTTTTTTTTTTTTATGTATACCTTTCAAGACAACAATCTAAACAGAAATATTATGAGCAGCTTGAACACAGTGTTTGGATTTTCTATAGATATCATAAGAAAAACATTGAATAATGTACCAAAATATAATAAGAATGTAGTAAAAAAATGTAATAATTTAAAATTTAAATTATTATTTTTGAATTTAATTGAAAAAATAATCTAAATAGAAATTTCAAGAACATTATATACACAGTGATTGTAATTTTCTTATATAGCAAAAGAAAATCATTGAATATAATATATGCTATATACCAAAATGAAGCACAGTCATTTTTAAAATGTTATAGGGACAGACACAATTCACAAGTCTATATGTTTACCCAATGTGAAAATACTGGTTAATTTATACTTGTGTAATGTAGGAAAGTGCCATATATATCTATTAAAAAAGTGAGATTATTTTAAATTTTCTTATTTATTATGAATGCTTTTTGAATAAACAATCTAAGGTAGATATTCAAATAATAACATATGGTTGTTTTTTGCTTAATAACATATCACCATAGCTAAGGTATTGTAAATTTAAGACAATTCAATTTAACTGTAAGGTCACATTATTACAAAAATATATTCTTTTGTTTAGATAATATAGTATCTATAACAAAATTTAAAGTATTACTTCCAACAATAAACCTTGTAGTTTCATATGGTGTGATGTTTTTTTCTTTAGGCTGCTGGGCTGTTTTGTATTGTTTGTAATCTTAATGACCAACTTGTAAAGCATTTTCAATACATCTGTAACATTAAATATATTCAATTAACTTGATGTTGTAAACAGTAGCATCAATTTCTGTAATAAATAAACCACACAAGTTAAAATTGAAATGATATTTATGTTAAAAAAAGATTGAAATCTCATATACATGATGTTAGTTGGGTACTGAACTAGTGTTTGCTATGTAGGATTAAATAATTCATTTAAAACAATAAAAATGTTAGGAACTGTAGAAACTCATTGATTGTACACTGTGTAGATATCAAACAAATAGCATTCAGTGAAAAGACAATATATTAAATATCTTCTAAGCAATGGTAAAAACATCTAATGCTTATATTTAATGAAAATATGGAATTATAAAAGGTCATGCTATATAATAGAATAATAAAAATTCTATTCTATGACATAATAGGAACAGACACAATTGGTAAACACAATATGTAAACATTATGTAAAAATACTGTTTAATTTATACTTGTGTAATGTAGGAAAGTGCCATATAAATCTATTAAAAAAGTGAAATTATTTTAAATTTTCTTATTTATTATGAATGCTTTTTGAATAAACAATCTAAGGTAGATAATCAAATAATAACATATGGTTGTTTTTTGCTTAATAACTTATCACCATAGCTAAGGTATTGTAAATTTAAGACAATTCAATTTTACTGTAAGGTCACATTATTACAAAAATATATTCTATTGTTTAGATAATATAGAATCTATAACCAAATTTAAAGTATTACCTCCAACAATAAAACTTGTAGTTTCATATGGTGTGATGTTTTTTTATTTAGGCTGCTGGGCTGTTTTGTATTGTTTGTAATCTTAATGACCAACTTGTTAAGCATTTTCAAATCATCTGTAACATTAAATATTTTAATTTAACTTGATGTTGTAAACAGTAGCATCAATTTCTGTAATAAATAAACCACACAAGTTAAAATTGAAATGATATTTATGTTAAAAAAAGATTGAAATCTCATATACATGATGTTAGTTGGGTACTGAACTAGTGTTTGCTATGTAGGATTAAATAATTCATTTAAAACAATAAAAATGTTAGGAACTGTAGAAACTCATTGATTGGACATTGTGTGGATATCCAAAGAATAGCATTAAGTTATAAGACAATATATTAAATATCTTCTAAGCAATGGTAAAAACATCTAATGCTTATATTCAATGAAAATATGGAATTAGAAAATGTCATGCTATATTATAGAATAATAAAAATTCTATTCTATTATATAATAGGAACAGACACAATTCATAAAGACAATATGTATACACAATGTGAAAACACTGGTTAATTTATACTTGTGTAATGTAGGAAAGTGCCATATAAATCTATTAAAAAAGTGAAATTATTTTAAATTTTCTTATTTATTATGAATGCTTTTTGAATAAAAAATCTAAGGTAGATATTCAAATAATAACATATGGTTGTTTATTGCTTAATAACATATCACCATAGCTAAGGTATTGTAAATTTAAGACAATTCAATTTAACTGTAAGGTCACATTATTACAAAAATATATTCTTTTATTTAGATAATATAGTATCTATAACAAAATTTAAAGTATTACTTCCAACAATAAACCTTGTAGTTTCATATGGTGTGATGTTTTTTTATTTAGGCTACTGGGCTGTTTTGTATTGTTTGATATCTTAATGACCAACTTGTTAAGCATTTTCAATTCATCTGTAACATTAAATATTTTAATTTAACTTAATGTTGTAAACAGTAGCATCAATTTCTGTAATAAATAAACCACACAAGTTAAAATTGAAATGATAATTATGTTAAAAAAAGATTGAAATCTCATATACATGATGTTAGTTGGGTACTGAACTAGTGTTTGCTATGTAGGATTAAATAATTCATTTAAAACAATAAAAATGTTAGGAACTGTAGAAACTCATTGATTGGACATTGTGTGGATATCCAAAGAATAGCATTCAGTTATAAGACAATATATTAAATATCTTCTAAGCAATGGTAAAAACATCTAATGCTTATATTCAATGAAAATATGGAATTAGAAAATGTCATGCTATATTATAGAATAATAAAAATTCTATTCTATTATATAATAGGAACAGACACAATTCATAAAGACAATATGTATACACAATGTGAAAACACTGGTTAATTTATACTTGTGTAATGTAGGAAAGTGCCATATAAATCTATTAAAAAAGTGAAATTATTTTAAATTTTCTTATTTATTATGAATGCTTTTTGAATAAAAAATCTAAGGTAGATATTCAAATAATAACATATGGTTGTTTATTGCTTAATAACATATCACCATAGCTAAGGTATTGTAAATTTAAGACAATTCAATTTAACTGTAAGGTCACATTATTACAAAAATATATTCTTTTGTTTAGATAATATAGTATCTATAACAAAATTTAAAGTATTACTTCCAACAATAAACCTTGTAGTTTCATATGGTGTGATGTTTTTTTATTTAGGCTGCTGGGCTGTTTTGTATTGTTTGTTATCTTAATGACCAACTTGTTAAGCATTTTCAATTCATCTGTAACATTAAATATTTTAATTTAACTTGATGTTGTAAACAGTAGCATCAATTTCTGTAATAAATAAACCACACAAGTTAAAATTGAAATGATAATTATGTTAAAAAAAGATTGAAATCTCATATACATGATGTTAGTTGGCTACTGAACTAGTGTTTGCTATGTAGGATTAAATAATTCATTTAAAACAATAAAAATGTTAGGAACTGTAGAAACTCATTGATTGGACATTGTGTGGATATCCAAAGAATAGCATTCAGTTATAAGACAATATATTAAATATCTTCTAAGCAATGGTAAAAACATCTAATGCTTATATTCAATGACAATATGGAATTAGAAAATGTCATGCTATATTATAGAATAATAAAAATTCTATTCTATTATATAATAGGAACAGACACAATTCATAAAGACAATATGTATACACAATGTGAAAACACTGGTTAATTTATACTTATGAAATGTATGTTAGGGGACACAAGAAACAAGTAAAAAAAAAAATTGTTAAAAAATTTTTTTTTTTTTTATGTATACCTTTCAAGACAACAATCTAAACAGAAATATTATGAGCAGCTTGAACACAGTGTTTGGATTTTCTATAGATATCATAAGAAAAACATTGAATAATGTACCAAAATATAATAAGAATGTAGTAAAAAAATGTAATAATTTAAAATTTAAATTATTATTTTTGAATTTATTTGAAAAAATAATCTAAATAGAAATTTCAAGAACATTATATACACAGTGATTGTAATTTTCTTATATAGCAAAAGAAAATCATTGAATATAATATATGCTATATACCAAAATGAAGCACAGTCATTTTTAAAATGTTATAGGGACAGACACAATTCACAAGTCTATATGTTTACCCAATGTGAAAATACTGGTTAATTTATACTTGTGTAATGTAGGAAAGTGCCATATATATCTATTAAAAAAGTGAGATTATTTTAAATTTTCTTATTTATTATGAATGCTTTTTGAATAAACAATCTAAGGTAGATATTCAAATAATAACATATGGTTGTTTTTTGCTTAATAACATATCACCATAGCTAAGGTATTGTAAATTTAAGACAATTCAATTTAACTGTAAGGTCACATTATTACAAAAATTTATTCTTTTGTTTAGATAATATAGTATCTATAACAAAATTTAAAGTATTACCTCCAACAATAAAACTTGTAGTTTTATATGGTGTGATGTTTTTTTCTTTAGGCTGCTGGGCTGTTTTGTATTGTTTGTAATCTTAATGACCAACTTATAAGCATTTTCAATACATCTGTAACATTAAATATATTCAATTAACTTGATGTTGTAAACAGTAGCATCAATTTCTGTAATAAATAAACCACACAAGTTAAAATTGAAATGATATTTATGTTAAAAAAAGATTGAAATCTCATATACATGATGTTAGTTGGGTACTGAACTAGTGTTTGCTATGTAGGATTAAATAATTCATTTAAAACAATAAAAATGTTAGGAACTGTAGAAACTCATTGATTGTGCATTGTGTGGATATCCAAAGAATAGCATTCAGTTATAAGACAATATATTAAATATCTTCTAAGCAATGGTAAAAACATCTAATGCTTATATTTAATGAAAATATGGAATTAGAAAATGTCATGCTATATTATAGAATAATAAAAATTCTATTCTATTATATAATAGGAACAGACACAATTCATAAAGACAATATGTATACACAATGTGAAAACACTGGTTAATTTATACTTATGAAATGTATGTTAGGGGACACAAGAAACAAGTAAAAAAAAAAATTGTTAAAAAATTTTTTTTTTTTTTATGTATACCTTTTAAGACAACAATCTAAACAGAAATATTATGAGCAGCTTGAACACAGTGTTTGGATTTTCTATAGATATCATAAGAAAAACATTGAATAATGTACCAAAATATAATAAGAATGTAGTAAAAAAATGTAATAATTTAAAATTTAAATTATTATTTTTGAATTTATTTGAAAAAATAATCTAAATAGAAATTTCAAGAACATTATATACACAGTGATTGTAATTTTCTTATATAGCAAAAGAAAATCATTGAATATAATATATGCTATATACCAAAATGAAGCACAGTCATTTTTAAAATGTTATAGGGACAGACACAATTCACAAGTCTATATGTTTACCCAATGTGAAAATACTGGTTAATTTATACTTGTGTAATGTAGGAAAGTGCCATATATATCTATTAAAAAAGTGAGATTATTTTAAATTTTCTTATTTATTATGAATGCTTTTTGAATAAACAATCTAAGGTAGATATTCAAATAATAACATATGGTTGTTTTTTGCTTAATAACATATCACCATAGCTAAGGTATTGTAAATTTAAGACAATTCAATTTAACTGTAAGGTCACATTATTACAAAAATATATTCTTTTGTTTAGATAATATAGTATCTATAACAAAATTTAAAGTATTACTTCCAACAATAAACCTTGTAGTTTCATATGGTGTGATGTTTTTTTCTTTAGGCTGCTGGGCTGTTTTGTATTGTTTGTAATCTTAATGACCAACTTGTAAAGCATTTTCAATACATCTGTAACATTAAATATATTCAATTAACTTGATGTTGTAAACAGTAGCATCAATTTCTGTAATAAATAAACCACACAAGTTAAAATTGAAATGATATTTATGTTAAAAAAAGATTGAAATCTCATATACATGATGTTAGTTGGGTACTGAACTAGTGTTTGCTATGTAGGATTAAATAATTCATTTAAAACAATAAAAATGTTAGGAACTGTAGAAACTCATTGATTGTACACTGTGTAGATATCAAACAAATAGCATTCAGTGAAAAGACAATATATTAAATATCTTCTAAGCAATGGTAAAAACATCTAATGCTTATATTTAATGAAAATATGGAATTATAAAAGGTCATGCTATATAATAGAATAATAAAAATTCTATTCTATGACATAATAGGAACAGACACAATTGGTAAACACAATATGTAAACATTATGTAAAAATACTGTTTAATTTATACTTGTGTAATGTAGGAAAGTGCCATATAAATCTATTAAAAAAGTGAAATTATTTTAAATTTTCTTATTTATTATGAATGCTTTTTGAATAAACAATCTAAGGTAGATAATCAAATAATAACATATGGTTGTTTTTTGCTTAATAACTTATCACCATAGCTAAGGTATAGTCATTTTAAGACAATTCAATTTTACTGTAAGGTCACATTATTACAAAAATATATTCTTTTGTTTAGATAATATAGAATCTATAACCAAATTTAAAGTATTACCTCCAACAATAAAACTTGTAGTTTCATATGGTGTGATGTTTTTTTATTTAGGCTGCTGGGCTGTTTTGTATTGTTTGTAATCTTAATGACCAACTTGTTAAGCATTTTCAAATCATCTGTAACATTAAATATTTTAATTTAACTTGATGTTGTAAACAGTAGCATCAATTTCTGTAATAAATAAACCACACAAGTTAAAATTGAAATGATATTTATGTTAAAAAAAGATTGAAATCTCATATACATGATGTTAGTTGGGTACTGAACTAGTGTTTGCTATGTAGGATTAAATAATTCATTTAAAACAATAAAAATGTTAGGAACTGTAGAAACTCATTGATTGGACATTGTGTGGATATCCAAAGAATAGCATTAAGTTATAAGACAATATATTAAATATCTTCTAAGCAATGGTAAAAACATCTAATGCTTATATTCAATGACAATATGGAATTAGAAAATGTCATGCTATATTATAGAATAATAAAAATTCTATTCTATTATATAATAGGAACAGACACAATTCATAAAGACAATATGTATACACAATGTGAAAACACTGGTTAATTTATACTTATGAAATGTATGTTAGGGGACACAAGAAACAAGTAAAAAAAAAAATTGTTAAAAAATTTTTTTTTTTTTTATGTATACCTTTCAAGACAACAATCTAAACAGAAATATTATGAGCAGCTTGAACACAGTGTTTGGATTTTCTATAGATATCATAAGAAAAACATTGAATAATGTACCAAAATATAATAAGAATGTAGTAAAAAAATGTAATAATTTAAAATTTAAATTATTATTTTTGAATTTAATTGAAAAAATAATCTAAATAGAAATTTCAAGAACATTATATACACAGTGATTGTAATTTTCTTATATAGCAAAAGAAAATCATTGAATATAATATATGCTATATACCAAAATGAAGCACAGTCATTTTTAAAATGTTATAGGGACAGACACAATTCACAAGTCTATATGTTTACCCAATGTGAAAATACTGGTTAATTTATACTTGTGTAATGTAGGAAAGTGCCATATATATCTATTAAAAAAGTGAGATTATTTTAAATTTTCTTATTTATTATGAATGCTTTTTGAATAAACAATCTAAGGTAGATATTCAAATAATAACATATGGTTGTTTTTTGCTTAATAACATATCACCATAGCTAAGGTATTGTAAATTTAAGACAATTCAATTTTTACTGTAAGGTCACATTATTACAAAAATATATTCTTTTGTTTAGATAATATAGTATCTATAACAAAATTTAAAGTATTACTTCCAACAATAAACCTTGTAGTTTCATATGGTGTGATGTTTTTTTCTTTAGGCTGCTGGGCTGTTTTGTATTGTTTGTAATCTTAATGACCAACTTGTAAAGCATTTTCAATACATCTGTAACATTAAATATATTCAATTAACTTGATGTTGTAAACAGTAGCATCAATTTCTGTAATAAATAAACCACACAAGTTAAAATTGAAATGATATTTATGTTAAAAAAAGATTGAAATCTCATATACATGATGTTAGTTGGGTACTGAACTAGTGTTTGCTATGTAGGATTAAATAATTCATTTAAAACAATAAAAATGTTAGGAACTGTAGAAACTCATTGATTGTACACTGTGTAGATATCAAACAAATAGCATTCAGTGAAAAGACAATATATTAAATATCTTCTAAGCAATGGTAAAAACATCTAATGCTTATATTTAATGAAAATATGGAATTATAAAAGGTCATGCTATATAATAGAATAATAAAAATTCTATTCTATGACATAATAGGAACAGACACAATTGGTAAACACAATATGTAAACATTATGTAAAAATACTGTTTAATTTATACTTGTGTAATGTAGGAAAGTGCCATATAAATCTATTAAAAAAGTGAAATTATTTTAAATTTTCTTATTTATTATGAATGCTTTTTGAATAAACAATCTAAGGTAGATAATCAAATAATAACATATGGTTGTTTTTTGCTTAATAACTTATCACCATAGCTAAGGTATTGTAAATTTAAGACAATTCAATTTTACTGTAAGGTCACATTATTACAAAAATATATTCTATTGTTTAGATAATATAGAATCTATAACCAAATTTAAAGTATTACCTCCAACAATAAAACTTGTAGTTTCATATGGTGTGATGTTTTTTTATTTAGGCTGCTGGGCTGTTTTGTATTGTTTGTAATCTTAATGACCAACTTGTTAAGCATTTTCAAATCATCTGTAACATTAAATATTTTAATTTAACTTGATGTTGTAAACAGTAGCATCAATTTCTGTAATAAATAAACCACACAAGTTAAAATTGAAATGATATTTATGTTAAAAAAAGATTGAAATCTCATATACATGATGTTAGTTGGGTACTGAACTAGTGTTTGCTATGTAGGATTAAATAATTCATTTAAAACAATAAAAATGTTAGGAACTGTAGAAACTCATTGATTGGACATTGTGTGGATATCCAAAGAATAGCATTAAGTTATAAGACAATATATTAAATATCTTCTAAGCAATGGTAAAAACATCTAATGCTTATATTCAATGAAAATATGGAATTAGAAAATGTCATGCTATATTATAGAATAATAAAAATTCTATTCTATTATATAATAGGAACAGACACAATTCATAAAGACAATATGTATACACAATGTGAAAACACTGGTTAATTTATACTTGTGTAATGTAGGAAAGTGCCATATAAATCTATTAAAAAAGTGAAATTATTTTAAATTTTCTTATTTATTATGAATGCTTTTTGAATAAAAAATCTAAGGTAGATATTCAAATAATAACATATGGTTGTTTATTGCTTAATAACATATCACCATAGCTAAGGTATTGTAAATTTAAGACAATTCAATTTAACTGTAAGGTCACATTATTACAAAAATATATTCTTTTGTTTAGATAATATAGTATCTATAACAAAATTTAAAGTATTACTTCCAACAATAAACCTTGTAGTTTCATATGGTGTGATGTTTTTTTATTTAGGCTGCTGGGCTGTTTTGTATTGTTTGTTATCTTAATGACCAACTTGTTAAGCATTTTCAATTCATCTGTAACATTAAATATTTTAATTTAACTTGATGTTGTAAACAGTAGCATCAATTTCTGTAATAAATAAACCACACAAGTTAAAATTGAAATGATAATTATGTTAAAAAAAGATTGAAATCTCATATACATGATGTTAGTTGGGTACTGAACTAGTGTTTGCTATGTAGGATTAAATAATTCATTTAAAACAATAAAAATGTTAGGAACTGTAGAAACTCATTGATTGGACATTGTGTGGATATCCAAAGAATAGCATTCAGTTATAAGACAATATATTAAATATCTTCTAAGCAATGGTAAAAACATCTAATGCTTATATTCAATGAAAATATGGAATTAGAAAATGTCATGCTATATTATAGAATAATAAAAATTCTATTCTATTATATAATAGGAACAGACACAATTCATAAAGACAATATGTATACACAATGTGAAAACACTGGTTAATTTATACTTATGAAATGTATGTTAGGGGACACAAGAAACAAGTAAAAAAAAAAATTGTTAAAAAATTTTTTTTTTTTTTATGTATACCTTTTAAGACAACAATCTAAACAGAAATATTATGAGCAGCTTGAACACAGTGTTTGGATTTTCTATAGATATCATAAGAAAAACATTGAATAATGTACCAAAATATAATAAGAATGTAGTAAAAAAATGTAATAATTTAAAATTAAAATTATTATTTTTCAATTTATTTGAAAAAATAATCTAAATAGAAATTTCAAGAACATTATATACACAGTGATTGCAATTTCCTTATATAGCAAAAGAAAATCATTGAATATAATATTTGCTATAGACCAAAATGAAGCACAGGCATTTTAAAAATGTTATAGGGACAGACACAATTCACAAGTCTATATGTTTACCCAATGTGAAAATACTGTTTAATTTATACTTCTGTAATGTAGGATAAGTGCTATAGAAATCTATTAAAAAAGTGAAATTATTTTAAATTTTCTTATTTATTATGAATTCTTTTTGAATAAACAATCTAAGGTAGATATTCAAATAATAACGTATGGTTGTTTTCTGCTTAATAACTTATCACCATAGCTAAGGTATTGTAAATTTAAGACAATTCAATTTAACTGTAAGGCCACAATATTACAAAAATATATTCTTTTGTTTAGATAATATAGAATCTATAACCAAATTTATAGTATTACCTATTACAATAAAACTGGTAGTTTCATATAGGGTGATGTTTTTTTATTTAGGTTGCTGGGCTGTTTTGTATTGTTTGTAATCTTAATGACCAACTTGTTAAGCATTTTCAATTCATCTGTAACATTAAATATTTTAATTTAACTTGATGTTGTAAACAGTAGCATCAATTTCTGTAATAAATAAACCACACAAGTTAAAATTGAAATGATAATTATGTTAAAAAAAGATTGAAATCTCATATACATGATGTTAGTTGGGTACTGAACTAGTGTTTGCTATGTAGGATTAAATAATTCATTTAAAACAATAAAAATGTTAGGAACTGTAGAAACTCATTGATTGTACACTGTGTAGATATCAAACAAATAACATTCAGTGAAAAAACAATATATTAAATATCTTCTTAGCAATGGTAAAAACATCTAATGCTTATATTTAATGAAAATATGGAATTATAAAAGATCATGCTATATAATAGAATAATAAAAATTCTATTCTATGACATAATAGGAACAGACACAATTGCTAAACACAATATGTATACATTATGTAAAAATACTGGTTAATTTATACTTGTTTAATGTAGGATAGTGCCATATAAATCTATTAAAAAAGTGAAATTATTTTAAATTTTCTTATTTATTATGAATGCTTTTTGAATAAACAATCTAAAGTAGATATTCAAATAATAACCTATGGTTGATTTCTGCTTAATATTTATCACCATTGCTAAGGTATAGTCAATTTAAGACAATTCCTATTAACTGTAAGGCCACAATATTACAAAAATATATTCTTTTGTTTAGATAATATAGAATCTATAACCAAATTTATAGTATTACCTGCTACAATAAAACTGGTAGTTTCATATAGGGTGATGTTTTTTTATTTAGGTTGCTGGGCTGTTTTGTATTGTTTGTAATCTTAATGACCAACTTGTAAAGCATTTTCAATACATCTGTAACATTAAATATATTCAATTAACTTGATGTTGTAAACAGTAGCATCAATTTCTGTAATAAATAAACCACACAAGTTAAAATTGAAATGATATTTATGTTAAAAAAAGATTGAAATCTCATATACATGATGTTAGTTGGGTACTGAACTAGTGTTTGCTATGTAGGATTAAATAATTCATTTAAAACAATAAAAATGTTAGGAACTGTAGAAACTCATTGATTGTACACTGTGTAGATATCAAACAAATAGCATTCAGTGAAAAGACAATATATTAAATATCTTCTAAGCAATGGTAAAAACATCTAATGCTTATATTTAATGAAAATATGGAATTATAAAAGGTCATGCTATATAATAGAATAATAAAAATTCTATTCTATGACATAATAGGAACAGACACAATTGGTAATCACAATATTTAAACATTATGTAAAAATACTGTTTAATTTATACTTGTGTAATGTAGGAAAGTGCCATATAAATCTATTAAAAAAGTGAAATTATTTTAAATTTTCTTATTTATTATGAATGCTTTTTGAATAAACAATCTAAGGTAGATAATCAAATAATAACATATGGTTGTTTTTTGCTTAATAACTTATCACCATAGCTAAGGTATTGTAAATTTAAGACAATTCAATTTTACTGTAAGGTCACATTATTACAAAAATATATTCTATTGTTTAGATAATATAGAATCTATAACCAAATTTAAAGTATTACCTCCAACAATAAAACTTGTAGTTTCATATGGTGTGATGTTTTTTTATTTAGGCTGCTGGGCTGTTTTGTATTGTTTGTAATCTTAATGACCAACTTGTTAAGCATTTTCAAATCATCTGTAACATTAAATATTTTAATTTAACTTGATGTTGTAAACAGTAGCATCAATTTCTGTAATAAATAAACCACACAAGTTAAAATTGAAATGATATTTATGTTAAAAAAAGATTGAAATCTCATATACATGATGTTAGTTGGGTACTGAACTAGTGTTTGCTATGTAGGATTAAATAATTCATTTAAAACAATAAAAATGTTAGGAACTGTAGAAACTCATTGATTGGACATTGTGTGGATATCCAAAGAATAGCATTAAGTTATAAGACAATATATTAAATATCTTCTAAGCAATGGTAAAAACATCTAATGCTTATATTTAATGAAAATATGGAATTATAAAAGGTCATGCTATATAATAGAATAATAAAAATTCTATTCTATGACATAATAGGAACAGACACAATTGGTAAACACAATATGTAAACATTATGTAAAAATACTGTTTAATTTATACTTGTGTAATGTAGGAAAGTGCCATATAAATCTATTAAAAAAGTGAAATTATTTTAAATTTTCTTATTTATTATGAATGCTTTTTGAATAAACAATCTAAGGTAGATAATCAAATAATAACATATGGTTGTTTTTTGCTTAATAACTTATCACCATAGCTAAGGTATTGTAAATTTAAGACAATTCAATTTTACTGTAAGGTCACATTATTACAAAAATATATTCTATTGTTTAGATAATATAGAATCTATAACCAAATTTAAAGTATTACCTCCAACAATAAAACTTGTAGTTTCATATGGTGTGATGTTTTTTTATTTAGGCTGCTGGGCTGTTTTGTATTGTTTGTAATCTTAATGACCAACTTGTTAAGCATTTTCAAATCATCTGTAACATTAAATATTTTAATTTAACTTGATGTTGTAAACAGTAGCATCAATTTCTGTAATAAATAAACCACACAAGTTAAAATTGAAATGATATTTATGTTAAAAAAAGATTGAAATCTCATATACATGATGTTAGTTGGGTACTGAACTAGTGTTTGCTATGTAGGATTAAATAATTCATTTAAAACAATAAAAATGTTAGGAACTGTAGAAACTCATTGATTGGACATTGTGTGGATATCCAAAGAATAGCATTAAGTTATAAGACAATATATTAAATATCTTCTAAGCAATGGTAAAAACATCTAATGCTTATATTCAATGAAAATATGGAATTAGAAAATGTCATGCTATATTATAGAATAATAAAAATTCTATTCTATTATATAATAGGAACAGACACAATTCATAAAGACAATATGTATACACAATGTGAAAACACTGGTTAATTTATACTTGTGTAATGTAGGAAAGTGCCATATAAATCTATTAAAAAAGTGAAATTATTTTAAATTTTCTTATTTATTATGAATGCTTTTTGAATAAAAAATCTAAGGTAGATATTCAAATAATAACATATGGTTGTTTATTGCTTAATAACATATCACCATAGCTAAGGTATTGTAAATTTAAGACAATTCAATTTAACTGTAAGGTCACATTATTACAAAAATATATTCTTTTATTTAGATAATATAGTATCTATAACAAAATTTAAAGTATTACTTCCAACAATAAACCTTGTAGTTTCATATGGTGTGATGTTTTTTTATTTAGGCTACTGGGCTGTTTTGTATTGTTTGATATCTTAATGACCAACTTGTTAAGCATTTTCAATTCATCTGTAACATTAAATATTTTAATTTAACTTAATGTTGTAAACAGTAGCATCAATTTCTGTAATAAATAAACCACACAAGTTAAAATTGAAATGATAATTATGTTAAAAAAAGATTGAAATCTCATATACATGATGTTAGTTGGGTACTGAACTAGTGTTTGCTATGTAGGATTAAATAATTCATTTAAAACAATAAAAATGTTAGGAACTGTAGAAACTCATTGATTGGACATTGTGTGGATATCCAAAGAATAGCATTCAGTTATAAGACAATATATTAAATATCTTCTAAGCAATGGTAAAAACATCTAATGCTTATATTCAATGAAAATATGGAATTAGAAAATGTCATGCTATATTATAGAATAATAAAAATTCTATTCTATTATATAATAGGAACAGACACAATTCATAAAGACAATATGTATACACAATGTGAAAACACTGGTTAATTTATACTTGTGTAATGTAGGAAAGTGCCATATAAATCTATTAAAAAAGTGAAATTATTTTAAATTTTCTTATTTATTATGAATGCTTTTTGAATAAAAAATCTAAGGTAGATATTCAAATAATAACATATGGTTGTTTATTGCTTAATAACATATCACCATAGCTAAGGTATTGTAAATTTAAGACAATTCAATTTAACTGTAAGGTCACATTATTACAAAAATATATTCTTTTGTTTAGATAATATAGTATCTATAACAAAATTTAAAGTATTACTTCCAACAATAAACCTTGTAGTTTCATATGGTGTGATGTTTTTTTATTTAGGCTGCTGGGCTGTTTTGTATTGTTTGTTATCTTAATGACCAACTTGTTAAGCATTTTCAATTCATCTGTAACATTAAATATTTTAATTTAACTTGATGTTGTAAACAGTAGCATCAATTTCTGTAATAAATAAACCACACAAGTTAAAATTGAAATGATAATTATGTTAAAAAAAGATTGAAATCTCATATACATGATGTTAGTTGGGTACTGAACTAGTGTTTGCTATGTAGGATTAAATAATTCATTTAAAACAATAAAAATGTTAGGAACTGTAGAAACTCATTGATTGGACATTGTGTGGATATCCAAAGAATAGCATTCAGTTATAAGACAATATATTAAATATCTTCTAAGCAATGGTAAAAACATCTAATGCTTATATTCAATGAAAATATGGAATTAGAAAATGTCATGCTATATTATAGAATAATAAAAATTCTATTCTATTATATAATAGGAACAGACACAATTCATAAAGACAATATGTATACACAATGTGAAAACACTGGTTAATTTATACTTATGAAATGTATGTTAGGGGACACAAGAAACAAGTAAAAAAAAAAATTGTTAAAAAATTTTTTTTTTTTTTATGTATACCTTTTAAGACAACAATCTAAACAGAAATATTATGAGCAGCTTGAACACAGTGTTTGGATTTTCTATAGATATCATAAGAAAAACATTGAATAATGTACCAAAATATAATAAGAATGTAGTAAAAAAATGTAATAATTTAAAATTAAAATTATTATTTTTCAATTTATTTGAAAAAATAATCTAAATAGAAATTTCAAGAACATTATATACACAGTGATTGCAATTTCCTTATATAGCAAAAGAAAATCATTGAATATAATATTTGCTATAGACCAAAATGAAGCACAGGCATTTTAAAAATGTTATAGGGACAGACACAATTCACAAGTCTATATGTTTACCCAATGTGAAAATACTGTTTAATTTATACTTCTGTAATGTAGGATAAGTGCTATAGAAATCTATTAAAAAAGTGAAATTATTTTAAATTTTCTTATTTATTATGAATTCTTTTTGAATAAACAATCTAAGGTAGATATTCAAATAATAACGTATGGTTGTTTTCTGCTTAATAACTTATCACCATAGCTAAGGTATTGTAAATTTAAGACAATTCAATTTAACTGTAAGGCCACAATATTACAAAAATATATTCTTTTGTTTAGATAATATAGAATCTATAACCAAATTTATAGTATTACCTATTACAATAAAACTGGTAGTTTCATATAGGGTGATGTTTTTTTATTTAGGTTGCTGGGCTGTTTTGTATTGTTTGTAATCTTAATGACCAACTTGTTAAGCATTTTCAATTCATCTGTAACATTAAATATTTTAATTTAACTTGATGTTGTAAACAGTAGCATCAATTTCTGTAATAAATAAACCACACAAGTTAAAATTGAAATGATAATTATGTTAAAAAAAGATTGAAATCTCATATACATGATGTTAGTTGGGTACTGAACTAGTGTTTGCTATGTAGGATTAAATAATTCATTTAAAACAATAAAAATGTTAGGAACTGTAGAAACTCATTGATTGTACACTGTGTAGATATCAAACAAATAACATTCAGTGAAAAAACAATATATTAAATATCTTCTTAGCAATGGTAAAAACATCTAATGCTTATATTTAATGAAAATATGGAATTATAAAAGATCATGCTATATAATAGAATAATAAAAATTCTATTCTATGACATAATAGGAACAGACACAATTGCTAAACACAATATGTATACATTATGTAAAAATACTGGTTAATTTATACTTGTTTAATGTAGGATAGTGCCATATAAATCTATTAAAAAAGTGAAATTATTTTAAATTTTCTTATTTATTATGAATGCTTTTTGAATAAACAATCTAAAGTAGATATTCAAATAATAACCTATGGTTGATTTCTGCTTAATATTTATCACCATTGCTAAGGTATAGTCAATTTAAGACAATTCCTATTAACTGTAAGGCCACAATATTACAAAAATATATTCTTTTGTTTAGATAATATAGAATCTATAACCAAATTTATAGTATTACCTGCTACAATAAAACTGGTAGTTTCATATAGGGTGATGTTTTTTTATTTAGGTTGCTGGGCTGTTTTGTATTGTTTGTAATCTTAATGACCAACTTGTAAAGCATTTTCAATACATCTGTAACATTAAATATATTCAATTAACTTGATGTTGTAAACAGTAGCATCAATTTCTGTAATAAATAAACCACACAAGTTAAAATTGAAATGATATTTATGTTAAAAAAAGATTGAAATCTCATATACATGATGTTAGTTGGGTACTGAACTAGTGTTTGCTATGTAGGATTAAATAATTCATTTAAAACAATAAAAATGTTAGGAACTGTAGAAACTCATTGATTGTACACTGTGTAGATATCAAACAAATAGCATTCAGTGAAAAGACAATATATTAAATATCTTCTAAGCAATGGTAAAAACATCTAATGCTTATATTTAATGAAAATATGGAATTATAAAAGGTCATGCTATATAATAGAATAATAAAAATTCTATTCTATGACATAATAGGAACAGACACAATTGGTAATCACAATATTTAAACATTATGTAAAAATACTGTTTAATTTATACTTGTGTAATGTAGGAAAGTGCCATATAAATCTATTAAAAAAGTGAAATTATTTTAAATTTTCTTATTTATTATGAATGCTTTTTGAATAAACAATCTAAGGTAGATAATCAAATAATAACATATGGTTGTTTTTTGCTTAATAACTTATCACCATAGCTAAGGTATTGTAAATTTAAGACAATTCAATTTTACTGTAAGGTCACATTATTACAAAAATATATTCTATTGTTTAGATAATATAGAATCTATAACCAAATTTAAAGTATTACCTCCAACAATAAAACTTGTAGTTTCATATGGTGTGATGTTTTTTTATTTAGGCTGCTGGGCTGTTTTGTATTGTTTGTAATCTTAATGACCAACTTGTTAAGCATTTTCAAATCATCTGTAACATTAAATATTTTAATTTAACTTGATGTTGTAAACAGTAGCATCAATTTCTGTAATAAATAAACCACACAAGTTAAAATTGAAATGATATTTATGTTAAAAAAAGATTGAAATCTCATATACATGATGTTAGTTGGGTACTGAACTAGTGTTTGCTATGTAGGATTAAATAATTCATTTAAAACAATAAAAATGTTAGGAACTGTAGAAACTCATTGATTGGACATTGTGTGGATATCCAAAGAATAGCATTAAGTTATAAGACAATATATTAAATATCTTCTAAGCAATGGTAAAAACATCTAATGCTTATATTTAATGAAAATATGGAATTATAAAAGGTCATGCTATATAATAGAATAATAAAAATTCTATTCTATGACATAATAGGAACAGACACAATTGGTAAACACAATATGTAAACATTATGTAAAAATACTGTTTAATTTATACTTGTGTAATGTAGGAAAGTGCCATATAAATCTATTAAAAAAGTGAAATTATTTTAAATTTTCTTATTTATTATGAATGCTTTTTGAATAAACAATCTAAGGTAGATAATCAAATAATAACATATGGTTGTTTTTTGCTTAATAACTTATCACCATAGCTAAGGTATTGTAAATTTAAGACAATTCAATTTTACTGTAAGGTCACATTATTACAAAAATATATTCTATTGTTTAGATAATATAGAATCTATAACCAAATTTAAAGTATTACCTCCAACAATAAAACTTGTAGTTTCATATGGTGTGATGTTTTTTTATTTAGGCTGCTGGGCTGTTTTGTATTGTTTGTAATCTTAATGACCAACTTGTTAAGCATTTTCAAATCATCTGTAACATTAAATATTTTAATTTAACTTGATGTTGTAAACAGTAGCATCAATTTCTGTAATAAATAAACCACACAAGTTAAAATTGAAATGATATTTATGTTAAAAAAAGATTGAAATCTCATATACATGATGTTAGTTGGGTACTGAACTAGTGTTTGCTATGTAGGATTAAATAATTCATTTAAAACAATAAAAATGTTAGGAACTGTAGAAACTCATTGATTGGACATTGTGTGGATATCCAAAGAATAGCATTAAGTTATAAGACAATATATTAAATATCTTCTAAGCAATGGTAAAAACATCTAATGCTTATATTCAATGAAAATATGGAATTAGAAAATGTCATGCTATATTATAGAATAATAAAAATTCTATTCTATTATATAATAGGAACAGACACAATTCATAAAGACAATATGTATACACAATGTGAAAACACTGGTTAATTTATACTTGTGTAATGTAGGAAAGTGCCATATAAATCTATTAAAAAAGTGAAATTATTTTAAATTTTCTTATTTATTATGAATGCTTTTTGAATAAAAAATCTAAGGTAGATATTCAAATAATAACATATGGTTGTTTATTGCTTAATAACATATCACCATAGCTAAGGTATTGTAAATTTAAGACAATTCAATTTAACTGTAAGGTCACATTATTACAAAAATATATTCTTTTATTTAGATAATATAGTATCTATAACAAAATTTAAAGTATTACTTCCAACAATAAACCTTGTAGTTTCATATGGTGTGATGTTTTTTTATTTAGGCTACTGGGCTGTTTTGTATTGTTTGATATCTTAATGACCAACTTGTTAAGCATTTTCAATTCATCTGTAACATTAAATATTTTAATTTAACTTAATGTTGTAAACAGTAGCATCAATTTCTGTAATAAATAAACCACACAAGTTAAAATTGAAATGATAATTATGTTAAAAAAAGATTGAAATCTCATATACATGATGTTAGTTGGGTACTGAACTAGTGTTTGCTATGTAGGATTAAATAATTCATTTAAAACAATAAAAATGTTAGGAACTGTAGAAACTCATTGATTGGACATTGTGTGGATATCCAAAGAATAGCATTCAGTTATAAGACAATATATTAAATATCTTCTAAGCAATGGTAAAAACATCTAATGCTTATATTCAATGAAAATATGGAATTAGAAAATGTCATGCTATATTATAGAATAATAAAAATTCTATTCTATTATATAATAGGAACAGACACAATTCATAAAGACAATATGTATACACAATGTGAAAACACTGGTTAATTTATACTTGTGTAATGTAGGAAAGTGCCATATAAATCTATTAAAAAAGTGAAATTATTTTAAATTTTCTTATTTATTATGAATGCTTTTTGAATAAAAAATCTAAGGTAGATATTCAAATAATAACATATGGTTGTTTATTGCTTAATAACATATCACCATAGCTAAGGTATTGTAAATTTAAGACAATTCAATTTAACTGTAAGGTCACATTATTACAAAAATATATTCTTTTGTTTAGATAATATAGTATCTATAACAAAATTTAAAGTATTACTTCCAACAATAAACCTTGTAGTTTCATATGGTGTGATGTTTTTTTATTTAGGCTGCTGGGCTGTTTTGTATTGTTTGTTATCTTAATGACCAACTTGTTAAGCATTTTCAATTCATCTGTAACATTAAATATTTTAATTTAACTTGATGTTGTAAACAGTAGCATCAATTTCTGTAATAAATAAACCACACAAGTTAAAATTGAAATGATAATTATGTTAAAAAAAGATTGAAATCTCATATACATGATGTTAGTTGGGTACTGAACTAGTGTTTGCTATGTAGGATTAAATAATTCATTTAAAACAATAAAAATGTTAGGAACTGTAGAAACTCATTGATTGGACATTGTGTGGATATCCAAAGAATAGCATTCAGTTATAAGACAATATATTAAATATCTTCTAAGCAATGGTAAAAACATCTAATGCTTATATTCAATGAAAATATGGAATTAGAAAATGTCATGCTATATTATAGAATAATAAAAATTCTATTCTATTATATAATAGGAACAGACACAATTCATAAAGACAATATGTATACACAATGTGAAAACACTGGTTAATTTATACTTATGAAATGTATGTTAGGGGACACAAGAAACAAGTAAAAAAAAAAATTGTTAAAAAATTTTTTTTTTTTTTATGTATACCTTTTAAGACAACAATCTAAACAGAAATATTATGAGCAGCTTGAACACAGTGTTTGGATTTTCTATAGATATCATAAGAAAAACATTGAATAATGTACCAAAATATAATAAGAATGTAGTAAAAAAATGTAATAATTTAAAATTAAAATTATTATTTTTCAATTTATTTGAAAAAATAATCTAAATAGAAATTTCAAGAACATTATATACACAGTGATTGCAATTTCCTTATATAGCAAAAGAAAATCATTGAATATAATATTTGCTATAGACCAAAATGAAGCACAGGCATTTTAAAAATGTTATAGGGACAGACACAATTCACAAGTCTATATGTTTACCCAATGTGAAAATACTGGTTAATTTATACTTGTGTAATGTAGGAAAGTGCCATATAAATCTATTAAAAAAGTGAAATTATTTTAAATTTTCTTATTTATTATGAATTCTTTTTGAATAAACAATCTAAGGTAGATATTCAAATAATAACGTATGGTTGTTTTCTGCTTAATAACTTATCACCATAGCTAAGGTATTGTAAATTTAAGACAATTCAATTTAACTGTAAGGCCACAATATTACAAAAATATATTCTTTTGTTTAGATAATATAGAATCTATAACCAAATTTATAGTATTACCTATTACAATAAAACTGGTAGTTTCATATAGGGTGATGTTTTTTTATTTAGGTTGCTGGGCTGTTTTGTATTGTTTGTAATCTTAATGACCAACTTGTTAAGCATTTTCAATTCATCTGTAACATTAAATATTTTAATTTAACTTGATGTTGTAAACAGTAGCATCAATTTCTGTAATAAATAAACCACACAAGTTAAAATTGAAATGATAATTATGTTAAAAAAAGATTGAAATCTCATATACATGATGTTAGTTGGGTACTGAACTAGTGTTTGCTATGTAGGATTAAATAATTCATTTAAAACAATAAAAATGTTAGGAACTGTAGAAACTCATTGATTGTACACTGTGTAGATATCAAACAAATAACATTCAGTGAAAAAACAATATATTAAATATCTTCTTAGCAATGGTAAAAACATCTAATGCTTATATTTAATGAAAATATGGAATTATAAAAGATCATGCTATATAATAGAATAATAAAAATTCTATTCTATGACATAATAGGAACAGACACAATTGCTAAACACAATATGTATACATTATGTAAAAATACTGGTTAATTTATACTTGTTTAATGTAGGATAGTGCCATATAAATCTATTAAAAAAGTGAAATTATTTTAAATTTTCTTATTTATTATGAATGCTTTTTGAATAAACAATCTAAAGTAGATATTCAAATAATAACCTATGGTTGATTTCTGCTTAATATTTATCACCATTGCTAAGGTATAGTCAATTTAAGACAATTCCTATTAACTGTAAGGCCACAATATTACAAAAATATATTCTTTTGTTTAGATAATATAGAATCTATAACCAAATTTATAGTATTACCTGCTACAATAAAACTGGTAGTTTCATATAGGGTGATGTTTTTTTATTTAGGTTGCTGGGCTGTTTTGTATTGTTTGTAATCTTAATGACCAACTTGTAAAGCATTTTCAATACATCTGTAACATTAAATATATTCAATTAACTTGATGTTGTAAACAGTAGCATCAATTTCTGTAATAAATAAACCACACAAGTTAAAATTGAAATGATATTTATGTTAAAAAAAGATTGAAATCTCATATACATGATGTTAGTTGGGTACTGAACTAGTGTTTGCTATGTAGGATTAAATAATTCATTTAAAACAATAAAAATGTTAGGAACTGTAGAAACTCATTGATTGTACACTGTGTAGATATCAAACAAATAGCATTCAGTGAAAAGACAATATATTAAATATCTTCTAAGCAATGGTAAAAACATCTAATGCTTATATTTAATGAAAATATGGAATTATAAAAGGTCATGCTATATAATAGAATAATAAAAATTCTATTCTATGACATAATAGGAACAGACACAATTGGTAATCACAATATTTAAACATTATGTAAAAATACTGTTTAATTTATACTTGTGTAATGTAGGAAAGTGCCATATAAATCTATTAAAAAAGTGAAATTATTTTAAATTTTCTTATTTATTATGAATGCTTTTTGAATAAACAATCTAAGGTAGATAATCAAATAATAACATATGGTTGTTTTTTGCTTAATAACTTATCACCATAGCTAAGGTATTGTAAATTTAAGACAATTCAATTTTACTGTAAGGTCACATTATTACAAAAATATATTCTATTGTTTAGATAATATAGAATCTATAACCAAATTTAAAGTATTACCTCCAACAATAAAACTTGTAGTTTCATATGGTGTGATGTTTTTTTATTTAGGCTGCTGGGCTGTTTTGTATTGTTTGTAATCTTAATGACCAACTTGTTAAGCATTTTCAAATCATCTGTAACATTAAATATTTTAATTTAACTTGATGTTGTAAACAGTAGCATCAATTTCTGTAATAAATAAACCACACAAGTTAAAATTGAAATGATATTTATGTTAAAAAAAGATTGAAATCTCATATACATGATGTTAGTTGGGTACTGAACTAGTGTTTGCTATGTAGGATTAAATAATTCATTTAAAACAATAAAAATGTTAGGAACTGTAGAAACTCATTGATTGGACATTGTGTGGATATCCAAAGAATAGCATTAAGTTATAAGACAATATATTAAATATCTTCTAAGCAATGGTAAAAACATCTAATGCTTATATTCAATGAAAATATGGAATTAGAAAATGTCATGCTATATTATAGAATAATAAAAATTCTATTCTATTATATAATAGGAACAGACACAATTCATAAAGACAATATGTATACACAATGTGAAAACACTGGTTAATTTATACTTGTGTAATGTAGGAAAGTGCCATATAAATCTATTAAAAAAGTGAAATTATTTTAAATTTTCTTATTTATTATGAATGCTTTTTGAATAAAAAATCTAAGGTAGATATTCAAATAATAACATATGGTTGTTTATTGCTTAATAACATATCACCATAGCTAAGGTATTGTAAATTTAAGACAATTCAATTTAACTGTAAGGTCACATTATTACAAAAATATATTCTTTTATTTAGATAATATAGTATCTATAACAAAATTTAAAGTATTACTTCCAACAATAAACCTTGTAGTTTCATATGGTGTGATGTTTTTTTATTTAGGCTACTGGGCTGTTTTGTATTGTTTGATATCTTAATGACCAACTTGTTAAGCATTTTCAATTCATCTGTAACATTAAATATTTTAATTTAACTTAATGTTGTAAACAGTAGCATCAATTTCTGTAATAAATAAACCACACAAGTTAAAATTGAAATGATAATTATGTTAAAAAAAGATTGAAATCTCATATACATGATGTTAGTTGGGTACTGAACTAGTGTTTGCTATGTAGGATTAAATAATTCATTTAAAACAATAAAAATGTTAGGAACTGTAGAAACTCATTGATTGGACATTGTGTGGATATCCAAAGAATAGCATTCAGTTATAAGACAATATATTAAATATCTTCTAAGCAATGGTAAAAACATCTAATGCTTATATTCAATGAAAATATGGAATTAGAAAATGTCATGCTATATTATAGAATAATAAAAATTCTATTCTATTATATAATAGGAACAGACACAATTCATAAAGACAATATGTATACACAATGTGAAAACACTGGTTAATTTATACTTGTGTAATGTAGGAAAGTGCCATATAAATCTATTAAAAAAGTGAAATTATTTTAAATTTTCTTATTTATTATGAATGCTTTTTGAATAAAAAATCTAAGGTAGATATTCAAATAATAACATATGGTTGTTTATTGCTTAATAACATATCACCATAGCTAAGGTATTGTAAATTTAAGACAATTCAATTTAACTGTAAGGTCACATTATTACAAAAATATATTCTTTTGTTTAGATAATATAGTATCTATAACAAAATTTAAAGTATTACTTCCAACAATAAACCTTGTAGTTTCATATGGTGTGATGTTTTTTTATTTAGGCTGCTGGGCTGTTTTGTATTGTTTGTTATCTTAATGACCAACTTGTTAAGCATTTTCAATTCATCTGTAACATTAAATATTTTAATTTAACTTGATGTTGTAAACAGTAGCATCAATTTCTGTAATAAATAAACCACACAAGTTAAAATTGAAATGATAATTATGTTAAAAAAAGATTGAAATCTCATATACATGATGTTAGTTGGGTACTGAACTAGTGTTTGCTATGTAGGATTAACTAATTCATTTAAAACAATAAAAATGTTAGGAATTGTAGAAACTCATTGATTGGACATTGTGTGGATATCCAAAGAATAGCATTCAGTTATAAGACAATATATTAAATATCTTCTAAGCAATGGTAAAAACATCTAATGCTTATATTCAATGAAAATATGGAATTAGAAAATGTCATGGTATATTATAGAATAATAAAAATTCTATTCTATTATATAATAGGAACAGACACAATTCATAAAGACAATATGTATACACAATGTGAAAACACTGGTTAATTTATACTTATGAAATGTATGTTAGGGGACACAAGAAACAAGTAAAAAAAAAAATTGTTAAAAAATTTTTTTTTTTTTTATGTATACCTTTTAAGACAACAATCTAAACAGAAATATTATGAGCAGCTTGAACACAGTGTTTGGATTTTCTATAGATATCATAAGAAAAACATTGAATAATGTACCAAAATATAATAAGAATGTAGTAAAAAAATGTAATAATTTAAAATTAAAATTATTATTTTTCAATTTATTTGAAAAAATAATCTAAATAGAAATTTCAAGAACATTATATACACAGTGATTGCAATTTCCTTATATAGCAAAAGAAAATCATTGAATATAATATTTGCTATAGACCAAAATGAAGCACAGGCATTTTAAAAATGTTATAGGGACAGACACAATTCACAAGTCTATATGTTTACCCAATGTGAAAATACTGTTTAATTTATACTTCTGTAATGTAGGATAAGTGCTATAGAAATCTATTAAAAAAGTGAAATTATTTTAAATTTTCTTATTTATTATGAATTCTTTTTGAATAAACAATCTAAGGTAGATATTCAAATAATAACGTATGGTTGTTTTCTGCTTAATAACTTATCACCATAGCTAAGGTATTGTAAATTTAAGACAATTCAATTTAACTGTAAGGCCACAATATTACAAAAATATATTCTTTTGTTTAGATAATATAGAATCTATAACCAAATTTATAGTATTACCTATTACAATAAAACTGGTAGTTTCATATAGGGTGATGTTTTTTTATTTAGGTTGCTGGGCTGTTTTGTATTGTTTGTAATCTTAATGACCAACTTGTTAAGCATTTTCAATTCATCTGTAACATTAAATATTTTAATTTAACTTGATGTTGTAAACAGTAGCATCAATTTCTGTAATAAATAAACCACACAAGTTAAAATTGAAATGATAATTATGTTAAAAAAAGATTGAAATCTCATATACATGATGTTAGTTGGGTACTGAACTAGTGTTTGCTATGTAGGATTAAATAATTCATTTAAAACAATAAAAATGTTAGGAACTGTAGAAACTCATTGATTGTACACTGTGTAGATATCAAACAAATAACATTCAGTGAAAAAACAATATATTAAATATCTTCTTAGCAATGGTAAAAACATCTAATGCTTATATTTAATGAAAATATGGAATTATAAAAGATCATGCTATATAATAGAATAATAAAAATTCTATTCTATGACATAATAGGAACAGACACAATTGCTAAACACAATATGTATACATTATGTAAAAATACTGGTTAATTTATACTTGTTTAATGTAGGATAGTGCCATATAAATCTATTAAAAAAGTGAAATTATTTTAAATTTTCTTATTTATTATGAATGCTTTTTGAATAAACAATCTAAAGTAGATATTCAAATAATAACCTATGGTTGATTTCTGCTTAATATTTATCACCATTGCTAAGGTATAGTCAATTTAAGACAATTCCTATTAACTGTAAGGCCACAATATTACAAAAATATATTCTTTTGTTTAGATAATATAGAATCTATAACCAAATTTATAGTATTACCTGCTACAATAAAACTGGTAGTTTCATATAGGGTGATGTTTTTTTATTTAGGTTGCTGGGCTGTTTTGTATTGTTTGTAATCTTAATGACCAACTTATTAAGCATTTTCAATTCATCTGTAACATTAAATATTTTAATTTAACTTGATGTTGTAAACAGTAGCATCAATTTCTGTAATAAATAAACCACACAAGTTAAAATTGAAATGATAATTATGTTAAAAAAAGATTGAAATCTCATATACATGATATTAGTTGGGTACTGAACTAGTGTTTGCTATGTAGGATTAAATAGTTCATTTAAAACAATAAAAATGTTAGGAACTGTAGAAACTCATTGATTGTACATTGTGTGGATATCCAAAGAATAGCATTCAGTTATAAGACAATATATTAAATATCTTCTAAGCAATGGTAAAAACATCTAATGCTTATATTCAATGAAAATATGGAATTAGAAAATGTCATGCTATATTATAGAATAATAAAAATTCTATTCTATTATATAATAGGAACAGACACAATTCATAAAGACAATATGTATACACAATGTGAAAACACTGGTTAATTTATACTTGTGTAATGTAGGAAAGTGCCATATAAATCTATTAAAAAAGTGAAATTATTTTAAATTTTCTTATTTATTATGAATGCTTTTTGAATAAAAAATCTAAGGTAGATATTCAAATAATAACATATGGTTGTTTATTGCTTAATAACATATCACCATAGCTAAGGTATTGTAAATTTAAGACAATTCAATTTAACTGTAAGGTCACATTATTACAAAAATATATTCTTTTGTTTAGATAATATAGTATCTATAACAAAATTTAAAGTATTACTTCCAACAATAAACCTTGTAGTTTCATATGGTGTGATGTTTTTTTATTTAGGCTGCTGGGCTGTTTTGTATTGTTTGTTATCTTAATGACCAACTTGTTAAGCATTTTCAATTCATCTGTAACATTAAATATTTTAATTTAACTTGATGTTGTAAACAGTAGCATCAATTTCTGTAATAAATAAACCACACAAGTTAAAATTGAAATGATAATTATGTTAAAAAAAGATTGAAATCTCATATACATGATGTTAGTTGGGTACTGAACTAGTGTTTGCTATGTAGGATTAACTAATTCATTTAAAACAATAAAAATGTTAGGAATTGTAGAAACTCATTGATTGGACATTGTGTGGATATCCAAAGAATAGCATTCAGTTATAAGACAATATATTAAATATCTTCTAAGCAATGGTAAAAACATCTAATGCTTATATTCAATGAAAATATGGAATTAGAAAATGTCATGGTATATTATAGAATAATAAAAATTCTATTCTATTATATAATAGGAACAGACACAATTCATAAAGACAATATGTATACACAATGTGAAAACACTGGTTAATTTATACTTATGAAATGTATGTTAGGGGACACAAGAAACAAGTAAAAAAAAAAATTGTTAAAAAATTTTTTTTTTTTTTATGTATACCTTTTAAGACAACAATCTAAACAGAAATATTATGAGCAGCTTGAACACAGTGTTTGGATTTTCTATAGATATCATAAGAAAAACATTGAATAATGTACCAAAATATAATAAGAATGTAGTAAAAAAATGTAATAATTTAAAATTAAAATTATTATTTTTCAATTTATTTGAAAAAATAATCTAAATAGAAATTTCAAGAACATTATATACACAGTGATTGCAATTTCCTTATATAGCAAAAGAAAATCATTGAATATAATATTTGCTATAGACCAAAATGAAGCACAGGCATTTTAAAAATGTTATAGGGACAGACACAATTCACAAGTCTATATGTTTACCCAATGTGAAAATACTGTTTAATTTATACTTCTGTAATGTAGGATAAGTGCTATAGAAATCTATTAAAAAAGTGAAATTATTTTAAATTTTCTTATTTATTATGAATTCTTTTTGAATAAACAATCTAAGGTAGATATTCAAATAATAACGTATGGTTGTTTTCTGCTTAATAACTTATCACCATAGCTAAGGTATTGTAAATTTAAGACAATTCAATTTAACTGTAAGGCCACAATATTACAAAAATATATTCTTTTGTTTAGATAATATAGAATCTATAACCAAATTTATAGTATTACCTATTACAATAAAACTGGTAGTTTCATATAGGGTGATGTTTTTTTATTTAGGTTGCTGGGCTGTTTTGTATTGTTTGTAATCTTAATGACCAACTTGTTAAGCATTTTCAATTCATCTGTAACATTAAATATTTTAATTTAACTTGATGTTGTAAACAGTAGCATCAATTTCTGTAATAAATAAACCACACAAGTTAAAATTGAAATGATAATTATGTTAAAAAAAGATTGAAATCTCATATACATGATGTTAGTTGGGTACTGAACTAGTGTTTGCTATGTAGGATTAAATAATTCATTTAAAACAATAAAAATGTTAGGAACTGTAGAAACTCATTGATTGTACACTGTGTAGATATCAAACAAATAACATTCAGTGAAAAAACAATATATTAAATATCTTCTTAGCAATGGTAAAAACATCTAATGCTTATATTTAATGAAAATATGGAATTATAAAAGATCATGCTATATAATAGAATAATAAAAATTCTATTCTATGACATAATAGGAACAGACACAATTGCTAAACACAATATGTATACATTATGTAAAAATACTGGTTAATTTATACTTGTTTAATGTAGGATAGTGCCATATAAATCTATTAAAAAAGTGAAATTATTTTAAATTTTCTTATTTATTATGAATGCTTTTTGAATAAACAATCTAAAGTAGATATTCAAATAATAACCTATGGTTGATTTCTGCTTAATATTTATCACCATTGCTAAGGTATAGTCAATTTAAGACAATTCCTATTAACTGTAAGGCCACAATATTACAAAAATATATTCTTTTGTTTAGATAATATAGAATCTATAACCAAATTTATAGTATTACCTGCTACAATAAAACTGGTAGTTTCATATAGGGTGATGTTTTTTTATTTAGGTTGCTGGGCTGTTTTGTATTGTTTGTAATCTTAATGACCAACTTATTAAGCATTTTCAATTCATCTGTAACATTAAATATTTTAATTTAACTTGATGTTGTAAACAGTAGCATCAATTTCTGTAATAAATAAACCACACAAGTTAAAATTGAAATGATAATTATGTTAAAAAAAGATTGAAATCTCATATACATGATATTAGTTGGGTACTGAACTAGTGTTTGCTATGTAGGATTAAATAGTTCATTTAAAACAATAAAAATGTTAGGAACTGTAGAAACTCATTGATTGTACATTGTGTGGATATCCAAAGAATAGCATTCAGTTATAAGACAATATATTAAATATCTTCTAAGCAATGGTAAAAACATCTAATGCTTATATTCAATGAAAATATGGAATTAGAAAATGTCATGCTATATTATAGAATAATAAAAATTCTATTCTATTATATAATAGGAACAGACACAATTCATAAAGACAATATGTATACACAATGTGAAAACACTGGTTAATTTATACTTGTGTAATGTAGGAAAGTGCCATATAAATCTATTAAAAAAGTGAAATTATTTTAAATTTTCTTATTTATTATGAATGCTTTTTGAATAAAAAATCTAAGGTAGATATTCAAATAATAACATATGGTTGTTTATTGCTTAATAACATATCACCATAGCTAAGGTATTGTAAATTTAAGACAATTCAATTTAACTGTAAGGTCACATTATTACAAAAATATATTCTTTTATTTAGATAATATAGTATCTATAACAAAATTTAAAGTATTACTTCCAACAATAAACCTTGTAGTTTCATATGGTGTGATGTTTTTTTATTTAGGCTACTGGGCTGTTTTGTATTGTTTGATATCTTAATGACCAACTTGTTAAGCATTTTCAATTCATCTGTAACATTAAATATTTTAATTTAACTTAATGTTGTAAACAGTAGCATCAATTTCTGTAATAAATAAACCACACAAGTTAAAATTGAAATGATAATTATGTTAAAAAAAGATTGAAATCTCATATACATGATGTTAGTTGGGTACTGAACTAGTGTTTGCTATGTAGGATTAAATAATTCATTTAAAACAATAAAAATGTTAGGAACTGTAGAAACTCATTGATTGGACATTGTGTGGATATCCAAAGAATAGCATTCAGTTATAAGACAATATATTAAATATCTTCTAAGCAATGGTAAAAACATCTAATGCTTATATTCAATGAAAATATGGAATTAGAAAATGTCATGCTATATTATAGAATAATAAAAATTCTATTCTATTATATAATAGGAACAGACACAATTCATAAAGACAATATGTATACACAATGTGAAAACACTGGTTAATTTATACTTGTGTAATGTAGGAAAGTGCCATATAAATCTATTAAAAAAGTGAAATTATTTTAAATTTTCTTATTTATTATGAATGCTTTTTGAATAAAAAATCTAAGGTAGATATTCAAATAATAACATATGGTTGTTTATTGCTTAATAACATATCACCATAGCTAAGGTATTGTAAATTTAAGACAATTCAATTTAACTGTAAGGTCACATTATTACAAAAATATATTCTTTTGTTTAGATAATATAGTATCTATAACAAAATTTAAAGTATTACTTCCAACAATAAACCTTGTAGTTTCATATGGTGTGATGTTTTTTTATTTAGGCTGCTGGGCTGTTTTGTATTGTTTGTTATCTTAATGACCAACTTGTTAAGCATTTTCAATTCATCTGTAACATTAAATATTTTAATTTAACTTGATGTTGTAAACAGTAGCATCAATTTCTGTAATAAATAAACCACACAAGTTAAAATTGAAATGATAATTATGTTAAAAAAAGATTGAAATCTCATATACATGATGTTAGTTGGGTACTGAACTAGTGTTTGCTATGTAGGATTAACTAATTCATTTAAAACAATAAAAATGTTAGGAATTGTAGAAACTCATTGATTGGACATTGTGTGGATATCCAAAGAATAGCATTCAGTTATAAGACAATATATTAAATATCTTCTAAGCAATGGTAAAAACATCTAATGCTTATATTCAATGAAAATATGGAATTAGAAAATGTCATGGTATATTATAGAATAATAAAAATTCTATTCTATTATATAATAGGAACAGACACAATTCATAAAGACAATATGTATACACAATGTGAAAACACTGGTTAATTTATACTTATGAAATGTATGTTAGGGGACACAAGAAACAAGTAAAAAAAAAAATTGTTAAAAAATTTTTTTTTTTTTTATGTATACCTTTTAAGACAACAATCTAAACAGAAATATTATGAGCAGCTTGAACACAGTGTTTGGATTTTCTATAGATATCATAAGAAAAACATTGAATAATGTACCAAAATATAATAAGAATGTAGTAAAAAAATGTAATAATTTAAAATTAAAATTATTATTTTTCAATTTATTTGAAAAAATAATCTAAATAGAAATTTCAAGAACATTATATACACAGTGATTGCAATTTCCTTATATAGCAAAAGAAAATCATTGAATATAATATTTGCTATAGACCAAAATGAAGCACAGGCATTTTAAAAATGTTATAGGGACAGACACAATTCACAAGTCTATATGTTTACCCAATGTGAAAATACTGTTTAATTTATACTTCTGTAATGTAGGATAAGTGCTATAGAAATCTATTAAAAAAGTGAAATTATTTTAAATTTTCTTATTTATTATGAATTCTTTTTGAATAAACAATCTAAGGTAGATATTCAAATAATAACGTATGGTTGTTTTCTGCTTAATAACTTATCACCATAGCTAAGGTATTGTAAATTTAAGACAATTCAATTTAACTGTAAGGCCACAATATTACAAAAATATATTCTTTTGTTTAGATAATATAGAATCTATAACCAAATTTATAGTATTACCTATTACAATAAAACTGGTAGTTTCATATAGGGTGATGTTTTTTTATTTAGGTTGCTGGGCTGTTTTGTATTGTTTGTAATCTTAATGACCAACTTGTTAAGCATTTTCAATTCATCTGTAACATTAAATATTTTAATTTAACTTGATGTTGTAAACAGTAGCATCAATTTCTGTAATAAATAAACCACACAAGTTAAAATTGAAATGATAATTATGTTAAAAAAAGATTGAAATCTCATATACATGATGTTAGTTGGGTACTGAACTAGTGTTTGCTATGTAGGATTAAATAATTCATTTAAAACAATAAAAATGTTAGGAACTGTAGAAACTCATTGATTGTACACTGTGTAGATATCAAACAAATAACATTCAGTGAAAAAACAATATATTAAATATCTTCTTAGCAATGGTAAAAACATCTAATGCTTATATTTAATGAAAATATGGAATTATAAAAGATCATGCTATATAATAGAATAATAAAAATTCTATTCTATGACATAATAGGAACAGACACAATTGCTAAACACAATATGTATACATTATGTAAAAATACTGGTTAATTTATACTTGTTTAATGTAGGATAGTGCCATATAAATCTATTAAAAAAGTGAAATTATTTTAAATTTTCTTATTTATTATGAATGCTTTTTGAATAAACAATCTAAAGTAGATATTCAAATAATAACCTATGGTTGATTTCTGCTTAATATTTATCACCATTGCTAAGGTATAGTCAATTTAAGACAATTCCTATTAACTGTAAGGCCACAATATTACAAAAATATATTCTTTTGTTTAGATAATATAGAATCTATAACCAAATTTATAGTATTACCTGCTACAATAAAACTGGTAGTTTCATATAGGGTGATGTTTTTTTATTTAGGTTGCTGGGCTGTTTTGTATTGTTTGTAATCTTAATGACCAACTTATTAAGCATTTTCAATTCATCTGTAACATTAAATATTTTAATTTAACTTGATGTTGTAAACAGTAGCATCAATTTCTGTAATAAATAAACCACACAAGTTAAAATTGAAATGATAATTATGTTAAAAAAAGATTGAAATCTCATATACATGATATTAGTTGGGTACTGAACTAGTGTTTGCTATGTAGGATTAAATAGTTCATTTAAAACAATAAAAATGTTAGGAACTGTAGAAACTCATTGATTGTACATTGTGTGGATATCCAAAGAATAGCATTCAGTTATAAGACAATATATTAAATATCTTCTAAGCAATGGTAAAAACATCTAATGCTTATATTCAATGAAAATATGGAATTAGAAAATGTCATGCTATATTATAGAATAATAAAAATTCTATTCTATTATATAATAGGAACAGACACAATTCATAAAGACAATATGTATACACAATGTGAAAACACTGGTTAATTTATACTTGTGTAATGTAGGAAAGTGCCATATAAATCTATTAAAAAAGTGAAATTATTTTAAATTTTCTTATTTATTATGA
Source organism: Tuberolachnus salignus (assembly GCA_956483605.1). Taxonomy (NCBI): domain Eukaryota; kingdom Metazoa; phylum Arthropoda; class Insecta; order Hemiptera; family Aphididae; genus Tuberolachnus; species Tuberolachnus salignus. Next base: position 10,297,801 of record OY101431.1, read on the forward strand.
ATGCTTTTTGAATAAAAAATCTAAGGTAGATATTCAAATAATAACATATGGTTGTTTATTGCTTAATAACATATCACCATAGCTAAGGTATTGTAAATTTAAGACAATTCAATTTAACTGTAAGGTCACATTATTACAAAAATATATTCTTTTGTTTAGATAATATAGTATCTATAACAAAATTTAAAGTATTACTTCCAACAATAAACCTTGTAGTTTCATATGGTGTGATGTTTTTTTATTTAGGCTGCTGGGCTGTTTTGTATTGTTTGTTATCTTAATGACCAACTTGTTAAGCATTTTCAATTCATCTGTAACATTAAATATTTTAATTTAACTTGATGTTGTAAACAGTAGCATCAATTTCTGTAATAAATAAACCACACAAGTTAAAATTGAAATGATAATTATGTTAAAAAAAGATTGAAATCTCATATACATGATGTTAGTTGGGTACTGAACTAGTGTTTGCTATGTAGGATTAACTAATTCATTTAAAACAATAAAAATGTTAGGAATTGTAGAAACTCATTGATTGGACATTGTGTGGATATCCAAAGAATAGCATTCAGTTATAAGACAATATATTAAATATCTTCTAAGCAATGGTAAAAACATCTAATGCTTATATTCAATGAAAATATGGAATTAGAAAATGTCATGGTATATTATAGAATAATAAAAATTCTATTCTATTATATAATAGGAACAGACACAATTCATAAAGACAATATGTATACACAATGTGAAAACACTGGTTAATTTATACTTATGAAATGTATGTTAGGGGACACAAGAAACAAGTAAAAAAAAAAATTGTTAAAAAATTTTTTTTTTTTTTATGTATACCTTTTAAGACAACAATCTAAACAGAAATATTATGAGCAGCTTGAACACAGTGTTTGGATTTTCTATAGATATCATAAGAAAAACATTGAATAATGTACCAAAATATAATAAGAATGTAGTAAAAAAATGTAATAATTTAAAATTAAAATTATTATTTTTCAATTTATTTGAAAAAATAATCTAAATAGAAATTTCAAGAACATTATATACACAGTGATTGCAATTTCCTTATATAGCAAAAGAAAATCATTGAATATAATATTTGCTATAGACCAAAATGAAGCACAGGCATTTTAAAAATGTTATAGGGACAGACACAATTCACAAGTCTATATGTTTACCCAATGTGAAAATACTGTTTAATTTATACTTCTGTAATGTAGGATAAGTGCTATAGAAATCTATTAAAAAAGTGAAATTATTTTAAATTTTCTTATTTATTATGAATTCTTTTTGAATAAACAATCTAAGGTAGATATTCAAATAATAACGTATGGTTGTTTTCTGCTTAATAACTTATCACCATAGCTAAGGTATTGTAAATTTAAGACAATTCAATTTAACTGTAAGGCCACAATATTACAAAAATATATTCTTTTGTTTAGATAATATAGAATCTATAACCAAATTTATAGTATTACCTATTACAATAAAACTGGTAGTTTCATATAGGGTGATGTTTTTTTATTTAGGTTGCTGGGCTGTTTTGTATTGTTTGTAATCTTAATGACCAACTTGTTAAGCATTTTCAATTCATCTGTAACATTAAATATTTTAATTTAACTTGATGTTGTAAACAGTAGCATCAATTTCTGTAATAAATAAACCACACAAGTTAAAATTGAAATGATAATTATGTTAAAAAAAGATTGAAATCTCATATACATGATGTTAGTTGGGTACTGAACTAGTGTTTGCTATGTAGGATTAAATAATTCATTTAAAACAATAAAAATGTTAGGAACTGTAGAAACTCATTGATTGTACACTGTGTAGATATCAAACAAATAACATTCAGTGAAAAAACAATATATTAAATATCTTCTTAGCAATGGTAAAAACATCTAATGCTTATATTTAATGAAAATATGGAATTATAAAAGATCATGCTATATAATAGAATAATAAAAATTCTATTCTATGACATAATAGGAACAGACACAATTGCTAAACACAATATGTATACATTATGTAAAAATACTGGTTAATTTATACTTGTTTAATGTAGGATAGTGCCATATAAATCTATTAAAAAAGTGAAATTATTTTAAATTTTCTTATTTATTATGAATGCTTTTTGAATAAACAATCTAAAGTAGATATTCAAATAATAACCTATGGTTGATTTCTGCTTAATATTTATCACCATTGCTAAGGTATAGTCAATTTAAGACAATTCCTATTAACTGTAAGGCCACAATATTACAAAAATATATTCTTTTGTTTAGATAATATAGAATCTATAACCAAATTTATAGTATTACCTGCTACAATAAAACTGGTAGTTTCATATAGGGTGATGTTTTTTTATTTAGGTTGCTGGGCTGTTTTGTATTGTTTGTAATCTTAATGACCAACTTATTAAGCATTTTCAATTCATCTGTAACATTAAATATTTTAATTTAACTTGATGTTGTAAACAGTAGCATCAATTTCTGTAATAAATAAACCACACAAGTTAAAATTGAAATGATAATTATGTTAAAAAAAGATTGAAATCTCATATACATGATATTAGTTGGGTACTGAACTAGTGTTTGCTATGTAGGATTAAATAGTTCATTTAAAACAATAAAAATGTTAGGAACTGTAGAAACTCATTGATTGTACATTGTGTGGATATCCAAAGAATAGCATTCAGTTATAAGACAATATATTAAATATCTTCTAAGCAATGGTAAAAACATCTAATGCTTATATTCAATGAAAATATGGAATTAGAAAATGTCATGCTATATTATAGAATAATAAAAATTCTATTCTATTATATAATAGGAACAGACACAATTCATAAAGACAATATGTATACACAATGTGAAAACACTGGTTAATTTATACTTGTGTAATGTAGGAAAGTGCCATATAAATCTATTAAAAAAGTGAAATTATTTTAAATTTTCTTATTTATTATGAATGCTTTTTGAATAAAAAATCTAAGGTAGATATTCAAATAATAACATATGGTTGTTTATTGCTTAATAACATATCACCATAGCTAAGGTATTGTAAATTTAAGACAATTCAATTTAACTGTAAGGTCACATTATTACAAAAATATATTCTTTTATTTAGATAATATAGTATCTATAACAAAATTTAAAGTATTACTTCCAACAATAAACCTTGTAGTTTCATATGGTGTGATGTTTTTTTATTTAGGCTACTGGGCTGTTTTGTATTGTTTGATATCTTAATGACCAACTTGTTAAGCATTTTCAATTCATCTGTAACATTAAATATTTTAATTTAACTTAATGTTGTAAACAGTAGCATCAATTTCTGTAATAAATAAACCACACAAGTTAAAATTGAAATGATAATTATGTTAAAAAAAGATTGAAATCTCATATACATGATGTTAGTTGGGTACTGAACTAGTGTTTGCTATGTAGGATTAAATAATTCATTTAAAACAATAAAAATGTTAGGAACTGTAGAAACTCATTGATTGGACATTGTGTGGATATCCAAAGAATAGCATTCAGTTATAAGACAATATATTAAATATCTTCTAAGCAATGGTAAAAACATCTAATGCTTATATTCAATGAAAATATGGAATTAGAAAATGTCATGCTATATTATAGAATAATAAAAATTCTATTCTATTATATAATAGGAACAGACACAATTCATAAAGACAATATGTATACACAATGTGAAAACACTGGTTAATTTATACTTGTGTAATGTAGGAAAGTGCCATATAAATCTATTAAAAAAGTGAAATTATTTTAAATTTTCTTATTTATTATGAATGCTTTTTGAATAAAAAATCTAAGGTAGATATTCAAATAATAACATATGGTTGTTTATTGCTTAATAACATATCACCATAGCTAAGGTATTGTAAATTTAAGACAATTCAATTTAACTGTAAGGTCACATTATTACAAAAATATATTCTTTTGTTTAGATAATATAGTATCTATAACAAAATTTAAAGTATTACTTCCAACAATAAACCTTGTAGTTTCATATGGTGTGATGTTTTTTTATTTAGGCTGCTGGGCTGTTTTGTATTGTTTGTTATCTTAATGACCAACTTGTTAAGCATTTTCAATTCATCTGTAACATTAAATATTTTAATTTAACTTGATGTTGTAAACAGTAGCATCAATTTCTGTAATAAATAAACCACACAAGTTAAAATTGAAATGATAATTATGTTAAAAAAAGATTGAAATCTCATATACATGATGTTAGTTGGGTACTGAACTAGTGTTTGCTATGTAGGATTAACTAATTCATTTAAAACAATAAAAATGTTAGGAATTGTAGAAACTCATTGATTGGACATTGTGTGGATATCCAAAGAATAGCATTCAGTTATAAGACAATATATTAAATATCTTCTAAGCAATGGTAAAAACATCTAATGCTTATATTCAATGAAAATATGGAATTAGAAAATGTCATGGTATATTATAGAATAATAAAAATTCTATTCTATTATATAATAGGAACAGACACAATTCATAAAGACAATATGTATACACAATGTGAAAACACTGGTTAATTTATACTTATGAAATGTATGTTAGGGGACACAAGAAACAAGTAAAAAAAAAAATTGTTAAAAAATTTTTTTTTTTTTTATGTATACCTTTTAAGACAACAATCTAAACAGAAATATTATGAGCAGCTTGAACACAGTGTTTGGATTTTCTATAGATATCATAAGAAAAACATTGAATAATGTACCAAAATATAATAAGAATGTAGTAAAAAAATGTAATAATTTAAAATTAAAATTATTATTTTTCAATTTATTTGAAAAAATAATCTAAATAGAAATTTCAAGAACATTATATACACAGTGATTGCAATTTCCTTATATAGCAAAAGAAAATCATTGAATATAATATTTGCTATAGACCAAAATGAAGCACAGGCATTTTAAAAATGTTATAGGGACAGACACAATTCACAAGTCTATATGTTTACCCAATGTGAAAATACTGTTTAATTTATACTTCTGTAATGTAGGATAAGTGCTATAGAAATCTATTAAAAAAGTGAAATTATTTTAAATTTTCTTATTTATTATGAATTCTTTTTGAATAAACAATCTAAGGTAGATATTCAAATAATAACGTATGGTTGTTTTCTGCTTAATAACTTATCACCATAGCTAAGGTATTGTAAATTTAAGACAATTCAATTTAACTGTAAGGCCACAATATTACAAAAATATATTCTTTTGTTTAGATAATATAGAATCTATAACCAAATTTATAGTATTACCTATTACAATAAAACTGGTAGTTTCATATAGGGTGATGTTTTTTTATTTAGGTTGCTGGGCTGTTTTGTATTGTTTGTAATCTTAATGACCAACTTGTTAAGCATTTTCAATTCATCTGTAACATTAAATATTTTAATTTAACTTGATGTTGTAAACAGTAGCATCAATTTCTGTAATAAATAAACCACACAAGTTAAAATTGAAATGATAATTATGTTAAAAAAAGATTGAAATCTCATATACATGATGTTAGTTGGGTACTGAACTAGTGTTTGCTATGTAGGATTAAATAATTCATTTAAAACAATAAAAATGTTAGGAACTGTAGAAACTCATTGATTGTACACTGTGTAGATATCAAACAAATAACATTCAGTGAAAAAACAATATATTAAATATCTTCTTAGCAATGGTAAAAACATCTAATGCTTATATTTAATGAAAATATGGAATTATAAAAGATCATGCTATATAATAGAATAATAAAAATTCTATTCTATGACATAATAGGAACAGACACAATTGCTAAACACAATATGTATACATTATGTAAAAATACTGGTTAATTTATACTTGTTTAATGTAGGATAGTGCCATATAAATCTATTAAAAAAGTGAAATTATTTTAAATTTTCTTATTTATTATGAATGCTTTTTGAATAAACAATCTAAAGTAGATATTCAAATAATAACCTATGGTTGATTTCTGCTTAATATTTATCACCATTGCTAAGGTATAGTCAATTTAAGACAATTCCTATTAACTGTAAGGCCACAATATTACAAAAATATATTCTTTTGTTTAGATAATATAGAATCTATAACCAAATTTATAGTATTACCTGCTACAATAAAACTGGTAGTTTCATATAGGGTGATGTTTTTTTATTTAGGTTGCTGGGCTGTTTTGTATTGTTTGTAATCTTAATGACCAACTTATTAAGCATTTTCAATTCATCTGTAACATTAAATATTTTAATTTAACTTGATGTTGTAAACAGTAGCATCAATTTCTGTAATAAATAAACCACACAAGTTAAAATTGAAATGATAATTATGTTAAAAAAAGATTGAAATCTCATATACATGATATTAGTTGGGTACTGAACTAGTGTTTGCTATGTAGGATTAAATAGTTCATTTAAAACAATAAAAATGTTAGGAACTGTAGAAACTCATTGATTGTACATTGTGTGGATATCCAAAGAATAGCATTCAGTTATAAGACAATATATTAAATATCTTCTAAGCAATGGTAAAAACATCTAATGCTTATATTCAATGAAAATATGGAATTATAAAATGTCATGCTATATTATAGAATAATAAAAATTCTATTCTATTATATAATAGGAACAGACACAATTCATAAAGACAATATGTATACACAATGTGAAAACACTGGTTAATTTATACTTATGAAATGTATGTTAGGTGACACAAGAAACAAGTAAAAAAATTAATTGTTAAAAATTTTTTTTTTTTTTTATGTATACCTTTTAAGACAACAATCTAAACAGAAATATTATGAGCAGCTTGAACACAGTGTTTGAATTTTCTATGGATATCATATGAAAAACATTGAATAATGTACCAAAATATAATAAGAATGTAGTAAAAAAATGTAATAATTTAAAATTTAAATTATTATTTTTGAATTTATTTGAAAAAATAATCTAAATAGAAATTTCAAGGACATTATATACACAGTGATTGTAATTTCCTTATATAGCAAATGAAAATCATTGAATATAATATATGCTATATACCAAAATGAAGCACAGTCATTTTTAAAATGTTATAGGGACAGACACAATTCACAATTCTATATGTTTACCCAATGTGAAAATACTGGTTAATTTATACTTGTGTAATGTAGGAAAGTGCCATATAAATCTATTAAAAAAGTGAAATTATTTTAAATTTTATTATTTATTATGAATGCTTTTTGAATAAACAATCTAAAGTAGATATTCAAATAATAACCTATGGTTGATTTCTGCTTAATATTTATCACCATTGCTAAGGTATAGTCAATTTAAGACAATTCAAATTAACTGTAAGGCCACAATATTACAAAAATATATTCTATTGTTTAGATAACATAGAATCTATAACCAAATTTATAGTATTACCTGCTACAATAAAACTTGTAGTTTCATATGGTGTGATGTTTTTTTATTTAGGTTGCTGGGCTGTTTTGTATTGTTTGTAATCTTAATGACCAACTTATTAAGCATTTTCAATTCATCTGTAACATTAAATATTTTAATTTAACTTGATATTGTAAACAGTAGCACCAATTTCTGTAATAAATAAACCACACAAGTTAAAATTGAAATGATAATTATGTTAAAAAAAGATTGAAATCTCATATACATGATATTAGTTGGGTACTGAACTAGTGTTTGTTATGTAGGATTAAATAGTTCATTTAAAACAATAAAAATGTTAGGAACTGTAGAAACTCATTGATTGTACATTGTGTGGATATCCAAAGAATAGCATTCAGTTATAAGACAATATATTAAATATCTTCTAAGCTATGGTAAAAACATCTAATGCTTATATTCAATGAAAATATGGAATTATAAAATGTCATGCTATATTATAGAATAATAAAAATTCTATTCTATTATATAATAGGAACAGACACAATTGTTAAACTCAATATGTATACATAATGTAAAAATACTGGTTAATTTATACTTCTGTAATGTAGGATAAGTGCCATATAAATCTATTAAAAAAGTTAGATTATTTTAAATTTTATTATTTATTATGAATGCTTTTTGAATAAACAATCTAAAGTAGATATTCAAATAATATCCTATGGTCGATTTCTGCTTAATATTTATCACCATAGCTAAGGTATAGTCAATTTAAGACAATTCAAATTAACTGTAAGGCCACATTATTACAAAAATATATTCTTTTGTTTAGATAATATAGAATCTATAACCAAATTTATAGTATTACCTTCTACAATAAAACTGGTAGTTTCATATAGGGTGATGTTTTTTTATTTAGGTTGGTGGGCTGTTTTGTATTGTTTGTAATCTTAATGACCAACTTGTTAAGCATTTTCAATTCATCTGTAACATTAAATATTTTAATTTAACTTGATGTTGTAAACAGTAGCATCAATTTCTGTAATAAATAAACCACACAAGTTAAAATTGAAATGATAATTATGTTAAAAAAAGATTGAAATCTCATATACATGATGTTAGTTGGGTACTGAACTAGTGTTTGCTATGTAGGATTAAATAATTCATTTAAAACAATAAAAATGTTAGGAACTGTAGAACCTCATTGATTGGACATTGTGTGGATATCCAAAGAATAGCATTCAGTTATAAGACAATATATTAAATATCTTCTAAGCAATGGTAAAAACATCTAATGCTTATATTCAATGAAAATATGGAATTAGAAAATGTCATGCTATATTATAGAATAATAAAAATTCTATTCTATTATATAATAGGAACAGACACAATTCATAAAGACAATATGTATACACAATGTGAAAACACTGGTTAATTTATACTTGTGTAATGTAGGAAAGTGCCATATAAATCTATTAAAAAAGTGAAATTATTTTAAATTTTCTTATTTATTATGAATGCTTTTTGAATAAAAAATCTAAGGTAGATATTCAAATAATAACATATGGTTGTTTATTGCTTAATAACATATCACCATAGCTAAGGTATTGTAAATTTAAGACAATTCAATTTAACTGTAAGGTCACATTATTACAAAAATATATTCTTTTGTTTAGATAATATAGTATCTATAACAAAATTTAAAGTATTACTTCCAACAATAAACCTTGTAGTTTCATATGGTGTGATGTTTTTTTATTTAGGCTGCTGGGCTGTTTTGTATTGTTTGTTATCTTAATGACCAACTTGTTAAGCATTTTCAATTCATCTGTAACATTAAATATTTTAATTTAACTTGATGTTGTAAACAGTAGCATCAATTTCTGTAATAAATAAACCACACAAGTTAAAATTGAAATGATAATTATGTTAAAAAAAGATTGAAATCTCATATACATGATGTTAGTTGGGTACTGAACTAGTGTTTGCTATGTAGGATTAAATAATTCATTTAAAACAATAAAAATGTTAGGAACTGTAGAAACTCATTGATTGGACATTGTGTGGATATCCAAAGAATAGCATTCAGTTATAAGACAATATATTAAATATCTTCTAAGCAATGGTAAAAACATCTAATGCTTATATTCAATGAAAATATGGAATTAGAAAATGTCATGCTATATTATAGAATAATAAAAATTCTATTCTATTATATAATAGGAACAGACACAATTCATAAAGACAATATGTATACACAATGTGAAAACACTGGTTAATTTATACTTGTGTAATGTAGGAAAGTGCCATATAAATCTATAAAAAAAGTGAAATTATTTTAAATTTTCTTATTTATTATGAATGCTTTTTGAATAAAAAATCTAAGGTAGATATTCAAATAATAACATATGGTTGTTTATTGCTTAATAACATATCACCATAGCTAAGGTATTGTAAATTTAAGACAATTCAATTTAACTGTAAGGTCACATTATTACAAAAATATATTCTTTTGTTTAGATTATATAGTATCTATAACAAAATTTAAAGTATTACTTCCAACAATAAACCTTGTAGTTTCATATGGTGTGATGTTTTTTTATTTAGGCTGCTGGGCTGTTTTGTATTGTTTGTTATCTTAATGACCAACTTGTTAAGCATTTTCAATTCATCTGTAACATTAAATATTTTAATTTAACTTGATGTTGTAAACAGTAGCATCAATTTCTGTAATAAATAAACCACACAAGTTAAAATTGAAATGATAATTATGTTAAAAAAAGATTGAAATCTCATATACATGATGTTAGTTGGGTACTGAACTAGTGTTTGCTATGTAGGATTAAATAATTCATTTAAAACAATAAAAATGTTAGGAACTGTAGAAACTCATTGATTGGACATTGTGTGGATATCCAAAGAATAGCATTCAGTTATAAGACAATATATTAAATATCTTCTAAGCAATGGTAAAAACATCTAATGCTTATATTCAATGAAAATATGGAATTAGAAAATGTCATGCTATATTATAGAATAATAAAAATTCTATTCTATTATATAATAGGAACAGACACAATTCATAAAGACAATATGTATACACAATGTGAAAACACTGGTTAATTTATACTTATGAAATGTATGTTAGGGGACACAAGAAACAAGTAAAAAAAAAAATTGTTAAAAAATTTTTTTTTTTTTTATGTATACCTTTTAAGACAACAATCTAAACAGAAATATTATGAGCAGCTTGAACACAGTGTTTGGATTTTCTATAGATATCATAAGAAAAACATTGAATAATGTACCAAAATATAATAAGAATGTAGTAAAAAAATGTAATAATTTAAAATTTAAATTATTATTTTTGAATTTATTTGAAAAAATAATCTAAATAGAAATTTCAAGAACATTATATACACAGTGATTGTAGATTTCTTATATAGCAAAAGAAAATCATTGAATATAATATATGCTATATACCAAAATGAAGCACAGTCATTTTTAAAATGTTATAGGGACAGACACAATTCACAAGTCTATATGTTTACCCAATGTGAAAATACTGGTTAATTTATACTTGTGTAATGTAGGAAAGTGCCATATATATCTATTAAAAAAGTGAGATTATTTTAAATTTTCTTATTTATTATGAATGCTTTTTGAATAAACAATCTAAGGTAGATATTCAAATAATAACATATGGTTGTTTTTTGCTTAATAACATATCACCATAGCTAAGGTATTGTAAATTTAAGACAATTCAATTTAACTGTAAGGTCACATTATTAAAAAATTTATTCTTTTGTTTAGATAATATAGTATCTATAACAAAATTTAAAGTATTACTTCCAACAATAAACCTTGTAGTTTCATATGGTGTGATGTTTTTTTCTTTAGGCTGCTGGGCTGTTTTGTATTGTTTGTAATCTTAATGACCAACTTGTAAAGCATTTTCAATACATCTGTAACATTAAATATATTCAATTAACTTGATGTTGTAAACAGTAGCATCAATTTCTGTAATAAATAAACCACACAAGTTAAAATTGAAATGATATTTATGTTAAAAAAAGATTGAAATCTCATATACATGATGTTAGTTGGGTACTGAACTAGTGTTTGCTATGTAGGATTAAATAATTCATTTAAAACAATAAAAATGTTAGGAACTGTAGAAACTCATTGATTGGACATTGTGTGGATATCCAAAGAATAGCATTCAGTTATAAGACAATATATTAAATATCTTCTAAGCAATGGTAAAAACATCTAATGCTTATATTCAATGAAAATATGGAATTAGAAAATGTCATGCTATATTATAGAATAATAAAAATTCTATTCTATTATATAATAGGAACAGACACAATTCATAAAGACAATATGTATACACAATGTGAAAACACTGGTTAATTTATACTTACGAAATGTATGTTAGGGGACACAAGAAACAAGTAAAAAAAAAAATTGTTAAAAAATTTTTTTTTTTTTTATGTATACCTTTTAAGACAACAATCTAAACAGAAATATTATGAGCAGCTTGAACACAGTGTTTGGATTTTCTATAGATATCATAAGAAAAACATTGAATAATGTACCAAAATATAATAAGAATGTAGTAAAAAAATGTAATAATTTAAAATTTAAATTATTATTTTTGAATTTATTTGAAAAAATAATCTAAATAGAAATTTCAAGAACATTATATACACAGTGATTGTAATTTTCTTATATAGCAAAAGAAAATCATTGAATATAATATATGCTATATACCAAAATGAAGCACAGTCATTTTTAAAATGTTATAGGGACAGACACAATTCACAAGTCTATATGTTTACCCAATGTGAAAATACTGGTTAATTTATACTTGTGTAATGTAGGAAAGTGCCATATATATCTATTAAAAAAGTGAAATTATTTTAAATTTTCTTATTTATTATGAATGCTTTTTGAATAAACAATCTAAGGTAGATATTCAAATAATAACATATGGTTGTTTTTTGCTTAATATCATATCACCATAGCTAAGGTATTGTAAATTTAAGACAATTCAATTTAACTTTAAGGTCACATTATTACAAAAATATATTCTTTTGTTTAGATAATATAGTATATAACAAAATTTAAAGTATTACTTCCAACAATAAACCTTGTAGTTTCATATGGTGTGATGTTTTTTTCTTTAGGCTGCTGGGCTGTTTTGTATTGTTTGTAATCTTAATGACCAACTTGTAAAGCATTTTCAATACATCTGTAACATTAAATATATTCAATTAACTTGATGTTGTAAACAGTAGCATCAATTTCTGTAATAAATAAACCACACAAGTTAAAATTGAAATGATATTTATGTTAAAAAAAGATTGAAATCCCATATACATGATGTTAGTTGGGTACTGAACTAGTTTTTGCTATGTAGGATTAAATAATTCATTTAAAACAATAAAAATGTTAGGAACTGTAGAAACTCATTGATTGTACACTGTGTAGATATCAAACAAATAGCATTCAGTGAAAAGACAATATATTAAATATCTTCTAAGCAATGGTAAAAACATCTAATGCTTATATTTAATGAAAATATGGAATTATAAAAGGTCATGCTATATAATAGAATAATAAAAATTCTATTCAATGAAATAATAGGAACAGACACAATTGTTAAACACTATATGTATACATAATGTAAAAATACTGGTTAATTTATACTTCTGTAATGTAGGATAAGTGCCATATAAATCTATTAAAAAGTTAAATTATTTTAAATTTTATTATTTATTATGAATGCTTTTTGAATAAACAATCTAAAGTAGATATTCAAATAATAACCTATGGTTGATTTCTGCTTAATATTTATCACCATTGCTAAGGTATAGTCAATTTAAGACAATTCCTATTAACTGTAAGGCCACAATATTAAAAAATATATTCTATTGTTTAGATAACATAGAATCTATAACCAAATTTATAGTATTACCTGCTACAATAAAACTGGTAGTTTCATATAGGGTGATGTTTTTTTATTTAGGTTGCTGGGCTGTTTTGTATTGTTTGTAATCTTAATGACCAACTTGTAAAGCATTTTCAATACATCTGTAACATTAAATATATTCAATTAACTTGATGTTGTAAACAGTAGCATCAATTTCTGTAATAAATAAACCACACAAGTTAAAATTGAAATGATAATTATGTTAAAAAAAGATTGAAATCTCATATACATGATGTTAGTTGGGTACTGAACTAGTGTTTGCTATGTAGGATTAAATAATTCATTTAAAACAATAAAAATGTTAGGAACTGTAGAAACTCATTGATTGTACACTGTGTAGATATCAAACAAATAACATTCAGTGAAAAGACAATATATTAAATATCTTCTTAGCAATGGTAAAAACATCTAATGCTTATATTTAATGAAAATATGGAATTATAAAAGATCATGCTATATAATAGAATAATAAAAATTCTATTCTATTATATAATAGGAACAGACACAATTGTTAAACTCAATATGTATACATAATGTAAAAATACTGGTTAATTTATACTTCTGTAATGTAGGATAAGTGCCATATAAATCTATTAAAAAAGTTAAATTATTTTAAATTTTATTATTTATTATGAATGCTTTTTGAATAAACAATCTAAAGTAGATATTCAAATAATATCCTATGGTTGATTTCTGCTTAATATTTATCACCATAGCTAAGGTATAGTCAATTTAAGACAATTCAAATTAACTGTAAGGCCACATTATTACAAAAATATATTCTTTTGTTTAGATAATATAGAATCTATAACCAAATTTATAGTATTACCTGCTACAATTAAACTGGTAGTTTCATATAGGGTGATGTTTTTTTATTTAGGCTGCTGGGCTGTTTTGTATTGTTTGTAATCTTAATGACCAACTTGTAAAGCATTTTCAATACATCTGTAACATTAAATATATTCAATTAACTTGTTGTTGTAAACAGTAGCATCAATTTCTGTAATAAATAAATCACACAAGTTAAAATTGAAATGATAATTATGTTAAAAAAAGATTGAAATCTCATATACATGATGTTAGTTGGGTACTGAACAAGTGATTGCTATGTAGGATTAAATAATTCATTTAAAACAATAAAAACGTTAGGAACTGTAGAAACTCATTGATTGTACATTGTGTGGATATCCAAAAAATAGCATTCAGTTATAAGACAATATATTAAATATCTTCTAAGCAATGGTAAAAACATCTAATGCTTATATTCAATGAAAATATAGAATTATAAAATGTCATGCTATATTATAGAATAATAAAAATTCTATTCTATTATATAATAGGAACAGACACAATTCATAAAGACAATATGTATACACAATGTGAAAACACTGGTTAATTTATACTTATGAAATGTATGTTAGGTGACACAAGAAACAAGTAAAAAAATAAATTGTTAAAAATTTTTTTTTTTTTTTATGTATACCTTTTAAGACAACAATCTAAACAGAAATATTATGAGCAGCTTGAACACAGTGTTTGAATTTTCTATGGATATCATATGAAAAACATTGAATAATGTACCAAAATATAATAAGAATGTAGTAAAAAAATGTAATAATTTAAAATTTAAATTATTATTTTTGAATTTTTTTGAAAAAATAATCTAAATAGAAATTTCAAGGACATTATATACACAGTGATTGTAATTTCCTTATATAGCAAATGAAAATCATTGAATATAATATATGCTATATACCAAAATGAAGCACAGTCATTTTTAAAATGTTATAGGGACAGACACAATTCACAATTCTATATGTTTACCCAATGTGAAAATACTGGTTAATTTATACTTGTGTAATGTAGGAAAGTGCCATATAAATCTATTAAAAAAGTGAAATTATTTTAAATTTTATTATTTATTATGAATGCTTTTTGAATAAACAATCTAAAGTAGATATTCAAATAATAACCTATGGTTGATTTCTGCTTAATATTTATCACCATTGCTAAGGTATAGTCAATTTAAGACAATTCAAATTAACTGTAAGGCCACAATATTACAAAAATATATTCTATTGTTTAGATAACATAGAATCTATAACCAAATTTATAGTATTACCTGCTACAATAAAACTGGTAGTTTCATATAGGGTGATGTTTTTTTATTTAGGTTGCTGGGCTGTTTTGTATTGTTTGTAATCTTAATGACCAACTTGTAAAGCATTTTCAATACATCTATAACATTAAATATATTCAATTAACTTGATGTTGTAAACAGTAGCATCAATTTCTGTAATAAATAAACCACACAAGTTAAAATTGAAATGATAATTATGTTAAAAAAAGATTGAAATCTCATATACATGATGTTAGTTGGGTACTGAACTAGTGTTTGCTATGTAGGATTAAATAATTCATTTAAAACAATAAAAATGTTAGGAACTGTAGAAACTCATTGATTGTACACTGTGTAGATATCAAACAAATAACATTCAGTGAAAAGACAATATATTAAATATCTTCTTAGCAATGGTAAAAACATCTAATGCTTATATTTAATGAAAATATGGAATTATAAAAGATCATGCTATATAATAGAATAATAAAAATTCTATTCTATGACATAATAGGAACAGACACAATTGCTAAACACAATATGTATACACAATGTGAAAACACTGGTTAATTTATACTTGTGTAATGTAGGATAGTGCCATATAAATCTATTAAAAAAGTGAAATTATTTTAAATTTTCTTATTTATTATGAATACTTTTTGAATAAACAATCTAAGGTAGATATTCAAATAATAACATATGGTTGTTTTTTGCTTAATAACTTATCACCATAGCTAAGGTATAGTCAATTTAAGACAATTCAATTTTACTGTAAGGTCACATTATTACAAAAATATATTCTTTTGTTTAGATAATATAGAATCTATAACCAAATTTAAAGTATTACCTCCAACAATAAAACTTGTAGTTTCATATGGTGTGATGTTTTTTTATTTAGGCTGCTGGGCTGTTTTGTATTGTTTGTAATCTTAATGACCAACTTGTTAAGCATTTTCAATTCATCTGTAACATTAAATATTTTAATTTAACTTGATGTTGTAAACAGTAGCATCAATTTCTGTAATAAATAAACCACACAAGATAAAATGGAAATGATGATAATGTTAAAAAAAGATATAATCTCATAGACATGATGTTAGTTGGGTACTGAACTAGTGTTTGCTATGTAGGATTAAATAATTCATTTAAAACAATAAAAATGTTAGGAACTGTATAAACTCATTGATTGTACATTGTGTGGATATCCAAAGAATAGCATTCAGTTATAAGACAATATATTAAATATCTTCTAAGCACTGGTAAAAACATCTAATGCTTATATTCAATGAAAATATGGAATTATAAAATGTCATGCTATATTATAGAATAATAAAAATTCTATTCTATTATATAATAGGAACAGACACAATTGTTAAACTCAATATGTATACACAATGTGAAAACACTGGTTAATTTATACTTATGAAATGTATGTTAGGTGACACAAGAAACAAGTAAAAAAATAAATTGTTAAAATTTTTTTTTTTTTTTATGTATGCCTTTTAAGACAACAATCTAAACAGAAATATTATGAGCAGCTTGAACACGGTGTTTGGATTTTCTATAGATATCATAAGAAAAACATTGAATAATGTACCATAATATAATAAGAATGTAGTAAAAAAATGTAATAATTTAAAATTAAAATTATTATTTTTCAATTTATTTGAAAAAATAATCTAAATAGAAATTTCAAGAACATTATATACACAGTGATTGCAATTTCCTTATATAGCAAAAGAAAATCATTGAATATAATATTTGCTATAGACCAAAATGAAGCACAGGCATTTTAAAAATGTTATAGGGACAGACACAATTCACAAGTCTATATGTTTACCCAATGTGAAAATACTGTTTAATTTATACTTCTGTAATGTAGGATAAGTGCCATATAAATCTATTAAAAAAGTTAGATTATTTTAAATTTTATTATTTATTATGAATGCTTTTTGAATAAACAATCTAAAGTAGATATTCAAATAATATCCTATGGTTGATTTCTGCTTAATATTTATCACCATAGCTAAGGTATAGTCATTTTAAGACAATTCAAATTAACTGTAAGGCCACATTATTACAAAAATATATTCTTTTGTTTAGATAATATAGAATCTATAACCAAATTTATAGTATTACCTTCTACAATAAAACTGGTAGTTTCATATAGGGTGATGTTTTTTTATTTAGGTTGGTGGGCTGTTTTGTATTGTTTGTAATCTTAATGACCAACTTGTTAAGCATTTTCAATTCATCTGTAACATTAAATATTTTAATTTAACTTGATGTTGTAAACAGTAGCATCAATTTCTGTAATAAATAAACCACACAAGTTAAAATTGAAATGATAATTATGTTAAAAAAAGATTGAAATCTCATATACATGATGTTAGTTGGGTACTGAACTAGTGTTTGCTATGTAGGATTAAATAATTCATTTAAAACAATAAAAATGTTAGGAACTGTAGAAACTCATTGATTGTACACTGTGTAGATATCAAACAAATAACATTCAGTGAAAAAACAATATATTAAATATCTTCTTAGCAATGGTAAAAACATCTAATGCTTATATTTAATGAAAATATGGAATTATAAAAGATCATGCTATATAATAGAATAATAAAAATTCTATTCTATGACATAATAGGAACAGACACAATTGCTAAACACAATATGTATACATTATGTAAAAATACTGGTTAATTTATACATGTGTAATGTAGGATAGTGCCATATAAATCTATTAAAAAAGTGAAATTATTTTAAATTTTCTTATTTATTATGAATGCTTTTTGAATAAACAATCTAAAGTAGATATTCAAATAATAACCTATAGTTGATTTCTGCTTAATATTTATCACCATTGCTAAGGTATAGTCAATTTAAGACAATTCAAATTAACTGTAAGGCCACAATATTACAAAAATATATTCTATTGTTTAGATAACATAGAATCTATAACCAAATTTATAGTATTACCTGCTACAATAAAACTTGTAGTTTCATATGGTGTGATGTTTTTTTATTTAGGTTGCTGGGCTGTTTTGTATTGTTTGTAATCTTAATGACCAACTTATTAAGCATTTTCAATTCATCTGTAACATTAAATATTTTAATTTAACTTGATATTGTAAACAGTCGCATCAATTTCTGTAATAAATAAACCACACAAGTTAAAATTGAAATGATAATTATGTTAAAAAAAGATTGAAATCTCATATACATGATATTAGTTGGGTACTGAACTAGTGTTTGCTATGTAGGATTAAATAGTTCATTTAAAACAATAAAAATGTTAGGAACTGTAGAAACTCATTGATTGTACATTGTGTGGATATCCAAAGAATAGCATTCAGTTATAAGACAATATATTAAATATCTTCTAAGCTATGGTAAAAACATCTAATGCTTATATTCAATGAAAATATGGAATTATAAAATGTCATGCTATATTATAGAATAATAAAAATTCTATTCTATTATATAATAGGAACAGACACAATTGTTAAACTCAATATGTATACATAATGTAAAAATACTGGTTAATTTATACTTCTGTAATGTAGGATAAGTGCCATATAAATCTATTAAAAAAGTTAGATTATTTTAAATTTTATTATTTATTATGAATGCTTTTTGAATAAACAATCTAAAGTAGATATTCAAATAATATCCTATGGTTGATTTCTGCTTAATATTTATCACCATAGCTAAGGTATAGTCATTTTAAGACAATTCAAATTAACTGTAAGGCCACATTATTACAAAAATATATTCTTTTGTTTAGATAATATAGAATCTATAACCAAATTTATAGTATTACCTTCTACAATAAAACTGGTAGTTTCATATAGGGTGATGTTTTTTTATTTAGGTTGGTGGGCTGTTTTGTATTGTTTGTAATCTTAATGACCAACTTGTTAAGCATTTTCAATTCATCTGTAACATTAAATATTTTAATTTAACTTGATGTTGTAAACAGTAGCATCAATTTCTGTAATAAATAAACCACACAAGTTAAAATTGAAATGATAATTATGTTAAAAAAAGATTGAAATCTCATATACATGATGTTAGTTGGGTACTGAACTAGTGTTTGCTATGTAGGATTAAATAATTCATTTAAAACAATAAAAATGTTAGGAACTGTAGAAACTCATTGATTGTACACTGTGTAGATATCAAACAAATAACATTCAGTGAAAAAACAATATATTAAATATCTTCTTAGCAATGGTAAAAACATCTAATGCTTATATTTAATGAAAATATGGAATTATAAAAGATCATGCTATATAATAGAATAATAAAAATTCTATTCTATGACATAATAGGAACAGACACAATTGCTAAACACAATATGTATACATTATGTAAAAATACTGGTTAATTTATACTTGTGTAATGTAGGATAGTGCCATATAAATCTATTAAAAAAGTGAAATTATTTTAAATTTTCTTATTTATTATGAATGCTTTTTGAATAAACAATCTAAAGTAGATATTCAAATAATAACCTATGGTTGATTTCTGCTTAATATTTATCACCATTGCTAAGGTATAGTCAATTTAAGACAATTCAAATTAACTGTAAGGCCACAATATTACAAAAATATATTCTATTGTTTAGATAACATAGAATCTATAACCAAATTTATAGTATTACCTGCTACAATAAAACTTGTAGTTTCATATGGTGTGATGTTTTTTTATTTAGGTTGCTGGGCTGTTTTGTATTGTTTGTAATCTTAATGACCAACTTATTAAGCATTTTCAATTCATCTGTAACATTAAATATTTTAATTTAACTTGATATTGTAAACAGTAGCATCAATTTCTGTAATAAATAAACCACACAAGTTAAAATTGAAATGATAATTATGTTAAAAAAAGATTGAAATCTCATATACATGATATTAGTTGGGTACTGAACTAGTGTTTGCTATGTAGGATTAAATAGTTCATTTAAAACAATAAAAATGTTAGGAACTGTAGAAACTCATTGATTGTACATTGTGTGGATATCCAAAGAATAGCATTCAGTTATAAGACAATATATTAAATATCTTCTAAGCTATGGTAAAAACATCTAATGCTTATATTTAATGAAAATATGGAATTATAAAATGTCCTGCTATATTATAGAATAATAAAAATTCTATTCTATTATATAATAGGAACAGACACAATTGTTAAACTCAATATGTATACATAATGTAAAAATACTGGTTAATTTATACTTCTGTAATGTAGGATAAGTGCCATATAAATCTATTAAAAAAGTTAAATTATTTTAAATTTTCTTATTTATTATGAATGCTTTTTGAATAAACAATCTAAGGTAGATATTCAAATAATAACATATGGTTGTTTTTTGCTTAATAACTTATCACCATAGCTAAGGTATAGTCAATTTAAGACAATTCAATTTTACTGTAAGGTCACATTATTACAAAAATATATTCTTTTGTTTAGATAATATAGAATCTATAACCAAATTTAAAGTATTACCTCCAACAATAAAACTTGTAGTTTCATATGGTGTGATGTTTTTTTATTTAGGCTGCTGGGCTGTTTTGTATTGTTTGTAATCTTAATGACCAACTTGTTAAGCATTTTCAATTCATCTGTAACATTAAATATTTTAATTTAACTTGATGTTGTAAACAGTAGCATCAATTTCTGTAATAAATAAACCACACAAGATAAAATGGAAATGATGATAATGTTAAAAAAAGATATAATCTCATAGACATGATGTTAGTTGGGTACTGAACTAGTGTTTGCTATGTAGGATTAAATAATTCATTTAAAACAATAAAAATGTTAGGAACTGTATAAACTCATTGATTGTACATTGTGTGGATATCCAAAGAATAGCATTCAGTTATAAGACAATATATTAAATATCTTCTAAGCAATGGTAAAAACATCTAATGCTTATATTCAATGAAAATATGGAATTATAAAATGTCATGCTATATTATAGAATAATAAAAATTCTATTCTATTATATAATAGGAACAGACACAATTCATAAAGACAATATGTATGCACAATGTGAAAACACTGGTTAATTTATACTTATGAAATGTATGTTAGGTGACACAAGAAACAAGTAAAAAAATAAATTGTTAAAAATTTTTTTTTTTTTTATGTACGCCTTTTAAGACAACAATCTAAACAGAAATATTATGAGCAGCTTGAACACAGTGTTTGAATTTTCTATGGATATCATATGAAAAACATTGAATAATGTACCAAAATATAATAAGAATGTAGTAAAAAAATGTAATAATTTAAAATTTAAATTATTATTTTTGAATTTATTTGAAAAAATAATCTAAATAGAAATTTCAAGGACATTATATACACAGTGATTGTAATTTCCTTATATAGCAAATGAAAATCATTGAATATAATATATGCTATATACCAAAATGAAGCACAGTCATTTTTAAAATGTTATAGGGACAGACACAATTCACAATTCTATATGTTTACCCAATGTGAAAATACTGGTTAATTTATACTTGTGTAATGTAGGAAAGTGCCATATAAATCTATTAAAAAAGTGAAATTATTTTAAATTTTATTATTTATTATGAATGCTTTTTGAATAAACAATCTAAAGTAGATATTCAAATAATAACCTATGGTTGATTTCTGCTTAATATTTATCACCATTGCTAAGGTATAGTCAATTTAAGACAATTCAAATTAACTGTAAGGCCACAATATTACAAAAATATATTCTATTGTTTAGATAACATAGAATCTATAACCAAATTTATAGTATTACCTGCTACAATAAAACTGGTAGTTTCATATAGGGTGATGTTTTTTTATTTAGGTTGCTGGGCTGTTTTGTATTGTTTGTAATCTTAATGACCAACTTATTAAGCATTTTCAATTCATCTGTAACATTAAATATTTTAATTTAACTTGATATTGTAAACAGTAGCATCAATTTCTGTAATAAATAAACCACACAAGTTAAAATTGAAATGATAATTATGTTAAAAAAAGATTGAAATCTCATATACATGATATAAGTTGGGTACTGAACTAGTGTTTGCTATGTAGGATTAAATAGTTCATTTAAAACAATAAAAATGTTAGGAACTGTAGAAACTCATTGATTGTACATTGTGTGGATATCCAAAGAATAGCATTCAGTTATAAGACAATATATTAAATATCTTCTAAGCTATGGTAAAAACATCTAATGCTTATATTCAATGAAAATATGGAATTATAAAATGTCATGCTATATTATAGAATAATAAAAATTCTATTCTATTATATAATAGGAACAGACACAATTGTTAAACTCAATATGTATACATAATGTAAAAATACTGGTTAATTTATACTTCTGTAATGTAGGATAAGTGCCATATAAATCTATTAAAAAAGTTAAATTATTTTAAATTTTATTATTTATTATGAATGCTTTTTGAATAAACAATCTAAAGTAGATATTCAAATAATATCCTATGGTTGATTTCTGCTTAATATTTATCACCATAGCTAAGGTATAGTCAATTTAAGACAATTCAAATTAACTGTAAGGCCACATTATTACAAAAATATATTCTTTTGTTTAGATAATATAGAATCTATAACCAAATTTATAGTATTACCTGCTACAATTAAACTGGTAGTTTCATATAGGGTGATGTTTTTTTATTTAGGCTGCTGGGCTGTTTTGTATTGTTTGTAATCTTAATGACCAACTTGTAAAGCATTTTCAATACATCTGTAACATTAAATATATTCAATTAACTTGTTGTTGTAAACAGTAGCATCAATTTCTGTAATAAATAAATCACACAAGTTAAAATTGAAATGATAATTATGTTAAAAAAAGATTGAAATCTCATATACATGATGTTAGTTGGGTACTGAACAAGTGATTGCTATGTAGGATTAAATAATTCATTTAAAACAATAAAAACGTTAGGAACTGTAGAAACTCATTGATTGTACATTGTGTGGATATCCAAAAAATAGCATTCAGTTATAAGACAATATATTAAATATCTTCTAAGCAATGGTAAAAACATCTAATGCTTATATTCAATGAAAATATAGAATTATAAAATGTCATGCTATATTATAGAATAATAAAAATTCTATTCTATTATATAATAGGAACAGACACAATTCATAAAGACAATATGTATACACAATGTGAAAACACTGGTTAATTTATACTTATGAAATGTATGTTAGGTGACACAAGAAACAAGTAAAAAAATAAATTGTTAAAAATTTTTTTTTTTTTTTATGTATACCTTTTAAGACAACAATCTAAACAGAAATATTATGAGCAGCTTGAACACAGTGTTTGAATTTTCTATGGATATCATATGAAAAACATTGAATAATGTACCAAAATATAATAAGAATGTAGTAAAAAAATGTAATAATTTAAAATTTAAATTATTATTTTTGAATTTATTTGAAAAAATAATCTAAATAGAAATTTCAAGGACATTATATACACAGTGATTGTAATTTCCTTATATAGCAAATGAAAATCATTGAATATAATATATGCTATATACCAAAATGAAGCACAGTCATTTTTAAAATGTTATAGGGACAGACACAATTCACAATTCTATATGTTTACCCAATGTGAAAATACTGGTTAATTTATACTTGTGTAATGTAGGAAAGTGCCATATAAATCTATTAAAAAAGTGAAATTATTTTAAATTTTATTATTTATTATGAATGCTTTTTGAATAAACAATCTAAAGTAGATATTCAAATAATAACCTATGGTTGATTTCTGCTTAATATTTATCACCATTGCTAAGGTATAGTCAATTTAAGACAATTCAAATTAACTGTAAGGCCACAATATTACAAAAATATATTCTATTGTTTAGATAACATAGAATCTATAACCAAATTTATAGTATTACCTGCTACAATAAAACTGGTAGTTTCATATAGGGTGATGTTTTTTTATTTAGGTTGCTGGGCTGTTTTGTATTGTTTGTAATCTTAATGACCAACTTGTAAAGCATTTTCAATACATCTGTAACATTAAATATATTCAATTAACTTGATGTTGTAAACAGTAGCATCAATTTCTGTAATAAATAAACCACACAAGTTAAAATTGAAATGATAATTATGTTAAAAAAAGATTGAAATCTCATATACATGATGTTAGTTGGGTACTGAACTAGTGTTTGCTATGTAGGATTAAATAATTCATTTAAAACAATAAAAATGTTAGGAACTGTAGAAACTCATTGATTGTACACTGTGTAGATATCAAACAAATAACATTCAGTGAAAAGACAATATATTAAATATCTTCTTAGCAATGGTAAAAACATCTAATGCTTATATTTAATGAAAATATGGAATTATAAAAGATCATGCTATATAATAGAATAATAAAAATTCTATTCTATGACATAATAGGAACAGACACAATTGCTAAACACAATATGTATACACAATGTGAAAACACTGGTTAATTTATACTTGTGTAATGTAGGATAGTGCCATATAAATCTATTAAAAAAGTGAAATTATTTTAAATTTTCTTATTTATTATGAATGCTTTTTGAATAAACAATCTAAGGTAGATATTCAAATAATAACATATGGTTGTTTTTTGCTTAATAACTTATCACCATAGCTAAGGTATAGTCAATTTAAGACAATTCAATTTTACTGTAAGGTCACATTATTACAAAAATATATTCTTTTGTTTAGATAATATAGAATCTATAACCAAATTTAAAGTATTACCTCCAACAATAAAACTTGTAGTTTCATATGGTGTGATGTTTTTTTATTTAGGCTGCTGGGCTGTTTTGTATTGTTTGTAATCTTAATGACCAACTTGTTAAGCATTTTCAATTCATCTGTAACATTAAATATTTTAATTTAACTTGATGTTGTAAACAGTAGCATCAATTTCTGTAATAAATAAACCACACAAGATAAAATGGAAATGATGATAATGTTAAAAAAAGATATAATCTCATAGACATGATGTTAGTTGGGTACTGAACTAGTGTTTGGTATGTAGGATTAAATAATTCATTTAAAACAATAAAAATGTTAGGAACTGTATAAACTCATTGATTGTACATTGTGTGGATATCCAAAGAATAGCATTCAGTTATAAGACAATATATTAAATATCTTCTAAGCAATGGTAAAAACATCTAATGCTTATATTCAATGAAAATATGGAATTATAAAATGTCATGCTATATTATAGAATAATAAAAATTCTATTCTATTATATAATAGGAACAGACACAATTCATAAAGACAATATGTATGCACAATGTGAAAACACTGGTTAATTTATACTTATGAAATGTATGTTAGGTGACACAAGAAACAAGTAAAAAAATAAATTGTTAAAAATTTTTTTTTTTTTTATGTATGCCTTTTAAGACAACAATCTAAACAGAAATATTATGAGCAGCTTGAACACGGTGTTTGGATTTTCTATAGATATCATAAGAAAAACATTGAATAATGTACCATAATATAATAAGAATGTAGTAAAAAAATGTAATAATTTAAAATTTAAATTATTATTTTTGAATTTATTTGAAAAAATAATCTAAATAGAAATTTCAAGAACATTATATACACAGTGATTGCAATTTCCTTATATAGCAAAAGAAAATCATTGAATATAATATTTGCTATAGACCAAAATGAAGCACAGGCATTTTAAAAATGTTATAGGGACAGACACAATTCACAAGTCTATATGTTTACCCAATGTGAAAATACTGTTTAATTTATACTTCTGTAATGTAGGATAAGTGCTATAGAAATCTATTAAAAAATTGAAATTATTTTAAATTTTCTTATTTATTATGAATTCTTTTTGAATAAACAATCTAAGGTAGATATTCAAATAATAACGTATGGTTGTTTTCTGCTTAATAACTTATCACCATAGCTAAGGTATTGTAAATTTAAGACAATTCAATTTAACTGTAAGGTCACATTATTACAAAAATATATTCTTTTGTTTAGATAATATAGTATCTATAACAAAATTTATAGTATTACTTCAAACAATAAAACTTGTAGTTTCATATGGTGTGATGTTTTTTTATTTAGGTTGCTGGGCTGTTTTGTATTGTTTGTAATCTTAATGACCAACTTATTAAGCATTTTCAATTCATCTGTAACATTAAATATTTTAATTTAACTTGATATTGTAAACAGTAGCATCAATTTCTGTAATAAATAAACCACACAAGTTAAAATTGAAATGATAATTATGTTAAAAAAAGATTGAAATCTCATATACATGATATAAGTTGGGTACTGAACTAGTGTTTGCTATGTAGGATTAAATAGTTCATTTAAAACAATAAAAATGTTAGGAACTGTAGAAACTCATTGATTGTACATTGTGTGGATATCCAAAGAATAGCATTCAGTTATAAGACAATATATTAAATATCTTCTAAGCAATGGTAAAAACATCTAATGCTTATATTCAATGAAAATATGGAATTATAAAATGTCATGCTATATTATAGAATAATAAAAATTCTATTCTATTATATAATAGGAACAGACACAATTGTAAACTCAATATGTATACATAATGTAAAAATACTGGTTAATTTATACTTCTGTAATGTAGGATAAGTGCCATATAAATCTATTAAAAAAGTTAGATTATTTTAAATTTTATTATTTATTATGAATGCTTTTTGAATAAACAATCTAAAGTAGATATTCAAATAATATCCTATGGTTGATTTCTGCTTAATATTTATCACCATAGCTAAGGTATAGTCAATTTAAGACAATTCAAATTAACTGTAAGGCCACAATATTACAAAAATATATTCTTTTGTTTAGATAATATAGAATCTATAACCAAATTTATAGTATTACCTTCTACAATAAAACTGGTAGTTTCATATAGGGTGATGTTTTTTTATTTAGGTTGCTGGGCTGTTTTGTATTGTTTGTAATCTTAATGACCAACTTGTTAAGCATTTTCAATTCATCTGTAACATTAAATATTTTAATTTAACTTGATGTTGTAAACAGTAGCATCAATTTCTGTAATAAATAAACCACACAAGTTAAAATTGAAATGATAATTATGTTAAAAAAAGATTGAAATCTCATATACATGATGTTAGTTGGGTACTGAACTAGTGTTTGCTATGTAGGATTAAATAATTCATTTAAAACAATAAAAATGTTAGGAACTGTAGAAACTCATTGATTGTACACTGTGTAGATATCAAACAAATAACATTCAGTGAAAAGACAATATATTAAATATCTTCTAAGCAATGGTAAAAACATCTAATGCTTATATTTAATGAAAATATGGAATTATAAAATGTCATGCTATATTATAGAATAATAAAAATTCTATTCTATTATATAATAGGAACAGACACAATTCATAAAGACAATATGTATGCACAATGTGAAAACACTGGTTAATTTATACTTATGAAATGTATGTTAGGTGACACAAGAAACAAGTAAAAAAATAAATTGTTAAAAATTTTTTTTTTTTTTATGTATGCCTTTTAAGACAACAATCTAAACAGAAATATTATGAGCAGCTTGAACACGGTGTTTGGATTTTCTATAGATATCATAAGAAAAACATTGAATAATGTACCATAATATAATAAGAATGTAGTAAAAAAATGTAATAATTTAAAATTTAAATTATTATTTTTCAATTTATTTGAAAAAATAATCTAAATAGAAATTTCAAGAACATTATATACACAGTGATTGCAATTTCCTTATATAGCAAAAGAAAATCATTGAATATAATATTTGCTATAGACCAAAATGAAGCACAGGCATTTTAAAAATGTTATAGGGACAGACACAATTCACAAGTCTATATGTTTACCCAATGTGAAAATACTGTTTAATTTATACTTCTGTAATGTAGGATAGGTGCTATAGAAATCTATTAAAAAAGTGAAATTATTTTAAATTTTCTTATTTATTATGAATGCTTTTTGAATAAACAATCTAAAGTAGATATTCAAATAATAACCTATGGTTGATTTCTGCTTAATATTTATCACCATTGCTAAGGTATAGTCAATTTAAGACAATTCCTATTAACTGTAAGGCCACAATATTACAAAAATATATTCTTTTGTTTAGATAATATAGAATCTATAACAAAATTTATAGTATTACCTGCTACAATAAAACTGGTAGTTTCATATAGGGTGATGTTTTTTTATTCAGGCTGCTGGGCTGTTTTGTATTGTTTGTAATCTTAATGACCAACTTGTGAAGCATTTTCAATTCATCTGTAACATTAAATATTTTAATTAAACTTGATGTTGTAAACAGTAACATCAATCTCTGTAATAAATAAACCACACAAGAAAAAATGGAAATGATAATAATATAAATAAAATAAAGAAATATATGTCATGCTTTAGTGTTATAATAAGCAAAATTTTTTCTAAAATGTTGTAGGAACAGACAGTTTATAAATTCTGTATGTATACCCATTATGATAAAACTGCCAAATTTTACTTATGTAATGTATGTTGAGTATCATAATAATCCCTTAAACAAATTAAAAATTTTAAATTTTAATTATTGTTTATAGACATATTATGGCAAATTAATATAAACAGAAATGATTGAAAGAGCATGAACACAATCATTTTACTTACTGTAGATTTCCAAATAAACATCTATGGTTGTTTTCTGCTGCTTTTATCACTATCACTATAGCTATGGTAAAGTCAATTTAAGCTAATTTAAAATTTTCATTTTGTCATAGATACTGTTTGATAATATTATTACCAAAAAAAAAAGTTGTTTTTAAATAAAATACAATCTAAAACCAATTCTATAGTTAATTACCTGCTTTATTAAACTGGTTGTTTTATACTGCTATAATGCATTTATAGTTGGGCAGTTTGGTTTTTTTTATTGTTAGTAATCTTCATGGCCAACTTGTTTAGCATTTTCAATATATCCATATCCAATATTTTTAGATTCGTCATTAAATATTTTTATACATTTTTATGTTGTTAGTAGAATCAATTGCTGTATTAAATAAAACATATAATTAACAAAGGAAAATTTATAGATGGTAAGGTAATATTGAGATCTTCTATTCATGTTGAATGGGGTATTTAACTTTTGTTTGCTAATTAGGGTAAATTTATTCATATTTAGTAACAATAATGTCTAGATCTTTATAATCTTTGTAATAAAATGAATTAATATCGGATACTACTGTTAAAGTTGAATAGTATGCCCGATATTCTAAACCGAATTTATGCTACTTTTGTGTAATTTAGTGGCTTATTAATCCTGTGATAAAAGTATATATATTTTTTTTTTTAATGAGTCTTGAAACAATAATCTAAACACAAATGTCAAGAACAGCATGAACACAGTTTGTATTTTATCTAGACCTCGAAAAAATATCGTTATGTGTTTTTCCAATTAATTAGAATATTATCTAAGTTAAGGCAAATATACTTAAGCTAATTAAAAAACATTATTTAGAGATATACACTGTAATGGAATATACTCACCATAAACAAATTTTTCTTCAACTGATAATGTATTAGATACTACTTATTGATTTGAATAGTATACCTTTTGTGCCAAAACCGATGGATTTGTATTACTTTTATGTATTGTTTGTTGTGCATGTTTATCATCTCCATGTTCTATTTCATCCTCATTTACAATACATGTATGGATATATTTGGACTGCCTGTAATTATTATAATTTATATTTAATTTTACAAACTCAAAAACCAAATGGGCAAAATTAAATTAGAAACACCGGGTAAGATTTTTCGAAGCTCATTGATATCTATTTTGTTTGGATAACGTGGTCGTTGTAAGCAGGTTGGCTAACATGGTTGTGGTAAGGAGTTTATCCAACAATAGTGTTCAAATAACATTCTGTTTACAGGAATTGGAGTATTCAATTTATTAATTTAGTGAATTGTTTTCTAAATTTATGCTTACTACACTAATTGTATATCTTTTCCATTGAACAAATTGAATCAATTGGAACCATGTAAGAATATTATTATTGTTATAATGTACTTTGTTATATCTCCAAAAGTAATTATTGTTGTACTATTATATATTATTTAAATTTATAAACTCTAGTGGCGGTAAGGTACCTTACCTAACCTAACCTAACCCCCTCCTCTTTGTATGCTTTTCTTGAAAAGTGCCCTCAAATAATACCTTATAATATGTAACTTAATATTTTATTATGAGATACAAATTGTATGATTTTCGTTTTTAATTATTTTATTTTGTCTAGATGAGTTTGCAATTATTTTAAACAATTTATCTGACTCAATTAATATATCCTTTTTAATGAACATTGGCATTAAGGGATTCAGATGGTCTTGGTGTAAATGAGTTTTTAATTTTAATTATTTTTAACACATATTTATAGTACGTGACCAAATTACAATTAATTTAGATTTGTATGGCCAAGCTCTTTGGAGAAAATGTATGCTAGTATAGACACTATGACGCATTTTCACAATTAATTTTTCGGTGTGTTTAACTTTAATATCTTCATCATCGCCAATATGTATATTTTTAAAAGATTTAGATTTATTATGCAAATTATTTTCAGATACATTTGGCATAAAATTGCCATACTGGAAAGAAAATTGTCTTAACTTAATGGCAATGATCTGTTGGTCTAAACTGACCAATGAGTTCAATGAGTTCTTGGGAAATTGTTGAAATTTATCAATAAAAGAAAATGTTTTTGATCTAATCAACCTTTAAATCCTATTTATCATACTAACACATTTTCTTAACAAATATACAACTAATAACTTTTTATTATATATTTATTTTTAAAAATATTAGGAAATTAATTTATTTGGAAATTATTATAATTATAATTCTGGATTAAATAAATAACAAAACAAAAAGACTGCTATTTTTAGTGAAAAGTTATTTATGAAAAGTTTGTACCTATTTGATATTTTTGAAGATGTAATTAAATAAAAATTTAATCCTTTATTTTGTTTGATTCATTCTAAAATTAAATAACTTATATTATGTATATAAAATCAAATAAACATGTCTTATTATTTCAGATTTAAATTAGTTATGAGGTCTTTCATTAATTTGTATGTATAAATAAAATGTTTTTATTACCAAGTTAGAAACCTAGTTGTAAGAACTAATTATTAAAAATGTTTTGGTAAAGGGCTGATGTTAAAAGCACAAGTAAGTCATCTGAATCAAAATCAAAAGAAAAAGTCAATAGCCAAGAAGATGAAGATGAATTCCTTATTGGTCCATTGTCTGTACTATCCCAAGCCGTCCGCAACAATTGTCAAGTTTTGATCAATTGCCGTAATGACAGAAAACTTCTAGCAAGAATTAAAGCATTTGATCGCCATTGGAACATGGTACTGGAAAATGTACGAGAAATGTGGACTGATATGCCGAAATCTAGGAGTGGAGCAATTAAGGTGAGTTTAATAATTTAAATACTTATTAAAATATCAATGAAAATGAAGTATATTTTGTAAAATTTTCTTTATTGTTTTGTTTTAGGCCAAACCAATTAGCCGAGACAGATATATTTCCAAAATGTTTTTACGGGGCGATTCGGTTATTTTAGTTGTCAATAATCCTCAACTGAGATTTACTAAAAAACAGTTGTCCTGAAATGTATCTACTCTTTTTATTAAAAATATATTTACCAACTTTCCTATTAGAAATAGTTTTCAAAATACTTTTAGAATAGTACTTACTATTATTACTACTTACTAGTATTTTACTTTATATACATAATCATGATTATATTTGTACTATGAATTAGAATATATTTTCGAATTTTTTTTACAATTTTACTTAGCCATTAGGACTTTATTATTATAAAAAAATAACAATTTGTTACCGAGATTTTTCCTGTGTTTTTGTATTATTATAATCCTTGTAATTTGTATTTATTTTTTTTTTCTTCTATTTTCCATTCTGATAATCGATTATTTATGTTCATTTTAAACAGTTTTGATTCAAAGCAAATATTTTTAAAAGTTGTATAATATTGTAATAAATTGTAGTTTTCTGACAGTTTCTCTTAATATTGTTTTTTTTATTTCACTTATTATCGCTCCAACGTATTATGCACTACATTTAAATTGTTTAACAGTATATCGAACGAGAAAGGAGTGAACTTCTGGTAATAGTGTTCACTTACGACTACACAGAAAAATCATTATACGAGTATAAAATTTATTTCTAATTATTATTGTGAGACGATTTTAATTGTAAACGAACGTTATCACTTATCACGGAGATTGATAACGATTTTATCAATACCGTTATTGGATCTACTTTCTGATCGGATGTTTGGTACGAGTTTCCCACAAAAAAAAAAAATCGAGCGTCCGTGTTCTTTGATAAAATCTAGCACACCACCTGATAACGTTCATAGTAGTTTAGCGAATAATGCTGCGTTCTATTTACTGTGTACCGATATTGTTTTTTCAAAGGAATACGCTTCCGGTGTTTATAGGAATTACAGACGCGCACACCATGTACGGAAATCTGTTAAAGTAAGTTCAGTTGCAATTTATTTCGATCTAAATCCGTAGGTAATGCCGTAACGCAACGCACTTTGGTGGACTTTGGTTAATTATGCAACAATTCCAAAAATCTATTGTCAATCATAACGTCGTACAAGCGATACGAAATTTCACGTTCGTTTCGTTTCGGTTATAATCGAGATATAATATTACCTACGTCCCTTTTGGTTTTTCAAACGATAATTTACAACGTATATATAAGAGACCTATAAAAAAAAAACCACATTCCATCTCCATGACAGTTACCTATTTAGGTTGTTTGATTATAATCTCGTCATTGTTTTAATAATGAATCGAAACAGTTATTACTATTTTCCTGTTTTAATTCTTTTTCACAATTAGTTTAATAATTTCTGAATATTTCCATCGAAGTATAAAGCGAGTTTTGATATTTGACAATTAATATCACATTTATGTTTGGGGGTGCAGAGATCGTATTCTATTAGTATTATGGTTTTAGCTCATGATGTTGCCACTATTATATGTATTTTTAGTTTTAGCCTATGGTAGTCACCAAAAAAAAAAAAAAAAAACAAGTATATTATTTTATTTAAAAAATTAAATCTACTCAGTACCTAACCGCCTACTCATAGAAATGTGCCATCGACAATTACCTTAAATTATATTCTTTAATTTGTATTAATTTCTGTTATAGGATTGTTAAAAAAGACAAAATTGTCTTGTTCCAAAATAAACCAAATGACATTACAGTTCAACATATTCCCAACATTGACCATGTTGAACCTTCCATAGAGTATGTATGTCCAATATCAGAGTAAGTAATTAGAAAGTTGTCTGTTCAATTTATTACGATTAAAAACATATTCGGAAAATATACTTCTAATTATTTTTAAATAATGAAACATATTGTTCATTAGTGCAATAATCGATGGTAAATTAATACTATTTATAATATCGATGTTTTTATTTTTCTTTATTTAAAATATATCTTTTATATAGTTCTCCAAAAATATGTCTTCACAATTCTGTAAAATTTAAATTTTACTCTCAATAATTTAAAAATACATTTCTTATTTTTTTTTTTTTACATTTAATGTTGTGGATATGTTTGAAAAAATAATGTTATAATTATTATTATCCATTATAATCTTTGCTTTACTGTGTTCTAAATTAATTAAAACAATTTTTTTTTTTTTTACAATAGCTTGGAAAATAAAATAATATGAATTTTTCATTTTTATATGTCAACTTTATTATTGCTATCAGTATTTGGCTAGAATATTTATTTTAACATACACACCTGTTAAATTTTATTTAATTTGTATTTATTATTTTCTGTAAAAGGATTAATGTAAAAGAAGATAATGGCAATGCTTTTAACCAAGAACCAATTATCATCACAGTTAACCCAGAAGCCTTGGAACAGAATGGATGTTTTACAAATAAGGACTACCTATTACCCGCTACTACAGAGTGAGTGAATTTTTTTTTTAATTTCTGTTATTTGAATTCCCATCTTTTTTTCTAATAGTATTATTAATATTATTAGTATTATTATTATTATTATTAGTATTAATATTATTTATACTAAATTACAAAAAGAAATTAAAAATGTTTCAATTTCATTTAATGTAATAAATTCTTGTGGGCTCATCTAAAAATGAATTTTTATTATCAAATCGTTTAGGTTAGGCTAACAATCATAGGTCAATTTTGCTGGAACATAAAGTGTAGGCGATAAAGTATAGGCATTCCTAAAATGAAAATAAATGTTATTAAAAATAGAATTTTAACATATAAAACAAATATATATATGAGTAGTTTTTATGAGTATCGTTGTTTTGCAATTCTATGACTTCCACCAGTAAATTAGATTCAACATCGTCAATGTTAACAGAAAAAGAGTTTTGAAATAACTTGATTTTTTTTCTCGTGGTTTTTTTCTACGTAAAAGTCAGAAAATCGTATTAAAAATGAATTTTTTAGGTTTTCAATTATATTTAAAAAATAATTTTTTATAGTTTCTCAATATGAATTTGATTTGGTGGATGATTCAATTACAATTTTACTACATACAAAATGAACCAAACGATGTTCATTAATATGTTTGTGTAATAATTTTAATTTTACTTGAAATGATTTTATATCTGAATACATATCTGACAATAATTTGTCTTCACCTTGCAGTTTCATATTCAAATTCAATAAAGTTTTTACATCAGATAAAAATGCAAGATTAAGAATCCACTTTTCATTTGTGTAAAATAAAAAACCATTTCAAAACCTTTACTTAACCATCTTACTTCGGAAAAATATATAACATTCCCATATTCAGCATTGCATTCTTTTAAAAACGTTTTAAATTGATGATATGCCTGAAAGCATTTTTATATATATAGTTAACTATCCATACTACAATATTCATTACATCTTTTAACACTAAAACTTTGCAATATAATGTCTTGTGATGTATGTAATGCAATAAAATATGTTTGTCTTTCTTCCATCAGTTTTGTATTTATTCTCCTAATTAAACCTCTATTAATTCCACTCATATTTCTGCCACCATCTGTAATAACACTGATTAGTATTTTCCAACTTTCTAAATATTTTGTCAATTTTAATAAATAAGACTTATCCCGTAGTAGTTCCCTTCAAACTATTGTTTGGTCAATTCTTAAGAAACATTAAAATTAAAATTTTTAACATTATACTCTTTTACATATAAAATAGTTTCTTAGCAAATTAAACATAACAGTTTACCTTTATTTTCAATAAAAAAATATAAATCAGTGCATGATTCTTTGAATATACAAAGTTCAACACAAATTTTACATTTTTTTGTTGACATTGCATTGATAAATATAAAACATTTTAGCAATTATAAGCCACGAGTGGTTTAAATTTAAACCTTAATTTAAATTTAAACGATTATTATTCAATGTCTGCATGTTGGTATGTTTTAAAACGAACTGCATTAAAATAACCAGATACATATTTAATATCTAATATATAAACTATATATTATGGTCATAATTGATTATATTTTGTTTAGAAACTTGAGAATAATGTGAGATAAGGTTATAGCCTAAGTATACTTAAGTCATTATTTGAAACCATAAAATTAATACTTTTTATTTATTATAATTTAAGCTGTAAAATTAGAATTTTAAATACCGTGATATATATTTGGAGAGCTGCAGACAAAGTTGTACGGCGCCTGTCTTAGATGATATTATATATTGTACTTGTTTTTATGATTTGTTCAAATTCATAAATAACTGCACAATTAATGTTTTGAATAAGTGGTTAATTTTTGAGTCAAACTGTTTGACTGTTCGTTTACCGATTTTATTCTGCAAAATACTAGGAAAACAAGATATATTAATAATGTATTATATTAATCTTCAATAGCCCCTGTAATACATTATATAATTCTATAGTGGTTTAAAATGTGTTTGTTTTGGATTTTCTTTTTTTTAGCTTTAATATTAAGGACGAAATTGAAGAGTACAACAAACAAGAAACAACAGATAGTATCACACTTCAACCTATACCTCCCATGGAACAATATCAAATGTTTTCAAACGGAACCAATCAGTTTTCTCTTGAACAGTAAGTACTCATATATAATTATAGTGTGTATACAATGATTATGATAATATAGTTTTGCAAAATGCAAAGTCTCTACTTGGGCAAAATGAAAAAAAAAAGTGATTTGTTTTTTTTAAATTGTTTTAGGAACATAAATTGTGTATTCCCAGAATGTTTTTTTATTCTACTCTGCTCATCTAAAATGTAACTACCTATAAATATTTAAGACTACCATTATCATTAAAATAACTATCTAATATCTAGGTATATATAATAATAAAATATACTTCAAATATCTCACTAGAACTCACAGAAAAATAAAAGTTTTACTTTATTATTAATATATTAATGATTTTTGTTTTTGTTTTTTTTTTCTCTTTTTGTTAAAAAAAATAGTATTCATTTATATTTTTATATCAATAACTTGTTTTTTTAAAAATTAAAATGGATTTAAAACAATTTTATTATTTGATTCAATTTTCAGAATTCCAAAAAAGCCAAAGAGAGTTTCCTCCGATGTTAAAAAGTACCTGTGTTACATGTGTACAAAAACATTTTCTCGCAGCAATCATCTAACAGACCATATAAGGACACACACTGGTGAAAAGCTTTATTCTTGTATAGTTTGTATGAAAAAATTTTCTAGAAATAATCATTTAACAGCACATATGAGAACTCATACAGGTGAAAAGCCATTTTCATGTAATGTATGCCCCAAAGCATATAAAGGAAGGAGTAGTTTAATGTATCATATGAAAACTCATGGGTAAATAAAGGAATAAATTTAGTTCAATTGTTTAATGTGATCAATATTTTTTATAAAACATGAAAATATTGGAAGAAGTTCTACCTCATATCATAATAGTTAAAATTATCATTATTTTTTTTTTTTAATTTAAATTCATTTTTAAGAAATCTATTGTTTCTTAAACAATATATTGTACAAATATTAGAATCTAAATAAAATGGTGGAGCTTATAGTTTTAAATTAATGTTAATTTTTTTTTTTTCATTCACAAATTAGCTGTATTTGAATTGTGAATTTGTTGGCACACTGGTTTTTAATAGAATGTTGACTATTCTCTGCTAAACCAATTTCTGCTCAAAAATATTGTTTGTGATTTTTAATGTTTTTTTTTAAAAATAATTTTAGAATAACTGCTTTTACCAAAGTGAATAGATGTATTCACCAGATGTGGTCTGTTTCTAACCTGATCTATGTGTACACGCCTAATTATATTTTATTGTAAAGTTTAAGTTTTCAATAAGTGAATTTGTTTGATGTTAATACTTCTATAAATACCCCCTCCTGTTCAATGTGCATATCTAAATAAATGTCTGTAGGATTACAGTTCTAAATTTTATAATAAAGTGATCTGCTGTATATTTTCAAAGCTTCAGGTTTATTTAAAAAATATTTTATTTTTTGGTATTCAATCCTAAATGTACTTTGTGTATTTTTATTATTGTTATATTATAAGTTATGTATCATGCTATATGTTTAAGATATTTAACAAATGTATCTTTACTTATTTACTTAATTTAAATTAAAAGCTGTATGTAGATAAGATTAATCAGAAACTGGATTATAAGCAGTGCACATTTACACACTTCTCGCAAAAGAGTTATTTAAATTTGTAATATCATACTATGCTCAACACGAGTTGTTTTATTATGTTATTGTATGTCTTATTTAAATAAATTTAAAACAGCTGATGAAAAGTAGATATTAGTTTTTCAACGTCCCGAGATTTTTAATGTGCTTATAAATTTTACTTTTAAACACTTCCACAATCACAATTTTATTTGGAAAAAATGTTTGACGATAAAAAAAAAATTATTTTTATGTATATTTTAATCAAAGTTTCTATGGAAATAAACTCAAGGGCATGACAAATTGACTAGTTATTTTTTTAAATATGCATTAACCTAATTGTTTGGAATACTAAGGTATTTTTTGTTTGTAAAGACTGGACATTATAAATGATAAATTAGTTATCATGAGGTAACAATATTGATAATTATTATACTTTGTACCTAATTAAGAGTGTAGACACTTAAATGAATCATCAAGATACTTAAGATAAAAACTACTTAACCTACTTTTATTTAAGATAAAATAATATTAGTAAATATCTACCAATAATATATTTGATATCTAGGACATTTATTGTTAAACATTTATTTGAATATAAAATTATTTATTTTTTTGTCCAATTGTTTCTTAATGTGTAATAAATATAATAAAAATGTTGATTTATCATTGATTATTTGATACATTAAAAAGTACTTTTATAATAATAAGTAATGTTTAAGACAAATTATGTTATATACTAAAATAGTGTTAACTAAAATGTCTACTATTTGTAAAAATCAATTTACAAATTCTAGAATTTTCGACACTATTTATGGATAAAAATGGACAGTATGGTTGCAGGACACTATGGTTGCTTCCATATATTATCATGGCTGTTTACTGTATATATGTTAAACCATTAAATCACTACTAAATGTAGGTTGATTAGGTTAACTCAATATACAGGTATAATAATGTTATCTTAATAGTCTAAGCACCTAATACAACAAATACTACAATTGCAAATATGTATTTTACATTACTTATAGTTTACTTAATACATCTATAATAGTATTTATAGAAATTTATTTTGTTTTATTTTATTATACATTAACAAAGGTATAAATGTTTAAAAAATTATGAAGGGAGAGAAAATGTCCACAATAAAAGATTTGCCTAGCTCAAATTAAAAAATTAAATGTGATTTGATTGAAATAGACACACCTAGAAAAATAAATTTAAAACAAAATAATTCAATAATTCACATATCAAAATTAAAAAAAGGGTTAGTATTTTTAACACCCATAATAATGTTAAGAACTCGAAATATGCATAATTTTTCATTAATTGATTCCAAGGCAATGGTAACAATACGATTAAAAGATATGTTTCGTCCATGACCATTAAATGAAAAAAAAAGTAGCTTTAAATTTATATTATTTATTTACTAACAGCAAATACATTTTTAAATTCACAAAATTTGTCAA
The DNA here is from genome assembly GCA_956483605.1 of Tuberolachnus salignus. Classification (NCBI taxonomy): domain Eukaryota; kingdom Metazoa; phylum Arthropoda; class Insecta; order Hemiptera; family Aphididae; genus Tuberolachnus; species Tuberolachnus salignus. The sequence continues at coordinate 10,337,600 of OY101431.1, forward strand.
TCAAAAACCAGGTTTGAATATATTATTTTTCAGTCACATACAAAAAAAATTTGAGTCATCTGACTATAAAGAAAAAGCGTGTACTGTTTATTTTGATGTGATGCATGTAAAAGAATTTATAGAATATTCCATAGATTTTAATTTCATTGAAGGTTTTGAAAACTTATATTATTATGGGAAGACCAATATTGGACAAATTTTCAATTGCATATTTTCATGCTCATTCTAAAGTTAACAAAACCAATTTAAAAAATTTAATTATAGATGTTTTACAAAAATTATTTTATGTTGGATTGTGTTTCAATCAAAGCATTTTAAAATCATTACATTTTTCAGAAGATAGTTCATTTTTTTTTATCAACAACAATATTTTTTGTTTGATGTTCCATATTTGCATAAAAGTATTAGAAATAATTTAATTAATGCCTGTTTTATAAAATATAATAAAATAATCTCATTTGATGATATATAAAACACTATACCTGTTGGACAAACAAAATCATAAACATAGGTCTCTTATCAAAATAACAAATGCACATATTTACCAAAATTATACATGTTTGAAAAAATTGAATTCTAACTGAACAATTTCTAATTGAATTCTAACCGTTATCAAGTTGAATTATTCATAGATAAAAACAATGATAAAAACAATTACTTATACTTAATAAAAATTATACTTCTATTGATAATTACAGTAGACTTAAAGCACTATCAAATAATTTTAATAATGTAATAAATACAATTTTCAATATTTTTGAAAAGTATTATGAAAAATTATATAAATAAAAAGAAAATTAGATTTAAATTAACTGAGCGTGTAAAAATAATAAAACAGTTATAAAATAAATTTAATTGAACAACTTTAAAATATGCAAAAATGTTTTCAACCACGTCAAAATTAGCTAAACTTTCAAAATTAAAAATATTAAACCACATTTAAATATCGCACTTTATTCCTCATTGTGGGTCCTTGAACGAGCACGTACAATTCTATTAACACCATATAAAAAGAGGACGTTTACACACTTCAGCATAGTTTTCGTTTTACACCCAAACATGTTTATACCTTATGGTGCCTGAAAACTTATTTTCGAACAATAGTAGTTGGTTATATTACAAATTGAAAACGATAACATCATTGATAAATTAAAAAGTAGTTAACGGCTTAATTCAATAATTACAACAGTTTCTGATTTAGTGATTCTTAAAAAAAATATGATTATATTCTAAAATCAATGGTTTTACTATAGAAAAGTTTTTTGGAAGGATATGACTGTATTGATGATATAACTGCATCAGAAGTAACAATTAAACGATGAAGATCTATATTTGTATCAATTTGACTGGTTTTCCTTGTGAAATTTTCTCGAAAAAACTGTTATGCTTATCTCTCACTTCCTCAGATGGTATAATTACTTATTTTTCAGGTTACATGGCATATAAATAAATTATTCAGACTTTTGATAAAAACAATGGCTCTTGGCTCCATCAATTGTACAAAATAATATTGTTAAGTTTCAAAAATAACTACATAAGAAAAAAAATGAATGATTTAGTTTGATAAATTAATATAATAAATTTGGACTAATGAAAGTGATATCAGGGTGTATTGACCATTATATTTATATTTTAGAAGCCCTAATAAAATGTATAATTTTTAGAATATCGAAATCATTATCAAAAATTTAAATCTCTAGATATAATAGTTTAATAATGAAAAAAAAAAATCCTTGTAAAATAAAATGTTTTATGATGTATTATTATTATTAATTTTTTTTATTAGACATTTATTTAATATATTTGAATATGAAAATGTATGCTTTTTTTCATTAAGTTTCTACCTATGGTATAATGTTATATATTTTATTTGTATTTATTAATCAAGAGAGAATTTAGGGGAAGTAGTACTTGCCCCTCAGTGACATTATGGGCAAAAAAAAAAGACTACATGGGTTTTTTAACACTGAAATTTGCTATTTTTTCAAAATGCATTCTTAATTTATTAAGATGTTGTCAATAGTCATCCAATTTTTTTTAAATTTGTGTGTTTCTATGTTAAATCTAATATTCGATAGTGCAACCACAATCAAAAACTTTGAATTTTTAAATTCTCAATGATAAAAACCAATAAATGTGAAAGTCAAATCGTATAATACGAAAATATGGGTACAACTTATCAAACTTTGGCAAATCCATATTTTTTCCACCATTAGTTTAATTTAAATTATAGCAGCCAACCTAGGTTAGGTTAAGATTATTACTATTTGGAAAATTAGTTGATAATATTATTTTTGAAGAAATACAATTTGTTTATTTCTATTTACAAATAACTGGTTAAAGATAATAATTATTTTAAATTATTTTTATGCCAAAATATATTAAAAACAAATATAACTATAACTACAATAACTATAATTTTAGTCACCAAATATCCCTATGCCATGGGCTCTCTATATATTCTTAAATCAATGTTAATACTTATCAGTATCAGTATTAATATATAATTATCATAGGCAACAGTTACATATTAGGTTATCACACAAGACAAAAATGGATGCATCTAATAACAATAATAATTAATGATATAATTATAAGTATTTAATATTAGAAAAAAAAAATTACAATGTATCTGAGTTGATAATGTATGGTTATTTTGTTCAAAGTATCATTATTTTCAAAAAGAAAACCTTCCTTCTGCCACAATAGAAATAATAAGATGCTAAAAAAAAAAAAAAAAAAAAAAAAAAATTGTAAAAGAGGTCCATCCTTAAGTTATTGATGTATTTTGTTCATGTTCACTTGTCTGGTAGAAGTACAGATGTCTATTGTATTCTTTATAATATCTCAATAAAATGGAAATCTGTGCCTGAACATCCAAAGCAAAGAGCATAATAAAAAGTTGTTCTCCATTTACAGAGTTGCATAGGATACTGCACAGTTATGTAGTCAATTGATTTTTTTCTTATTTCATGCTGCAAATTTAAAAAAAAATAGAGATTAATTAATTAATTTTAATTATTATTTAAAAAAAAAAAATTAAAAACAGTTAATTGTACTCATGTGGGCTAAGTTTCTACTTAGATATTTATTTTATATTTGTCATAAAATTGTTTCTTATATTCATGGAAAAAAAAAAAAAAAAAAGATGATATTTAGAGGTTGGTTAAATTTGTTATTTTACCTTCGATAATTCAGAACTGAGTCAGCAAATTAAAATTATAATTTTTATATTTAGTGAAATAATTTGCTGTCCATGATACATGTTGTTTTTTAATTCATCATGTCCCAGCCAGCATACCGGTGGGGTTTCGAAACACACTTGGTATGATGCATCATAGATAAACTGCTAAAAAATAATTACAATAAGTTATATGAACAAAATTATTTATGGTAGATAGGTATGTACTCAACTTAATACTTAACACATTTTATAGTTTTGTATTATAATTTAGAAATTTGATCAATGCTGTTTAAGTGTGTTTCTGTTTTTAAATTCATCACAGTGCTGTAAGCAAAGTAAATTTGAAAATATTATTATACATAAAGTAGGTATGTAAGGAAGTCTTTTCAGTACCTAAGGTAGGTGATAGATTTCGGGTAGACAATTAGTAAGTTAGTATTTTTCAAAATGCTCTTGGACACTAGTTGACTGATATAAATACCACTTGATGGCAACTATTGATAAATATTAAAATAACAGACCATGCATACATAAATAAAAATTGGTTGTCTTTAGGCTTTAAGTTCAACAATTTTAAAAAAAAATAGTTTTTATCAGGTATGCAGAGCTTTAGAGTTATAAAATGAGTATGAGACTGAACACACACACACAGAATTTGTTAATAATTTGTAAATAATTATGTATACTTCACAAATGGTGACTATGATTACTTTCAATCTTATCAATATACAATATTAATCTAATATTAAAAAATATGAGAAAAATGTTCACAATAAAAAATTGATTGAATTATAAGTATTTAATACTAGAAGAAAAAAAATACATTGTATATGAGTTGAAACTACATGGTTTTATTTGTTGAAAATATCATTATTTGTAAAAAGAGATGTGTACCTTTTTCATGTTACAATAGAAATAATTAGTAAGGGGATGCTAAAAAAATAATAAAAACAATAGAGAGGTCTATCCTTAAATTATTGATGTCTTTTGTTCATGTTCACTTGTCTGATCGAAGCACAAATGTCTATTATATTCTTTATAATATGTCGATAAAATAAAAATCTGTACCTCGAACTTCCAAAGCGAAAAGCATAATAAAAAGTTTTTGTCATTCATACAGAGTTGTGTAGTCAATTTTAATGACGAAACCTATTATTTCTTTTTTCAAGCTGCAACATTAAAAAAAAAAAAAAATTATTAATTAATTTATTAATCTTATGCAGTTAAAATTTCTTGTAAAATGTAATGTAATTTTACTAATGTAAAATAATTAATAATTAAAAAACCAATATTTATTAAATTAATAAACTACTTTACATAGTTATAAAAAATAAGTTATTGCTGGGAAATGTGAAATTTAAATATGGATGGTAAATTATAAAACAAATAAAATTGTAATATTTCAAGATAATCATTATAAGTTATAATGATATTGTAAACCATGATCAGATCTTCAGTGAAGTTATATTAGCAAAAGAGTTTTAGTTATTAAAAGTTAAAGTATGGAAAGAGAAGAAATAAAAACTAAAACAAAAATTACAAGTAAAGATAAATGGGTGCAGCTATTCTGTCATTTCAAAGAAAAGGATATCCGAATCTACAATTAATTTTGCAGTATATATTTTGTATGCTTCTGCTCTAGTAGAAAGTTTTCTCACTTATGAATAACACTTGGCCCGATGAATGAAAATACAGTAGGAAGTTAAAAATAACAGTAATAAAATATTACTAATAATTATTTTGTATTGATTAATTAAAAAAAGAGTATACTTATATTTAATCAAAGTATTTCCATAAGTTTTATATCTATATAAAAAAAAAAGTTCATTCAATATCAGGATTTCAAAATCTGGCAACCCTATTTATTAAGATAATTTACTACATTTAATGTGTGTTAAATTTCTTCTACTTTTTGTATTACTCAATTTGAATAATATTACATTTTTATTGTGATTGGATAAATCAAACTCACTGGTATATACTGAAGCTGTAAATATATGTCAACACTAGAGTTGGGCTTGGGTCGTAGATTTTGTAATTATTCATCATTCATAAGTAGATAGTAGATTTTATTTTATTTTTGTTAATTTTTTTATTGTTGTGAAATTAAAATAAAATTGAACTCTCATAAAGTATAAATATTGGAAATATAAATATAATGTGAGAAGTAGTAACATATATAAATTTAGGCAGGATAATGAAAAGTTTTTAAAGAGAAATTAACAAATCGTCACTTGTACATTATTAATAACAAGTAACAATAATTCGATAGGGCGCAGCAAAGCGTAGTTTTTGTGATTGGCTAGTTAGAACGTACATGCACATATTGAGTGGCAAAGGAGGTCAGAGCAGCACTGCGCCATCGTTATTTATTATTTGCGACACAGTTTACTGCAGACATACAGTGCGCTTTTAGTGAAAAATAGGTAAAATATACATTTTTTGCTCCTAAAATCGACCATGGAGGAAAGTAGTTTAGAAAATTATTTGTCAGAAAATTCCAATGACAAATTGAATTTACTGTAACTTTTTTTATCAGAAATTCACTCTACTACAAATTTATACGAATATAACAAAACAAACGAGTTTATCTAATTTGTAATCGGAATCAGAACTTGAATTTATAACATTTTCAGCTATCATGTAGTTATAGTGTCACACATATTAAATTCCGGCAGACATTGAAAACCAAAGATGGAAAAGTCGTTATCAGTAAAATGTTATATACTCATATGTCGTATAACGTAGCCCGAACAAAGAATATTATCAACGACGGGCGTAATTTGACGGTTAACCCGGTTATATTTGTTATCAGACGCGGTCATGGTTAGGATTTTATCAATGGTTACAACTTCGGTAAAAACGACGTGTTTATGGCATAGATAATAAAATTCTGTATTATCTATGGTTTATGGTTATTAAAAATAATATCGATTGATAATAGCCGTGCAAAGAGTTAATTCTTTTTGTGACGATTTATATAAAATTTCTAAATTATCTTATATACCCGTGTAATGTTTGTTTGAAAATTGTTATTATTTTGTGAAGTTAATTGTAGATTAAAATTGTATTAGTATTTGTGTATAATGGAAGTAGCTTTGTTAAATGTACCGCCGCGTTCGAAACAATTAAATTCTGAACGTTTAATTATGTATTACGATTTTCGTAAAAGCTTACATTTAATTTTTTATATTACACACAAGACGTCGACACCAGAATACATTTTCCGACCGCCAACTGTAACGAAATTAAAAAATGTATTTATGATTAATAATCAAATAATTACAATAATAATTTATTCGGTAATCCGAAAACGATGTCGCGGACAATCGGTGGTGCTGTCCTCTTCCGGGGACTACGAAAGTGACAAAGTCGAAACGTATTTTCCGGTGGCCGCCCGCGTTGCGCGTCGTGACTGCGGTTCGCGCTGCCGCAGAGGCACGTAAAATCAATAATTTTAGTTGCCAATGTTCACGTCGTAGCGTCCGCCGACAGCTGACCCCGTGAGTCGCTCCACCCCACGGGGAAGTAAACTTATAATAAAAATGAAACAAAATTATACCTCTATCGATCGGTCGCCCCCGCCGCCGCCGACATCGCCACCGTCGCCGTCGCCCCCGACGCCGCCGACATCGCCACCGTCGCCGTCGCCGCCGCCGCCGCCGTCCCATGTTCAAAGACGACGCAGACGCAGACGCCGACTGCTGACTCCGTGAGCCGCTCCACCCCACGGGTAAGTAAACTTATAATAAAAATAAAACAAAATTATACCTCTATCGATCGGCCGCCATCGCCGCCACCCCCGCCGACGCCGCCATCGCCGCCACCCCCGCCGACGCCGACATCGCCACCGTCGCCGTCGCCGCCGTCCCACGATCAAAAACGACGCAGACGCCGACCGCTGACTCCGTGAGCCGCTCCACCCCACGGGGAAGTAAACTTATAATAATAATGAAACAAAATTATACCTCTATCGACCGGCCGCCATCGTCGCCGCCCCCGCCGCCGCCGACATCGCCACCGTCGCCGTCGCCGCCACCGTTGCCACCGTCGCCGTCGCCGCCGTCGCCGTCGCCGTCGCCGCCGCCGCCGCCGCCGCCGCCGCCGCCGTCCCATGATCAAAGACGACGCAGACGCCGACTGCTGACTCCGTGAGCAGACCCACCCCACGGGGAAGTAAACTTATAATAAAAATAAAACAAAATTATACCTCTATCGATCGGCCGCCATCGCCGCCACCCCCGTCGCCGTCGCCGCCACCGCCCCGTGAGCAAAGACACCGCCGACCGCTCTCGTAGCGGCGTCTCCACTAGCAGTATTATACTTACGCGACGTCAAAGCTGTTCTCTGCTGCTGCCGCCGTATCGACTTGCGGTCACTTCTTCGCCGATCGCCATTGTTCCCGGAACAAAGCGTCTTTTTCGGGCAAACGGTGTGACTCAACGAATATTACAGAATGGAAGGCTTTCTGTACCTGCAGACCGGCCAGTCTTCGTTCGTACATCACAATGCAATCGAGGTGAGTTACCCTACTTCGTATTCTCAGTAAAAAATTAATGCCGTCATTACTTGTCGTTCCGTCCGATGGCGGGTGTTGGTACCTGTAGTGGCCGTTGGACACGGTCCACCAACAACAGATTCGTGTATAGTCGACGATACCTCCGAAACCGACCTAACCGCGAAAACTATTTGAATAGGAAACAGTTTCTTTCTGACTTCCACCCTTGACCACCGCGGTGTCCCATCGCAGCTAAATTCAAATTACGCGAACCGCACCGAAAGGTTCTTCACATCAGTGGTGGGCGTCCATTTGCCATAAAATAAGAAAAAGTTTTTTATTGAACCAACCACCCACCTATCTATTTACAAACATAGACACCTACTTTCATAGCATGTCCTTACAGCTAAATATGAAATAATATACTGGTTTTAGAGAAATTTTTTAGGATTGTCAAATAAAATTAACCGAACTTTGCTCGGAATTGGTTTTCATTAGCAATGATTTATTGTTTCGTGCAGATATAAATTAAATTGTTCTCTATATGCCACCTTTTTCTATATTATCAGTTTTTTTATTCTAAGTGCCAGATGGTTTTCTATTTTTCCATTTCACATTTCAAGTGTTAAACGTCATATTTCAGTACCGCATAAATAGATGTGATCTTAGTGATTTTCCAGTTACCTTATTAGATATTTCTATATTTTACTAATCCAACAAACTGCTTAGGTATTATTACAACTGTTAATTTTTAAAATTTACACAACAAAAAAAATAGAATCTCTTTATATATCCAGTTTTTACATCCAACGTTTAAATTTTTTTCTTTTTTAATAATGCAGTATTTTACATTTTACTAATTTAAATAATTAATATTTCTAATGCATTCTACCTAAGTTATAAAAATGTCCAAAATCTTCTCATTGCTAATCCTCTAGTAAATTAACAATTAATAATTAATGTTTTAATTTACATTCACAGGTAATTAGTTCACTTGCCTATAAGTAATTCGACTTTTGGTCAAAGTCATCAACTAATGCTTATTTCTTCGTTTTTTTAATAACAAATACATTATCATAAAACCAACACTTGCCATTAATAAATCTTCTGCTACTTCACATTTTACTTTTTTTTTTTTTTCATTTTTACAAGTAATATACAATCTGTATCATTGATACAATAAGAATATATGCTAAAATTACATTCACAGACAAATTATTTGATGAAAGGAGCCACCCATTGATGACACTTTCTATGGTTATTAATTATTTACTTAAATTATTATTATTATTATTTTTTTTTTTGTATTTTATTGTAGCAAATCACGATACCACTTGCGCTTTAGGCGTCTTGGGGGATTACCTGGTATGGTAGCGGAAGCCAATTTTTGGATTAGTGGATTCCACATTTTACTTAAATTTGATAATTTAGGAAAATATAGTAAAATAAATTATGTACTCATATGTATAGTCTGGACGCGGCTTAATGTATGGCTACGGTTATTAATTAATTTTATTACGTGATTTTGCATTGAAAAAAAATACAATTTCAAAGTTTTTTTTTTTTTTTAATAAAACACTTATTTGTTACAGGAGACGGATCATACGGGCGCACCGATTACATATTCTTTGAAAATTCGATGGAATTTGTCTATAGTCGGAAACCGTCTGAAAACATTTACTAAAGGATGGAAATTAGACTTTCTCGCGATTGAGGATATGGCCAAGGCGGGTTTTTACTATACCGGAATACAGGATACCGTGAAATGTCTGTACTGCCCGAAAGAGTTTCAGTACTGGAAAAAAGGCGACATTCCCCTTGATGTGCATAAACGCGAATCTCCCAATTGTCCATTTTTCATAGAAGAAGATGGTGCATACCTATATACATATATATATATATATATATTATTTACGATAATACTAACCAGGGTTCTGAACTTGTAGCATTCGCATAATTTTATTATTTATTGTAAAATATAGCAGTCGGCGATATTAATTCATTTCTGGTTATAATTTTTATGTAAGCATAAATATAGCTAAGAAGGATATTATTACAGATTTGTTCAAACTTAAAAGTAAAAATGTTGAATTTTTTATTAGATTATTAATGTAATACTTGAACATACTTAAATAATTATTATTTATTAAGAAATATTTTAAATGCATATTTTAGCGCTTAGTATTATGTTTTAAAAAGCTACAAGCACCGAACCCTGATAATAACTATTGAAATAATTTTGTTGTCTTACTTTTCATCAGAAAAAAAAATGAGTCGGGAAAAAGAAGTTATGAAGTTTCAAGATTTTCTGCTCGCTATCGGTGTCACTCAGTTTACGAGAGTATTAAGGAGAAATAAGATGTTTACTTATTTTGATTCTCGCTTGACCACATTCGGCAAATGCAAAAAATATTCCCAGCAGGATATTTACAATTTCTGTAAAGCAGGATATTTTTTGAAAGGTAAATCTAAGTTTTATGCCTATTTGTAATAAAATAACATTCTATTAATACCGTACAATTATTATTATTAATTTCTTTTCTTTTTTTGTTGTTTATTCAAGGTGAAGGGGAAGCCAATGAAAAGATTATCTGTTTCTGTTGTAACAAAACTTTGTCATCTTGGAAAACCGGTTTTAACCCTTGGCTTATACATGCACGCCAGTCTGCTAATTGTTCTTTTATACAGCTCCTTATGGGTAAATTATATGTGAAAAATGCTATAGCGCTGTCTAATGAATCATTTGCCTTGTTGGAAATGATCCCAGAGGTTAATATTTCTTAAATTATTTTTAATTATTACAGTTTTCAACAGATCAATTAAAAAATTAATTTATTGAACTGTTGGTTAAAAAAAATATATATCAAATCTACAAACTATAATAGGTAGTCACAGTTACAGTTGAAAGTACAACTTTTATGTCCTTTGTAGTAATTTGTTAGGTAGAATGATTTAAATTTTAATTGTTTTTTATAATTCAAGTTAGGTTATGCAAATAAATTAGATATCTAATGTTAAAGTAAAATGATTACAAAAGAATTTAGCCTGACCTAACCAATAAAATAACACAAATCTAAGTTTATGAATTTGATTAATTTCATACAATGTCTTTGTACAATATTTTGTATATAAATATTTGTTCATGCAATTACAATAAATAACTTTTTTTTTTTTTTTTTTATCAATGTGAAAATTCAATTGGAAATAGTATAAGATAAAGTTAGTGATTTGAATTTGTAGACTATGTCTAATGTTCCCTACCTAGAATAGTTGACTTATTTCTGATAATTACAACTGTGTTGTAATTGTTAATTGTTGTTGTTTTTAACTTACAGTTTTCTAATTTGTTAATTTTTATAAAAAAAAATTATGGATTATATTTTAGAATTTGTGTAAAAGTTATGATTATTAAAACTGTGTCTTGTTGTTTTTTACAGATACGTTTTTCAAACTTGTACAAGGCTCTTACCTCTGGTATATCCAAAGATACAAAGAGGTAAGTTTTATTAAACATTTTATTGTTACATTGTTTAACCTGAAATTTAAATTGATAATATATCACAGTCTACCCAAAAACCTAATATCAATTTTATTATTTTTTAAATGACATTTTAATAATTATATATTTCATAGAGCAATTACTTTCGAATTGAACAATATACACATTTTTTATTTACTGTTTTAGCGACCAAGGTGGATCAAAAAAAATTTCGAGCTCGAAATGTTTAATTACGCATCACTTCCAGTTAAACAGTTCCGAAAAAGATCCGTTGCTCGTCGTGCCCGATTCGATGCTCTGCAAAATTTGCCTCAAGGAACAATTGGCCGTTATTTTCTTTCCTTGCGGTCACATTATCGCTTGCGTCTCGTGTGCCGTGACCCTGAAGGAGTGTGCCGTGTGCAGAGAGAAGTTCAATATCATTATGAGAGTGTACATAGAATTGGCTAAAACAGAAAGCTTGTCAAATAACGATTTAGAGTCGAAGTGCTCGTCGTCAACTGATGTACAGCCCGTGGATCCGATGCTATGTAAGGTTTGTCGCAAAGAAGAAATGTGTATTGCTTTTGCGCCGTGTAGACATGTAGCCTGCTGCTATGAGTGCGCAACGAAAATCAAAACATGTCTTATATGTTCTACACAATATTATGGTCTGATACAAGTATACCTTTAGGTTCGACCAATTCTCGATTCCCACATAACAAAGTTGATAAACACTAAAAATATTTAATAATTATATTCTAAAATAAAAAAAAATTATAAATATAACTAAACAATTCAGTATTTCTAGTTTCAATTTAACATAATAATTATCCCGTGGAATAAAAATTTTAGAATTGGTTGAATATGATTAGTTGCATTTAGCATAATTTTACTGGAATATATATTATATTGAGATTCTGTAGCATTATTGTAATATTATTCAATATAAATGTAGAAGTGATTATATAATCTTTACTAACTCTTTTTTTTGTAGAAATTTGTCTCGTACAGTAACATTTGAATATATTGAGTGTATATTTAAAAACTAATATAATTCTATATTCATCAAGTTTTTTTTTTTTCTATCAACTCTTTACTTAATAATATTTGATTGAATAATACTATGTGTTTATTTTAAGATAATTATTTAATTTTTTTAAATATTATCTTGTTTAATAAGTATTCAATAGAAATTTACAAAGTTTTTAATACATTTAAGAAAATGTATTAAATCCTAATAATATATGTAATATATTCGTTAAATTTATTTTTTTTCTTAAACGAATTAGCTTAAACTACAAAGGTTATATTAGCTATATAATAATTTTACATATTACTTACAATTGTTTGTTCTTTGTTTTTTTGTTATTATTTGTATACAATTTCTTTTTCTTAATTTCTAAATTAGTTTATGTAAGTCTTGTTTTAAAAATTGTATTATTCTGTTATTTTTTTTTGCTTATATTTGTGGGCCTATGATATTTCGTATAGTTGTTTTGTTGTCTTTTCTTGTTTCATATTGAGTTAGTATATGTTATAGTTGAGTTAAGTGATTGGTTGAATACAATGTTCTTCCTATGCCATCAAACGTTGTATGGTAAATTCATTTTTTTTTTTTTTTTTTTTTTTGTTTTATGTCAAATAATTTCTCAGTTATATTCTATTAATTATAATATTAAGTGTTTATTTTAAGGCATTTTTTTTAGTAAGAAATGTAATCATTTTATAAATTATTGTATTGTCTAATAACTTACTCAACCTTTAGAACTTTTTAATGAACCTAATGTTGAAATATTTAATCTCCATTACGGTTTTTTTTTTTTACCATTTGATCTTCGGTGATATTAATGTGTGAGTATATATAAGGTAAATATTGTACGTGTGTCCAATCGCGATTTGCCGTAAAAATAACCGTAATTATAACACTGTTAGCAATAGTTGCGACAGCGTTTACTACTCTTATCATTATTATAATAATACGTAATGTTTACGATATGATTGATGTATAATAATAATAATAATAATAATGTCGCCGCCGTAGTATTATAATCCGTTTAAAATACGATAATATATATATATATATATATTCCGAAACATAGTGTTAATGTTATTACGAGTACGCAATAGAGAATATAATTCATATTGTATAATTATAATATAATGCGCGTGTGTAATGTATATATATATGCTAGTAAAAATTTGAATAGGGTTTATTTTTAACGCGTTGTTTTATCAACAATGTTTTATTAACCTAACCTAACCATATTGAGTGTATATTTATGCAAACATTTTTAAAAATGTATTTATTTTGTAAATGTTTATGGTGGTAGTCATTTTCTCCAATTTTGTAAAATTTGCAATTGTTTTTTTTTTTTTTTTTTTTTTTTTTTTTTTTTTTTTTTTTTGTGCTTTTTAATGAACTTCGAAAATAAAATTTTCCCACTAATCTACTGCCCAATACCCATTTACGGTCATTTTTACTACCCTTTTAGACCAATAATCCCGACGGTGCGGTGCTTGGATGGATGGATTTGAATTTTGTATTGTATTTTAATTTTTTAGGTTTTGATAGGGGATTTTTGATATTGAACTTTATCGTTAAAATATTGATAGGTGAAACTTAGTGAAAAAAAAAAACATATCATTAAACATTCAATTTTTCGAATATTCAAAAACACCTTGATCTAAACTTAAAAATTAAAATACAAAATTAAATTCGTCAATCCCAAGACTAGCTTTTGGGTAATTTTGGGTCCTGTCCAAATTTCAATTATATTCTTTTTTTTTTTTTACATTTTTTATTTACTCATATTCCTCTGTAATATTAAAATGTATTTAGTGTATATTTAAGCTAACATGTTTAAAAATGTATTTATTTAGTGCTTAATATAAATGAGAATAATATTATTATTATCCAAATATATTGTAAATATTCTCCAACTTTTCCTTTTTTTTCGTCACCGAACAATTAATTTGCCAGTCGTATTTGATATACATTTTATGATATTTATATCTTAACGGGATGTAATCGTTTTATAAAGCACTGATGTATTTTTTAATACCGGTTCAATTTGGAAATTGAGCGAAAAAACTAATATGTCTTGGATGTACGCATATTACTGTTATATAAAACAAACAAAATTGGTTTTCAAAAAAATCATCATTAATCGTTAGAACATTTTGTAATTCTCGATTCGTTTAATGTATCATTTAAGGCGGTAGCATCCGTTGTCAGCTGTATGGGACCGCTCCAGTCATGGCGAAATAAATATAGAAAAATTATTTATCCGCCTCCATTGATCCCCGTCGACCAGAGACGACGGCCAACCTGCTCACGTTGTAGCGTCACCGACCACGTTTTATATGCGTACCGTACAGTATTGCCCATGACACTAGCGTCTCGGCCGCTGTCACTGACACGTTAACTTTTTTACGTTCATCCCCTGTTGCCAAGGCTCGTGGCGTTAAGAATTCCAGGACGGATTAGGAACCGAATTTAGGCAGGGAGATTATCTAGGTCACCGTCTCATTCCCGCCCGGAATCTTTTTTTTTCTAGATTTCCAACAAAAAAATACAACACGAAATAAATGTAAATGTTAAAAATCATCACATCGCCAAAATATAGTGTTCTTATAGGGTTTAGTAACTAATAATTAATATTATATTCGAACAAGTCTATAAAATCATCGAGCCACCGGATCACAGTATGATTCAGGCTGTCTGGAAAATTCCCATTTCAAGACAATAATTTTTAAACGCTTGTTTAATACTTGTGGCGTACAGCGGGAATCGGCGTTAGTTCATTTGATTTTTTCCACTTCATAATTTGAAATCGTACCCGCGCAATGATAATATTATCTTGTACACAAACAATAGTTAAATATTTTATCAATGGTATTAGGGTAAATATTGACCACAACTTTTACTATGTTGCATATATTTTATGGAACGTATTAAAAAAAAATATGATTGAAAATTGTTCTTTTTTTAAAATACTATTTGTTTCAGGAAACATTTCCATCTCCGAATCGTTTGGTTGAAGCAATTCTTCTAATCATAAACTACAGTAAGTTTTATTCTATTAATACTATACAAATATTGTTATTAATTTGTTTTCTTTCGATGTTGTAGATAGTCTGTTTCTGTTGTAACCAAGGTCTTTCATCTTGGAAAAGTGGTTGTAATCCTTGGCTTTGGCGTGCACGTTGTTATAAGAGATAATACTGTTCCATAACAATGTTATATTATGTTATCAATTTTCTGTATACTCATTTTACTTTCACTTCACTTATATGCATACGTGTACTGTACTTTACGCCATTCAATTTTGGTTATAAGAAGTTTCATCGTATTGACATTATAGGATCAAGGTAAATGTGTGGTATTGTAATATTCTTATTGTCACCTAGACTGTATGTGTTACTCTAAATTTGCATCTGTCCTGAGTGAACACAACACACGCCAGTCTCCTAATTGTACTTTTATACAATTCATTATGGGTAAATTATATATACGAAAAATGTCGACTTGTTAGAAACACTCCTAGAGGTTAGAATTCCATTAATAATTTTAATTATTATGGTTTACAACAGATCAATCCGAAAAATAAATTATTGCCAAAAAAAGAAACCTACTAATGAAATGTAGTTACAGTTGAAAGTATAACTGAAATAACTGTCTGTCATTTACAGTAAATTATTATGTGAAATTTCGTTTTATTTATCATTTATAGCCGTATGTCGGCATAACAGGGTTACGTTCAACCCACCTTCGCACCAAACAAAAAATTTACGGTAAAAGGAACCCAATAGTGACGTAAGAAATGAGAAAAAAAATTTTAGTAGCACCCTTCTTTGGTAGGGTACCTACAATATTTTACAATGTGTAAGGCCGATGCGAAATCATGGAAAGATAATAGTAAATATCTTATGTATTATAATATTTAAGTATTTAATCAATAGTATCATAACTTTCAACTGCGTTGCACATATTTATAGTTATTAATTCAATTTAATATAAGTACCTATCTGCTAAATGTATGAAACGTATTAAAAAATATGATTTAATTAGTTACAGGAACATGTTCCATCTGAAAATCTAAGGATTGGACCCAGTACTTCGGGCCCTCCATCTTCTACTTCAAACAATTGTTGGAATTTGTCTCTTGTTGAAAACCGTCAGAAAACTTTTGAAACAGGATGGAAAGTAGCTTTTCTTACAATTGAGGAAATGGCTAAGGCGGGTTTTTACTATTCGAGAACAATGGATCTCGTAAAATGTGTGTCCTGTCCGATAAGTTATCAAAACTGAAAAGAAGGCGACATTCTCCTTGATGTACATCAACGCGAATCTCCGATTGCCAATTCTTCACAGACGAAATAGGTATTCACAATTATAATATATATATATATATTTAAATGACTATTATAATAATTTTATTTTCTTACTTTTTATTAGGTGCAAAGAAGACCCATGAGAAAGCATATAACATGTACAATCTTGTGAAATCTCGCGGTATTAGTCAATTGACGAAGATAGACGAAAATAAAAAAGCGTTCATTCAACGGAAACAAAAACTATTCCAAGCGAGATATTTACAATATCTGTAAAGCTGGATTTTTTTTTGATGAGTATAAATTCCACTTTTATGGGGATTTTGAATATTATACATCCCGCAGTAAATCCGGATGATTTCAATATTAAATTACAAAAAATATTATTTTTATTTTTTTTGTTTCAATATTTATTTATTTTTTATTTTATGTAAAAAATGAATTTATTTTTATTTTAACACATATAAATATAAAGTATAAGAGTTAACATTTCATGTTCAATAAAAAAAAAATACTATTTTATATACACAAGTATTGCCAAATGACCTTCAGTGCAATGTATACATTCTTTTAGTCTGAACTGGAAATTTTGCATGACCTCTTGCAGCATATTAACGGGAATAGCTTCAATCTCGTCCCGAATGCTTTGTTTGATTTAAGGCACTCCTATAAAAAATCACAAGCCGTTAAATCGGGATAGCAAGGGGGCCATGGAATATCCCCGTTCCGTGAAATGACAAGGAACAAAGCATCCACAGATTTCATCGAAATTCTTGTAGTTTCACTTGTTACCCCGTCTTGCTGGAAAAATGTTTGTTCATTAAATGGAAAACGGGCAGGTTGTGGTGTCAAAAAGTTATGAATCATTGTAACGTATCACTCAGAATTAACGGATACTGCATTTTCATCTTAATTCATGAAATAAATAGGCCGATTATTCAAGTGTTTGCGCCGCACAGTTTGCGAATCGCTGATAGGTTATCTCTTGTTTTATCTAATGTATTAATTGTTTATTAGCAATTATTCATTAAAAGTTTAAAATATTATACTATACATGTGTACTTTTATTTATTGATAAATGTATAACTGTTTTAAGAATTGGTTACTGTTTTCGAATTACTAATTATAAAAAAAGTGAATCTATCAAGTTACATTATACAGTACCTACGGGCATTCATGTATTTAATAATGGGGTTCTGTCGGAATATACAAATTAGTTGTATACATGTACTACACATACTACTAAATAATATTAATATTAATATAATTAAAGTGGATTATTAAATTTATTTAATTTATTTTAAATAAAAATGAGGTTGGTGCTCTAAAGGTTGAGGTGATTTTTTTTGTTGAATCTTGGATATGATCATGTGGGCCACTACATTGTATTTTTCCCGGGCCGGTGTGGCCATGTCTATCCGCTCCTGATGATGGCAGCTCATTTTTATTAGTCCTACCCACTCGGCTGCTTTTCCTCCCAATCTTTCTCATTATTAACTAGCTCGATTTTAGTATTGAAATACATACATATTGCGAACGTTAAACGCGTAGTGAATATCAAAAAATTTCGATCGTCGTGGAAAAGAGATAAAAATAATATAATGCGTATAGTTGTTGATAATTCGAGTTATATGCCCGGGCGCGGCAATATTTGAAATAATAACCGCTGCTCCGTTGTCATGGCGAAACAGATATATATATATACATATATGTATATATATATATATACATATATATATATATATACATATATATATATATATATACATATATATATGAAAATGTCTAACCTCCTTGACCGAGCATCGTGGTATCGATTAATACGGACGATGACGTCATCGTCGCTGTTGCCGTCGCTGCTGCCACCGTTACCGCCACCATCGCTGTCGCCGTTGCTGCTACCGCCGTTGCCGTCGCCGCCGCCGCCGCCGCCGCCGACGACCATCCCTATTGTGGCGTACCCTAGCGATATTCATTAGTTACACGTATACCGTCTGTGGCGTCGGCCTTTGTTTGCGTATTCGTTTCATTTTATTTGCTATTGATTTTTTTGATGACCGTCTTGTTATATTCCACAGCACAACTTCGCACGTTTAATTCCGCCTGAAGAATTGGTCTGTCTTTTCGCGCAATATAACGTAATAACCGAACTAGACGAAATGGACAGCTATGTATACAATCAAAGCGGAATGTCCGTGACCGTGCAACCCATTGCCATTAAGGTAAGTCGTCTCGGATACTATTATCTTATATACATATTATAATATTTAAATATTTAATCAATGGTAAATTATAATAAAAAAAAATAAATGGGTAACAAATATCGTAACATTTAAAACTGCGTAACAAATATGTACGCAGTGACCTAATTACCGGGGTGTGGCTGGTACCACCCTTTTTTTTTTGGGAGAGGGGTTGTACCGGCAACACCCCCGCCTCCCGGAAACACCGTGAGGCACTACTTCGAGAGAAAATTTATTCCGGTACCGGGAATCTGACCCGTGTCTCCTGGGTGAAAGCCAGGTATCCTAGCCACTAGACCATACCGGATGGATTGGCTGGAACCACCTGGCGTAATATGAAACTATACTCAAATCCTATGAAAATGTAATTCTATTTCAACGATGGAAAAATATATAGCGTTATGTAATAATTTGTTTGTCATCGAATAAGAATAGGTTGGGTGTGCGAGCGAAGTGAATGGATTTGAATATGACATGACCTAATTTGTCTTATTGATCATAGAACCTATAAAAACTTTACACCCACGGCCTTAATTGAAAGAAAAAAAATTCAGAGGGGGTTCACCATTTTTTTTAATATAGATACTGGACACTCATCATACAATAGTCAATAATCAATATTAACTACTATAATTTGTCTACTTATAAAAAAATTTGGAGAGTTGGGATCCGGAACCCTGGACCCCACACCTCCCCAATTATGACCTTATTTGCACCTTCTAAAATGTAATAAAATTACACTAATGTATGTACGATTATTAATTCAATTTGAATTTAAGTGCCTATCCGCTAAATGTATGAAACATATTAAAAAAATATGATTTAATTAGTTACAGGAACATGCTCCATCTGAAAATCTAAGGATTGGACCCAGTACTTCGGGCCCTCCATCTTCTACTGCAAACAATTCTTGGAATTTGTCTCTTGTTGAAAACCGTCAGAAAACTTTTGAAACAGGATGGAAAGTAGCTTTTCTTAAAGCAGAGGAAATGGCTAAGGCGGGTTTTTACTTTTTGGGAACATTGGATCAAGTAAAATGTGTGTACTGTCGGATAAGTTATCAAAACTGGAAAGAAGGCGACATTCCCCTTGATGTCCATAAACGCGAATCTCCTGATTGCCCATTCTTCACAAACGACTTAGGTGTTAACAACTATAATATATATATATATATATTTAAATGACTATTATAATAATTTTATTTTCTTACTTTTTATTAGGTCCAAAGAAGGCCCACGAGAAAGCATACAACATGTTGTACAATCTTGTGAAAACTCATGGTATTAATCAATTCACGGTGATAGACGAAAATAAAAAAACGTTCACTAATATGGAGTCTCGCTTGAATTCATTCAACGGAGACAAAAAATATTCCAAGCGGGATATTTTCAATATCTGTAAAGCTGGATTTTTTTTGAGGGGTATAGATTCAACCTTTATGGGAATTTTTGTTATAATATTCTATTAGGAACTGAACAATTATTATTAATATAAATTAATAAATTTTTTTTGCTACACTGTTATTCAAGATTGCAGCGATGGAACTACAAAAGAGATTACCTGTTTCTGTTGCAATCTTGTTCTTAAATCTTGGAAAGGAAATTTTAATCCTTGGCTTGGTCATGCACGTCTGTCTCCTAAATGCAGTTTTATACAGCTTTATATGGGGAAAGTATATGTGGAAAATACTGTAGCGCTGGATGTAGCATCATACAACTTTTTAAAAAAGCTCCCAGAGGTTAGTATTTCTTTAACAATTTTAATTATTATAGTTTACAACAGATTTATTGGAAAACTAGTATATTGGCTATAAAAATAATACCTACAAATGAAATGGAGTAACAGCTGAAAGTATAACTGAAATTATTTTGTGTCATATATAGTCAATTATTAGGGAGAATTTCTCTGTTTCTTTTTATGTCAATTTAATTGATTATAATGATAAACTATTAATATTACCTTTACTTTTTCACTTTGTAAATGAAGGAGAAAAAAAATAATAGATTTTATTTTAGAATTAGTGTAAAAGTGGAGGTATGGTTCTTATTATTAAAATGGTGTCTTCTTGTTATTTTACAGATACGTTTTATAACTGACAACAAGCCCATTAGAATTGGCAGAAATTCAATAAGGTTTGTTTTATTACACATTTTATTAATAGACTGGTAATATTTCTTTACTATGAATAATTAGAATAACAAAATTGTTCATTTAAAATTAAATTAAATTGTCTAATAATTTAAATTCTAAATTCTATCATTAAACTGATTAAAACCTATAACCCAATATTTAATTTTTGAATAACAGTTGTACAAATCAAAAATATATATGTACCAGAATTGTACTTATTTAATAATTATACATTATAATCCATATGGGTAATTGCTTTCAGATTTAACAATTTTACATTTTCTTTATTATTTAATGAATGTATGTTAATGAATACACTTTTTACTTATATACATATATACATTTTTTAGGCAACCACCCATGCCAAAAGGGGATTTTAATATTCCGCATTATTACCAGATGACTAATTCTGAAAATGATCCGTCGCTCGTCGTGCCTGATTCGTTGCTCTGCAAAATTTGTCTCAAAGAACAATTGGCAGTTATTTTCCTCCCTTGCGGTCACATCATCGCGTGCGTCTCGTGCGCTGTGACCCTGAAGGAGTGCGCCGTGTGCAGAGAGAAGTTCAATATCATTTTGAGAGTTTACATAGATATGAAGAAGAAAAAACCCAGTGAGTCTAAGGAGGATTGCGTTGATCCGTTAATGTGCAAGGTTTGTGAAAAAAAGGAAATGAGTGTTGCTTTTGCGCCATGTAGACATGTAGCCTGCTGTATTTTGTGCGCAGGAAAAAGGACTTCATGTTTGATATGTTCCGTGAGTTGTTTTGGTTTGATACAAGTGTACTTGTAAGTTTGATTGATTTCCAATTGAAATAACAATGAATGGTAGATTTTTTTTTTTTTATGGCTATACAAAATAATAATTAAAGGCAAACAATTAAACTGTATCCTATATTCATCAATTTTTTTTTTTTTCTGTCAACTAAATTCTCAGTTATATTCAATCAAATATCAATGTCTTTTTTTTGGTGAATTTTTAAAAAAAAAAAATTTTAGTCTTTAATTCTTTGCTTGTATGAATTAAGTCATACAATTATTATATTTAAATATATAGAATTGCAATATGCAAAGTTTAATGTTTGTGTCAAAATATCTTTATAGTATCATATGATAATTAAAATTAGAATGTTTAACAATTTACTTATAATTAATAATCTACTATATGATAATTAAAATTAGAATGTTTAAGCATTTACTTATAATTAATAGTCTACTATATGATAATTCATATTAGAATGTTTAAGCATTTACTTGTAATTAATAATCTACTATATGATAATTCATATTAGAATGTTTAAGCATTTACTTATAATTAATAATCTACTAAATGATAATTAAAATTAGAATGTTTAAGCATTTACTTATAATTAATAGTCTACTATATGATAATTCATATTAGAATGTTTAAGCATTTACTTATAATTAATAGTCTACTATATGATAATTCATATTAGAATGTTTAAGCATTTACTTATAATTAATAATTACTATAAGAATAAAAAAAAAAAAAAATGTACATTAGTAATCCTGAGATAGTTATTTTCTAATTTTTGCCATATTTTAGTTTTATTTTTTACTCTGTTTCCTATAGTAATAATATTTAATAATATATATACATTTTTTTTTTTTTTTAATAATAATTTTTAAAACTGCAATTTTTTTTAGTGCATTAATAAAAAATATAGATATTTCAAAAACAATTTCAACCTCTACAGTCATTTACCTCAATTAATTTTCCAGTAATTTAATTAAATATAAATTATTTAATACTGTGTATTTACTAAACATTTTTTTCTTAAAGAAATGTAATCATTTTATAACGTCATTTTTTTTAAAAATAATTTTTCAAAACAAAAATTATAAACATTTTAAAAGTGTATTTATTTTAAAGTACTAAATATTATTCCCCTAATAAATTTAATATTTGTCAAACTTTCTCTGCATCAACAATTTTTATTTAACTTTAACCTATTCGAGGCACAAGAAGGGGTTAACCAATGACACTCAAACTTAACCATTATTTTTTCATTACATAGAACCAAATTCAGAACGCTGCTATCAATTATCATATCGTGTTCGATCATCATACATTATACATTGAAATATAACTTGGCCTTTTAATTAACGACTTATCATTCTATACATGGTGTACTATACTTTTAAATTGGAATTATTTTTATACATTAAAATATAACTTAAATTAGCCTCTTGTCGGTTCTACCTCTCATAACGCATAGCATACTATACATTAAGCTATAAGATTAATTAATGTACATTAAGTACATACCATACAAGCCACCATTGATAAGTTAAATATGATAGCAGCGAATTGGGAGAAGTTCTGAGCATTTTTTTTTTTTTTACTATTCGTTCCTTCAGTAATCCCTATAAATTTTCTATTTGTTGAGAGTGTTCGTACTATTTGAGTGTATGTCCTTTATGCTACCTTAATAAATCATCCTTGGATTACTCTAACAAGCATTTAAACTCTTACTGGTTGTATTATTTATGTTGTATAACTTTGGAACTCTAACACTTTTACATATTAAACAAATTGTTTTATTATCTATTTCATTGCAAAAATACCGAAATACCATATTTTCATTATATTCACGGTGTTCATTGGTAATTTTTCATTTTTTTCTACCACTTGGTTTTGATAGAGACATTTTTAATTATTCAATTTACATACCAACATTATAAGGCTTATTAAAATTTTAAATTGAACACAAGATTACCCAAAGAATAAATTACATGTTGAAAATTGAAGAGGCATGGCCACAATTTTATTATTGATATATCAATATAAAACTATTCGTTTTATTCCATAGGTATAAGTCAATAATTGTATATTCCAACCAACAATCATTCATTTTAGAAAATCTATTAGAAAGTTTTATTCAATTAATAGTTAATGTTTATGCATACGTACAACTTAAAAATATTTAACATTTAAAAATACATTATTATTATTATATTTTCATTTATACAATAGTCATATCAAACTGATAATACTTTTTTTGTTTTAAAGACTTGTCACTGAAATACTACGATGCCGAGGCGAGGTCGTCGTCGTCGTCGTCGCACAGTAGCACGTAACGTGCAACGTAATGTGCAACATAAACCTTATTGTCCTCCGAACATTGTAAGATACGACAGTTATAATAGGAGTGACTACAAAACTTTATGGACGTGTCAAATCTGTTCCCGTTGTATGCTTTCTGAGAATGCTGTTCGTAATCATCGAAGAATATGCAAGAAATCCATATTAATTAATAACGCAATCGACGAATTCAACAGCAATGTGCCTAATGTTCAGCCTCCTGTACCAGTTGTCATGTAATTATTTATATTTGTCTTTTTCTAAACTGTTATTGAATTAAATTGTATTTTATTTATTTTTATGTTTTCTAGAGACAATGGCCTATCTACTTACATCTGTGATGTATGCCAAACTTCTTTTAGACGTCATGCAGCATTAGTCACACATGAACGCGTAGCTCATCAACACATAGTAAAAAAAAACACTGAAGCTGGACCTTCACAGGAACCCAGAATGCTGGTATCACCACTTATAATCAAAATAAAAAATATTCGTGCTAATGAGAGATTACCCACGGTAACACACCCCAGAACTCGCTTGTATATCAAAAAAGTGCCAGACACGACAAACAATCAAAATTAATCACTAAAAAAAAAAAAATTATTTTATAACATTAACAAAGTTAGATTAGTTTGAGTGGTCTCCAAATTTGTCGGTAATTGTGGCCAAAGGGAAATTATGTTAAGGCAGTTCCTCCGGGTATCGCGGTGTAAATAGGAGGAAAAAAAAGATTAGGTTAGGAAAACAATTTTTTAAGTAAGAATTGTTTCTATTCTCTCTTGTGTTGTTTTCTGAAAAAGGTATGCAAAAAACAAAAATCTATTTTATAAGAGGATAAAGATGTTGTACTAAACCACATAGAAGAGGTTTTCTATCACATCGAGTAATTTGGCAAATAAATCAAAATTTTGAACAAATTTGTCATTTATACAAATCTTATATTGAAAAATATTTAGGAATAAATTTGTAAATTTTTTTTGATGGGTGCAATACAAATGGTACAAAAACTGCAGAGTTGTAATCGATGTAGAAAAAATACTTCCTAACCTAACCATACTTTTGAAAGATGGACATTTGTTGGCTAAGTACAGATTATTATATGTTTATCTAACATTGTAGGTACTTATTAGTTGTATTACAATTAAATGTTTAATTGTAACTTATTAGAATTAATATATTTATTTATCCAGGGATACCTTGTAGAAATTGATGTGTTCAGTATAATAATGCTTTGAATTTGTTGAAAAATATAATATTATCTATTTTTGGTTTATATATTAGTATAATGATTGCCATTGTTTAATGTTTGATCAATTCTAGTTGAAATATTAATTAATTTTATTAATTTGACCCATTCTTTATTGTGTATGAAGTAATCTCTGCATTAAATAATTGGCTGGTACAAAGACAAAAAAATTAGTCATACATAATTTTTTATTATTATTTTAGTACTGTTAAGTGTTTTCTGAATACATAGTTCGGATTAACTTAGTACAAATTTTTTTGTTATACTTTTTATAAAATAATTTTAGTACTACATACGTTGTATGTAAATAATACTCTCATTGTGTTTTCATACATCTAAAGATGAAACTTTTTTTTTTTTTTACTCTTCTATAGCTTTTTATTGTATTGTTATAATAATAATTAAATTTATTGCGTGTCATAATTAACAAAATAAAAATTCACATAGCAATTATCTATATATATATAATATATGTCTATAAAAAAATTAATATTTTATGTTTAGTCTTAGTCGCGCCGTAAATCAAGGAGCTAGGCAAACTCATCACCTCCATGTGCGAGAGTAGCTGCCTATCTGGAGGGCGTAATAAATAAATATTCACATAGCAATTATGTTTTAGTATTTTGTGATTTATTCTTTTTCTTCATTCTCGTGCAGTTCACATTTTGTATTAAATCTTATTTCTATGAATGAGAGTATGTTAAACACTTGTATGTAACTGTAACCAACTACATTTGAATACAGGTGTTTAAAACTAAATCTCAACTGATCAAACCAAACCATAAACTATTATTTGGATAACTGGATTTATTCCCTGATATCATGAATAGGAGATGTAACAGAAAAGTAACGAGACTTTTTAAATAAAAGTGGTTCAAATCTAACATTTTTCAAGCAAAAATAATAATAAGGTTTTATAATTACTAATAATATTCTTAGATAAGTGTATTCTAATCATATTTCAATAATCCTTTTATAGATAATGTTAATAGATTAAATTGTATTTAGATAGTCTCGTTATACACCTTGTATACAGCATAGAGTTAAATCAATCAATATTGTTCTATTGTATTATTTTCTAGTTAATTTAGTTTTAATTAATTTTATATATAATACAATAATAGGTACTTTGATTTAAACATATATTTATCACTCTATTGTAAAGTCAAATGAAGAATTATGAAACAAATATGAATAGGATAAGGTAAATTTATACCATATTTAAATATATATGATTCGGTTCTCTAAAATTTAACATACAAATGTCTAATTTTTTGTAAAGCACTGAAGATTTCCCTATTACTTGTACAATGTACAAACAATAACTAGTGAGTTATAACTTTTGCGCCATACCTACTTACCATATATTGGTAGTTTCTATATCAGTGATTTATGGTTTTAATTTTTATTATGTGGTGGTTATTAAATATTTATCAAATTTGTAATTTTTAAAAAATAATATCCAATACAGATCTGTACAGTACCTATATTCAAACACCTAACTTAACTTAACCTACCCTCACTTATAAATAAATTGTGTTAGCATGTTATTTTATATTAAACATTTCCAAAAAAAATTCAATAAACATTTAACACTAATATTAGAAAATATTGAATACACTGATAATAATGTGAATAATACCTAAGTGTTTATAGTAAATTGCTTTAAAAAAAATAATATATTCCAAACAGTCTGCCATTTCATATACTAGTAGTACTGAGCAGCAGATATTTTTAATTTAAATAAAAATAAAAATGTATATAAATATGGACACCAATGAATTCCACCATGAAGTATAATAAAAAATATTTTTTTTAATTATAGTTTAATCATTTTGGTATTATAGGACTAATAAGATATTAATTGATAATAAAGAAATCATTTAGACAGACTTATTTTACTTGTTGAGTATTAACCTGTGTACCTAGTGTGGTATACAACAATTAAGCACTTTCTTTATAATCCTAATATGATTCTAATTTAAAGAGCAATTTTTTGACAGTTAAACTTTTTAAAAATATCAGAAAATTCTGATTGAACAGACATTGTAAACACCTAAACTATTAAATCTTGATATTTTAAACAATTTGCCATTTTAGAAACTAGTAGTGCTGAGCAGCAGATATTTTTAATTTAAATGTTTATAGGTATGGACACCAATGAATTCCACTATCAAGTATATAAATAATAAAAATTACTTTTTTATATATGCTTTTATCATTAAGATTTGATGAGACCAATAAAATGATCAAAATCATGTACTTAACATCTCATTGATAATAAAGAAATGATTCAGACAGAAAAATTTTACTTTTTGAATTTTATTCTTTGTACCTTGTAAGTTATACTACAATTAAGCACTTTTATTTTAAACCTAATATGATTCTAATTTACAGAGATTTATTTGTTAATCAAACACAAAATTTGCTAACATATACTGATTGAACAGACTTCTTAGTTACCCCCAAACCAGTAAATCTTGATATTCTAAACAATATTAATATAATAGTATAATAAATAAAATTATGGTAAGATGTTATATTTATGTGAAAATTTTCTTATTTTGTCTACCAATTATTATTATTAATTTAATAAAAATTGGTTATTGCTTTTATAAAATCATAAACAAATTGCTAATAAAATTAATTTATAACTAATACACAATAGTAATCACTCTTAATAAAATACTCTATCTTAGAATTTAAAATGATAATATTTTATGCTGTTGGTTTTATAATTTTTGTTAAAAAATCAAGACACATTATAGTAGAATTACCCTAATCATAAACTAAAATATAGTAAATATGAATAATTCAAATAGTGTATCTAATACTATGTTCTCTCCGATATTTGATTCATATTTCAATTTAAATAAATATTAAATGAAATGAGGAGTGTTAACATCATATCCACTAAATGATGAATGAGTTTTATTAGTTTCATACTACATATTCCTACTAAAACCTGAATGCCATCCAATTAGGTTATTGGGATAACCGATTAAAAATAGAAATTTATTGCATCAAATTCAATATGAATATGTAGAATAATTTATTCAATTAATTATTAACATCACTGGTATTATAATTGGCGTTTTAATATTCTGATATATCCTGCTGACTATACATAGTGTGAGTATTTAAAAAAACTTACACAAATATACAACAGTAATAAAGCATTATTGCACAATATGGTCATGAGCTCACTTTACCACCAAGAGAAAAAATGTATTTATTTCCCGGAAATAAGAGGATGTGTAAATCTAATCAAACAATTTGCAAAATAATGAAAAAGGTTTAATGTTGGCCACTAATATAATAGAATAAAGCTAGATCCTGTTTAATTTACTGCCTTCATAATCTCACCATAGATTTATTTGTATATGAGTGTATCATGTATATTGCAAAATTGTTAAACCTAATGTTGTGACAGTTTTATTTTAGGTGTGGGATATAACTAATACAACAGCAGATTGCATATGAGAAGAATACTTATATGCAGTATAAAACTATGTAGTTACAATACATGTTTTATAGTTTACTGTATTACATGTTCCAACACTAAAAATGGCCAAAAATTATTTTTGTCAAAAATGACAATTACTTATACTTTAGAATACTGAACAATTGTATTGTTCTGATGTGACAGTAGTTTTCAAACTTTACCATTGTATCAATGTTTAGTATTATAATATTATAATTTGTATAAAATATTCAATGAGTTTGGTATTACCAAAATATAATATTATTTTAATATATAACCAGGAAATAAAGTGCAAGCAAGACAAAAAAAATGGTATTACATTTATGTTTTTTATTAGATTAGAACTTTATAAACTGAGATTATGAAATAAAATAAGAAGATTTGAGAATACAATTTAATATTAAATGGTTACTATTAAAGAAAAAAAAACTAAACACTTTTCTATAGAATTTAAATAATAATATAAAAAAAAACTATGTAATCATAGTATGTATACTAATGTTGTAATAAAATAATTATAGCTAAATGAATTGTAAAAAGAAAAGTATAATAAAAAAAGTTGTCATTTTTTAGTTACCTTATATACAAGAATAAATTTATTGCTTGTAATGATGCTCTCTTAAGAAGGATTTCAACTCTAATGGTATTTCTAACTGATCGACATCCTCATATTTAATCATTTTGCAAATCGTCCCACGGCACAAGTGCAGCAGAGGAAGAACAAATTTTTTATTCAACGGTATGGTCAGTAATGGTTCAAATTGTATACCATATTGGATACACTTATATAGTTCGATGAGCCCGCAGATTGTTGGCGATGAGAAAACTGTGGGATCAGTCAACTCAAAACAATAAAAGTGATTCCATTGCCTTACCCGCGAGTGCCCACACCTTCCCTGCTTTTTGAAACTTAATGTATATAAATAATTGTTTTTCAAATTATCTCTCAATATAAACGTGCCATCCGGTTCGTTTTCCAGCAGTTTTTCTGCCTGGGCCCTTTTGATTTTGCCCCAGTAAAACGGATAGTTTATGATTTTCTGCAGTTCAGGAATTAAATAGCACTTATAATTGATGTTTGGTGTTCTGTTAATGTTCCTCGACAATGATAATTGGGCGTTAATCGCGGCACTATGGAGTAACGAGGTTAAATTATTTATCAATGGTATCATATAAGTTAAACTAAATACTAACAACAATTGCATTTGAAGTCCAAACTCCGGGTCAATTCCATCATCCCGTTCCTGGTTAGCCGCGTTAAAATTGAAATTGAAGTTCCCTTGTCCCTGGTTCTGCATTTCTACGTCTATGATGCGTACGGATTCGGGCGGAAACGGACTTGACCTACAATTGTTGGAGACGGACTTGAACAATGGTTAGGTGACGGCGACGCCAGTGCACGATTGTGGTGGTCTGCGCACGAGTTTATGACCATGCGCGTGATTTTGTGTCTGTGGGGCGCCTGCGTGTTTGCTTGCGAGTGCGCGCGACCGATCGATGACACGACTTGGTCGCTCTCACTGATTTACCTACATGGCACCCCGTAATGCCCAGTTTTTTTTTTTTACATCTACACCACGGCTCCCACATATATATATATATATATATATATATATATATATATATATATATATATATCCGTGTATTCATTAATATAGTCACGTTTATTTTCAATATATTTATTTTGAAACTATATTCGTATCGATATTACACCAACGCATATGAATACATTATTATCAACACAATTTCAAAATACAATTCGTATGCAATTTTAATTATAAAAAAAATATATTGTTATTTAACAATTAGATAGGTTTTTGCAAAAAATAAGAAAAGATAATTGCAAACAAATAGATTTTTTTTTATAATTTATACAATATAAACAATTTATATAACTCATTTAACACTTTTGCCAAATATAAAAATCAAAAATCTAATTTAGTATCCGAAACAAGAGGTATTTTTTTTAATTTGTAATAACCTACAGCTATAACTCAACAGCATACACACATAAGTCTGTTGGGCGACTCAAATTGCACGCGAAGAAATAGTGTCCAGGATTAGAGAATTGTCGATTTTAGCCCCTGACCCGTTCAGTAATCAATACGTTTGAATAAACTAATAGTAATATTAATATTGAGAAGCTGTGCATTTGTAGAGTACAACCATTATTTTACTAACCAATTCGAATTTATTTTTAAATTAATTGTTAGGTGATTTTCAAACACAATTACTACAGTATACAGTGATTATTTGATAAATAAATATTTTCTAAAAAAAAAATAAAAAAATTTAATCTAACACCTAATTTTTGAAAGGTTAGATTAGGTTAGCAATACATATATACTAAATACTAATAAAATTATTTTTCTTTTTTTTTTTCTTTACATTTTGAATACTAGGTAAAATTACATGTTTTTGTTGTTGATGGTAAATTTATTTTCAAAAATATATCTTGAGCAATTAAATAAAATAATTAGGTAATAAACAACATCTGAATAGTAGGGAGGTTCCTATGGATTATTAAAATACAACAAAATTATGTTGCAACGAAAGTTGCCAAGACGGGACTTTGTATTTAAATTACTTGTTAAATTGTTAACATTCACAATATTAGTTTTTCAGCACATATTGGTGCTGCTTGGATATGCGGGATTTATCATTTATGTATACCGTTCTATCCGAACAGCACCTATATATTTATAAATATGTTTGATATTTATTTTTATGAAGAAATGACACAAAAATAAATGTTTAGGAGCAAAACATTCTGTGACGGCGTTGGTATAAAATTGAAAAATAGCAATACTATTCGAGGAGCCGGAAACACAACGTACAAAATAATGGTAACCACATGATTTATTTATCAAATATTGTTATCTTTGATTAGATGGACGATATTTGATACAGTGTACTCGATGATAATATACATAAATTTGTTTTGGTCACTTCT
This sequence comes from Tuberolachnus salignus, assembly GCA_956483605.1. Classification (NCBI taxonomy): domain Eukaryota; kingdom Metazoa; phylum Arthropoda; class Insecta; order Hemiptera; family Aphididae; genus Tuberolachnus; species Tuberolachnus salignus. The sequence continues at coordinate 10,369,258 of OY101431.1, forward strand.
TAATTTCATTTAAATTGGCTGTTTTCGAAGTATAAACGTCCAACGTACGGTGGGCATGACCACGGTAACTATTCGTGCTAACTGTTATTTTCATTGTCATAATGTACCCGTTTAATGTTTTGCAGGACGACGTTCCGGGAACGCACAATTTTGCAATCTGACGAATTCAATCGGAAAAATATACTGTTGTAAGTAAAACTTCGCTTTGTTACCCATCAATGTAAGTATACAATGTTATTTTATTTGCCTGGCTTGTCCCGAGTTCGGTTACTTCGTAACAGAATTTTCAAATGCCAGTGTCAAACTTATGGTTTTTTTTTAATTTTTTTTTTTATGCAATATGCACACATTGGTACATCGCGACGGTTAGCAAACCTTTAATTCCGTCCAGTTCGAATTATAAAACTGTGGTTCAAACATTACGGAAAACAATGAATAACCTACCCGCCCACTACTGGATAAGAAATTATAATTTTCTACATAAAATAATTATGAACTGCAGAATAGTGATTCAGCATTTCTCTATCAAGATTTATACCAATACATGTACTGACATGGTTTCGATATAACATGACTACATCACAAAAATATTTTGTTAACCTTAACATATGTAAACTGCTCAATATACAAAATAATTGTGTAAATTTACACGTTTTATGCTCAAGTTGAACTTTTTATATATATATATATTCTTTTACAATAGTTACTTACAATAATAATACATTTCTTGTTCTCCTTTTAAAACATATTTGATGATTAATTTATATATAATTATTTAGTGGTTCTAAGCATCTACAAAATAGTGGTAACCAGTAGATTATTTTAAAAGAAATATTTAAAAACATTTTGTTAACCTTAACATATGTAAACTGCTCAATATACAAAATAATTATGTAAATTTACATGTTTTATGCTAAAGTTAAATTTTTATATATTTGTTTACAACAGATATGTACAATAATAATACAGTAATACATTTCAATTTATAACTCCATTTAAAACAGATTTGATGATTAATTTATACATAATTGTTTAGTGGTTCTAAGTGTCTTAAGCACTATTTGATATCATTTAGTCTACTATAATTATTTATTTATTTATTTATTAACACCTAATAAGTGCCCTTCGAATATTAAAAAAAAAATTTATTTCAAACATAATCAACAATATTTAGTTATCTAAATGAGTGGTTTACATAATTATTAATATTTAGGTACTTACCAAAACAAATTAAAAAATTCTTATAAGCTATTTTAATGAAAACAATTCAGTACCCTGTTTGTTAAATAATTCTATCTTTTTATTTTTATAGGTGACACCAAGAATAGTGAATAACCATTTATCAATGTTACCAAATCAATATGTTACACAATTTATATGTACTATAACATACCCTTACTTATACCCGGAATAGATAATCGATACAAAGTCGGCAAGAATTCTTCTCATGCCCATGGACAATCTGGTTGCAGAGAACCAGGACCAGGAGACTGCAGAAGGCGGCCCAGATCTAACCAATGGAGAGAACTTTCACATCTGTATGTGTAATGATTTAATTCTTTGGACTTTGAATAATTGTCTGTAAAAAACAATTAACAAAGTTTAATTCATTTAATGCAATAATATTAATGTAGGAAAAATCACTGGTAAGGTTAATAATTAATTATTAAAAAAAAATTTTTAATTATAATAAAATATACACTCTGTTCTCTCTGGAACAATATGAATATGTTCTATAGGACAAAGTTAAAAACAAATATTATGGAAGCAGCCACCTTATTTGTGTTTAAAAAAACCATTTTTACTTAACAATATATTATTTGTTTTAATTATGACAATACAAATTTGTCAAATGTTTTTAAATAATAATATTGAATTCCAATGTAAAATAAATTGTCTTTAATTTATTTTTAAATCAAATGACAAATATGATAATAAATGTGATGGTAACAATACAAGTGAGTTAATAAGTGGGTGTAATTTTAGTGGGTTAGCTTTTTTTCTATATTTAAATTGTATTAATTTAAGTTAATTGTTAGAATTCAATGACTTTGCAATGGTGGCATGAAGACTGTGGTCAATAAATTTCAAATCTTACAAGGATCAGAGGATGTTGGCTGTGCCTTTACCTTGTATACAGGCCTTCAAATTTTCAAAAAGAAATTGGTGGTGCCAGGCTATACACAGCTTATGTGTAGAATGTGAACTTCTTCCTTTGTATACATTATTAATAGGATTATAGTTTAAAGTAGAATATATTCATGAACAAATTAACATATAATTTTGGCTTACATATTAAAGTCAAAAAGAAAATTACTATTGTAGACAAGTAAAAACTACCTTTATACAATGTATGTAATGTATCTATATACAATGTATATTTATATCTCATACATGTAATTTGTAATATTATTACCATGTTAACTATTTTTTTATAAACATTTTTATTGGTTATACAATAAATTTACAATAATAATTATATACAATGTTTTTTTAGTTTGAAAATTTCTCAGTATTGTTTCTCTGGGTATGCCGGAATCAGCCAACTCCCTAATGCCTTCCAATAAAAATGCTATCATGGGTGACACCATACTATATCTAAATGCTAAACAGTTGTATGTCTTAATTATTATTTTCCAATCATCAAAAATACATTAATTGTGGTGTTTTTATATTTGTTTGTCTGCCAACTGTTATTTATTTTTTAGAACTGTTTAGAATTAATATGGATACTCTATTCATTTTTATTATATTTTAATTTTAAAATTTGGTAAGATTCAAATGTCAATGTAGCAGGTACTTTATAAATTAAATAAAACTTTACAAATAACAATTTAATATACATCTAATGACATTTAAAAATAATTGTTTACTTCAAATCTACCTCTGATGGGGTAGTTCCTACTAATTAATTGACATTATTCATTGTAAAATTATAATAGTAATAAATAATAATGAATAATGTGATTAATAATAATATAATAATATTATTTGATATAATTTATATAATAATTTGTATTATTTGTCTTGTATATCTACTAGTTTAAATGACAAATTGTATAGTATGACAAATTAAGTGTTTAAATAATTAGACATTTAGTAGTATTAAATTGATGTATAAAATTAATTTTTTTTTTTTTTTAATGTGTAAAATCAATTGTCTGAATTTAATGTCAACAGCATGATAATATTCTAAACATATTTACTCAATATTGAATTATAAATGTTATATATTGATTATAAGTTGAACATTTATTAACTAAATACAGATTATTATATAATCACCTAGTAGTACTGTAGGTGTTTATTATATGAGATACAATTAAATGTTAAATGGTAATTTATTAGAATATGTTGTGTGTAAATCGTACACTCTCAATGTGTTTTCATACATCTACAGATGAAACATTTTTTTTTTTCTCATTTATAGCTTTTTATTGTATTGTTAATAATAAAATTATAAAAATGATTGAATTTACTGCGTGTAATAATTATCAAAATAAATATATAATATATAATATATTTTTATAAAAAAAAAAATAATATTTTGTGTTTAGTCTTATTCGCGCCGTAAATCAATAAGCTAGACTCAAACTCACCACCTCTACGTGCGTGAATAGCTGCCTATCTGAAGGGCGTAATTATTAATAGGACAAATATGAAATTGAAATAATTAGACATTCAGTAGTATTGGATTAATGTATAAAATAATTTTATTCTAAATGTATTTAGTAAATAATGTTTTGAATTTATTGAAAAATATAATATTGTCTATTATTGGCATATATATTATTATTATAATTTTCTGTGTTTAGTGTATTATTAATTTTTGTTGAAATATGACACAATTAGTGATTTAAATTAATTTAATTTAAATTATGGTCTATAAAACGAGTAAAATAATAAATCGCCAAATATATAATTCGAATTATGGGTAGGATATTGTTGGACATTTCTGGTGATTTATTTGTTTATACAAACAACAAACGGAACGATAAATCATCGCACACGAAAAACGATTCTGAGCGAATCAAAATCGTATTAATTTGTTATGACAAAATAAATAACAGTTGTTCGGGTTTTTAAAGTATTTTCACAAAAATTCAAACTTCAAAAACACTGATAAATGTATGTTACGACATTTTTATCCGCATAAAACAAAAATATCAAAGTAGAAAATTTCAAAACGTTATAAATAATATTAAAAACGTCCGAATGTTTCGAAAATAATACCACGTCTAGAAAGTTTCAGGTTTCTACGATTATTTTTTGCAATTATATTTTTCCAAAACTACAAGGAAAATACCAAAACCAACATCCTCAATGCACCAACTGGACAAAATAATTTCCTTTTAAGATTTTTAGTGTAGCAAGATGTGATTTGCAGTCACAAAAAATACACCACTCATACAAAAACCAATACATTTGTCGCTACGCTCAGAATCTAAAATATGACCAGCCGTAATAAATAATATTTGTATATATATATTTTTTTTTTTGGAGAAATTTAATTTAATTTACGATTTATCGAAATTTATGTTTTTATCGAGGACGCCTCATACGTCTGCCCGGTTGATCGGTGTCAATACGCTCGATGAATAACAACACAGCGCTGGTTTTACAGCTGCCGTCCGGGTCGGTACGAGTAGATAGGCGAACGCCGAAAAGGGAGAATGAGAGAGAAAACGAGAGAATGAGAGAGAAACAGATCGTTTCCGTCGTTTATAGTAATATTGCTATAATAACGGCGGCGTAGCAGTCGGTTTCTACGTGCGCCTCTGGTACCGATTGACCAGACGTTTTCGATATTTACTCGTGATAGCAATTAAAAACCTAACCTAAAAATATATCGTCGGTACGAGCGTCTAGAGCAGTGTTTCTTAACCTGTGTTCCGCGGAACCCCAGGGTTCCGCAAAGATCACTTAGGGGTTCCACGAAAGTGCTTTTATTAAAATAGTAGTTTAGTGCCACGCTAATGTTTGTCGTTTATCGCTATATTATGTGTACACTTCTTTTTAATGATTGTTTTCATAGAGGTTCCGCATAAAGAAATATTATTGTTCGGTGTTCCGTGATATAAAAAAAGATTAAGAAACACTGGTCTAGAGACACCGCTTTTTATCAGCACTTTTGTATCACACTAACACATAAATTGCCTTATCACGGAGTTAGAATATAAAAATTGATCTTGACATAAATAATACGAGTTTAATAGTAACAAATTATTTATTAAAACTTAAAAACAATTTGAATTCAACAGAACAATGAAAAATATATTTTTAGGCGATACATTAATAACCGTTTCACTTAAATTTGATTCAGTTCAAGGTCAGTATTAAAAAAATTGATGTACAAAAAAATATAAGATATTTGTTTTAATAAAATTAATTGTAGACTTTAATAACTGGAAAGAAACAGAGGAATTGGATACTTATACACGTTATGTCCAACATAGAGGGCCAAGAACCAATTTGGACAAAACCATTACAACAAAGTATTACTGTCATCGATCTGGGATTTTTACCACCAAAAGCAAAGGGAAACGAGCTTTAAAAAAAACGGGATCGTGTAAAATAAGTAAAAATCTAAGTAGTTAGTTCTTATATACATTATTTTATAATTTTTAATGATTTTCAGATAAGTGCTGCCCTTCTTTTATTAGAACTGTTGTTGGGTTGACCAGTGTAGAAGCCACTTACTGTAAAACGCATATTGGACACGAAAATGATATCAGATTTCTTCCCATCTCTTATTCAAGAAACAATTCCTAGTATACCTTATGGTGATAAAATTACTTACTATGTAAATGCCATTAACAGTTGCCATTGCCCTGCTCTACAAGTCAGCCATAAAATTACTAAAATATCAGATGGTTATTGGTATCTAATTCATTATAATTATATTATTAAGTTCAACAAAATTAACCATGTGCCAAATTAATTCATCAATAGACTACACTATAAAATAATTATACGAACAAGGGAATAAAAATGCAAACAAACAGCTACTGTTTTATTATACAAAAAAAACCTAGGATAAAAGACCCAAAGTAATGAAGACTAAACAAGCCAACATTAAAATTTGTAAATCAAGTTTAACCTAATGTAGATACCCCCCATATGTTAATATTGATTTACATTTTAAACATTCATGAACCATTAGATAAAAAAAACAGTTATTATATATTTAAATTCTGTACCTATTAATTTTAGCTTGTGTTTGTATATTTTATTTAAACTTTTTTACTGTCTTTAGGTGATTTTTATTAGGAAAACACAGTAATTAATAATATTACTATTGTATTTTAAATGTGCACCTATTTATTTTGGTTTATTTTTGCATTTTTTATTTAGACTTTTTTTATAGCTTTTAGGTGATTTGTGTTTGTATTTATAACAAACAAGTTTTTCAGACACTTCATAGAAATAAGATAATTTATACATCAAGATAAATACCTCGTAAGTAAAATTGAATTTTAAAATATTTGCACATTACTTTCATGCATCAATACATAAAATTCCCAGTATAATATGTTACAGGCTGTAATTTTCTATATATTATTAAAACATATATACTTACAAATATACTGAAACTGTAATGAACAAAAATATATATTAAAGTATACCACATAACCTGACCAGCAAGTTTTACAATATTTTTCTTTAACACTGTGCAATCCAACTTTTTCTGAATATTATTAAAAATGATAAAATAATGTGTAAATAAGCTAATTATTTAGCTTTTTACCTATTTTACACGATTCAATTATTTTTGTTGTATATATCCCTTTAATTTTAATTGTAAATATGTATCAAAGTAGCTAATTACTCTTTCTTTTTTACAATTAATTTTCGCCATTGAAAATAAGAATTTATATTCGACTGAATCCACATAATTCGTGGTTAAATGTAGACAATGTCTACTTAACTTAAATCTGACTTAAAATATTTTAAAAAATAGCTTTTTGTTAAATTTAAATGCACGGACTGCCATGATTGAATGTTATGGTTTTGTATTATTAATGTCAAAATCATTTTTATATTATGATTTTGTTTTAAGGCAATTTATGTGATAGTGTAATTGTGTTAAAAAAAGAGCTGATAAAAGACGCTCGTTATTTTAACCGCCAATAATGCACAGAGAATAAAGACATTTCATATTATCTATGCGACTTATGATTTTATACAAGATTATTTCGTTGGCAGTACTTTTTCGTTTTTAGCAGTTCTTTGAATTTAACAATCAGTGTTTGTTTCTTTATTTACTGATTACATTTTAATTAGCATGTCTGTAACAAATATAGTTGAAAATTTCTTTAATTCGACTAGCGTCCGATTAAAAAATTGTACAGGATGTCAGACGAAGAAAATTTTACTTACGTGAGAAAAATGAAAACAATTCATTATGGATCGTTAGAAGAACAAGAACGTAACCGTTTGGTTACTTTGCAGGCCGTCTCTGAAAGTAAAATCGACCAAAATGTCACAGGAAATATTAATCTATCCAATGGTAGTTATATTAAGTATAATTAAGTATAATTAATAAAGTAGCCAAACAAAATATTTAGTTAATATTTGCTAATTGTTTAAAGAATATTTCGATTTGGAGGGTGCTATATCCAAAGACAAGAAAGCTTTACTTGAAGAATTTGAACGCAAGAAAAAAGCCCGTCACGTGCAAGTTTCTACCGACGATGATGAAGTTAAAAGAAATCTCAGAGAACTCGGACAAGTTTTATGTTTTTTTGGTGAAGGACCTGCCGAAAGGAGAAATAGATTGCGAGAACTGCTTTCTAGGTATGTAGTACTCTTAGAGTTTATTTTTTACAGAAATAATTACATAATACATTTTTTAATAAAAATACATTTAATTGATCTTTGGCTTTTCAAATGGGAGAAAAGTTAAAAAAAAAAAAAAAACTTATAAGACACATAATTGTTTTTGTATACCATGGTTAATAAAGAATCTGCCAGTTTCAATGGAAAAAATGGTAATTTTTCTGTCAACTACTTCCCCTCAAAAAAAAAAATCATGTTGCTATAATGCAAAGTATGTCCTTCTTGTGTTTATTCTTTTTAAGTAAGTTACTCAATATTAACAATTTTTTGTTATATTGTATATAATTTACTTTAATATGTGTATTATACACATGTATAATGATATGTTATAATTAATATCAAATATTTTTGTTTTCATTTAAATTGGCATATTTTCTCAGTCCTAAAAACCAAGATACATCCAGATCTATTTAAGTATTCCTTATTTATGAGGGCAAAAAAAAAAGTTGTCTAGAGAGTTTTTTTTTTGATTTTTTGACAATTTTTCCCCCAATCCCAAATGCTTGAGATTAATCTTTTAATATATATCTTGGTTATAGTGGTATTAATATAATTATATATTTAATATTTTAGGGCAGCAGAAGAAGTTGTAGAAATAAAACCAGAAGAAAAAAAAAATAAACAGCAAATTAAAGATCAGGATACAACATGGTACCATGAAGGACCACCATCATTATTAGAAGCGCGATTATATATTGCAGGTAAAAACTATAACAATTACATGAAATACATTTGGTTAGAACTTCATAGTTTAATCATTATTTTATGTAAACCGGTGTTGTTTTTGTATTGGAAAAACTTGTTTTGTTCCTTGATGCCTTTTCCAGTGAAGAAGTTGAAAAACACAACCAACATCTTACTTAAAAACATATTTTTTTTTTTTAGAGTATTCATTGTTAAGGTCACATTTTCGTTTGGAAAAACTCAAAGAAGAAGCCAGTATACCTGAATCAACAATTACATCACGTTTACAAAACTTACACAAATACACAACATCTCTCTCTATTTATTGTAGTCAAATTGGTGATATTCGACCAATATCATCGTGTCGTTTTAGCCCAGACTCAAAGTTCATAGCCACATCATCTTGGTAAACAATTATTTTGATTTCTAAATAATAATTACCATTGTATTAAAAAAAAAAAAATTGTATTTATATTCTTTTCTAGGAGTGGATTGTGCAAGTTATGGTCAGTTCCTGATTGTTCATTGGTTAAAACATTCAGAGGACATAATTGTAATGTCTCTTCAATAGCATTTAATCCACACGCAGGCACAGGCGAAAATGTATGTGATCTTGTGTCATGTGCCAGTGATGGTTCTGTAAAACTATGGTCAATGGACAGGTAAGTAATTACTAATTTCCCAATATAAAAATGCAATTTTGTTCATTAATGCATATATTTCATTTGAAATTATATATTTTCAGTAAAAAGGAAGAACCTGTAGCAGACCTGGATGGTCATGCACCATTTAGAGTATCAAGAGCTGTTTTTCACCCATCGGGTAGGTTTTTGGGCTCTTGCTGTTTTGACAATTCATGGCGATTATGGGATTTAGAACAAGGAGAAGAGGTTCTCCATCAAGAAGGACATTGTAAACCAGTTTATTGTATGTCATTCCAATGTGATGGTTCAATTGTGGCAACAGGGTAAACAGATTTTTTACTAGTTAGTATTTTAACTTTTAAGACTGTAATTATAAAACATTATTTACTTTTTTAATCAAAGGGGCCTAGATGCTTTTGGTCGTATTTGGGATTTGCGTACAGGAAGATGTATTATGTTCATGGATGGTCATTTAAAATCCATATACTGTATAGACTTTTCCCCCAACGGGTAAAATATTTTTTATCTTATGTTTCCATGGCTAGGTTAATAATTTTGTTTAAATTATTATATTATGTTCAGTTACCAACTAGCTACTGGCAGTGAAGATAACACTTGTCAGATTTGGGATGTTAGGAAAAGACAAACTCTATACACTATACCAGCACACATGAGTATTGTATCAGGACTGAAATACCAACCCGAAGGTCATTTTATTGTTACATCATCATATGATAACACAATCAAGGTAATGATTTATATAGTTATTATTAATTAATTTAAAGGCATTGATATCTTGTGCACATTATTTTATTAAAACATAAAAACTCAATTGTTATAGATTTGGGCCAATAAAACATGGCAATTGCTTAAAACACTATCTGGTCATGACAGCAAAATAATGGGTGTGGACATATCACCAGATTCTAAATACATAGCATCCTCATCATATGATAGAACATTTAAATTATGGGCACCTGAATAATCATAATTGTTTAATTTAAGAAATATGTATTTTGTATTTGTTAAAATAATATAACTTAATAACATTTTTTTTATCTAATATTTCTTATTTTAGCATTTACTTCCACTACTTTTGAATCAGTGCCAAGTGATGATGATTTCATTGTATACTTGCCACTTTATATATTTCTTATTAATTCATAATTTGCTTTGTGGTATCGTTAAATTTAACCTTGTTAAGTTAGAAGTACTTCTAAGACGTATCACAAGTATTCTAAAATTCAATATGTATAATATTTAAATTAATAATACTATCATAAAAAAGTAAAACTTATACTTATTAAACATTAACAGTCAATGTACAATAACAACTATAAATAATTATATTTAAATATATGTATTATGGTGAGGATAAAAAGTGTTTTATTAAGTATTTTTCATGATGTATATGTATAAACCTACTAGGTACACAGGGAAATACTCCAATACGCCACTGGTATTTGATTGACTGAAAAACGTATATTGTATAGTTAGATATCTCATATAAGAGATTTATGTAATTTTCAAATGTTGAAGCATAATTATTTTTGTAAAATATTCTTTAAAAAAAATAAAATAAAATTTCCATAAATACTGTTGAAAAGGATGTCCAGACACTCCTTTGTTTGTAGTGTAAACTTCAAGGGTTGGGGCGAATTAAAATTCAATAAAAAAATATACGTAAAAAATGTATATATTAGTCTTTGCAATATAATTAATATTGTACAAGTGAACTCTGTATATATTTCCAAGTTTAAAATGCTGTATTTATTTATTTTTTGTTTCAGAGAATTGCATAAAGGCTGAAAAAAAAAACTAAAAAATACAAATTGGTTTCCAAAATATTAATTAACATAATACATAATTTTACATTTTTTTCAAACCTCTACCCCCACGAAATGGTTTTGCTGCGTTAGCCTCTGATCGGTAATATATACTGCAGTAAATGATATTGCGGTTTGCACTAAAAATTGAAAAAAAAAATTACTATAATATGTAATTCAGATGTGGTCCCGGTACACAAATTAGTAGAGGGGACCCGCCGGTATTTATCGATTAAACTCGGATCGTTAAATCCAAGAAAAAACAGGATAATGTATATTTTCGATTTTTTCGTTTTGTTGTAATTCAGTTAAAAATAATCGTAGAGACATGAAATTTGCATAAAATATTAATATTATACCTTTTCTAAGGGTGGACAAACTTTCAAAACATATTGTTCGTTAATTAACTATACTTATACGTGTTTTTATTTATTTTTCGTATTAACTGAATAATAAAACTTGGCCGGACAGAAATGTACGAAAATTCAACACAAGTTGCGTACTTAATGGCGAAATAGAAAACCAATTAGAGTAATAATATAAGCGTTTTAAATGTACGATGAAAATCGTAAAAAATCACGATATTTCGCAACATGGAATTGTAAATTGAAATAAAACATTATATTTTGATTTTATTCAATTTTTCACTCCCGGCCACGCGGAATGCGGATTTTTAATGCGATATCGAGTGGGTGGCGGGCGGCGGTGGTATTGCGTGCAGGATGAACATACGGATTTTCGGTGTTTTTAGAAAATTCTCCGGGCGCGGGTTGGTAGTGTAGGTGGCGGTGGCGTCGACGGCGGGAAGGTGAGGTCTTCAGCGGGCAGCGGCGGCGACGGCCTAGCGGATCGGTCGGGCGCACGCGCCGTACACCGTTTTCGTCTGCCATGATTGAACTTAATTCCGACCGGCGGGTACGCGCGGCGTAAATTTCGGACCCGTCGTGCGTCACCAGACATGGTGGCATTGCACGTTTTCATTTCGACCGTCACGCGTGTGGTCAGTTATTGCACTCCTCTTCATCGTCTGACCTTCGGGAAATACCGGCGTTTTACGACGCCCCGAGCCGTTGTTTTTCAACTATAATACCGTGGATACTCTCGTCCGAGTGGTTTCGATTGCCCATCGCGGTTTTTTTTTTTTTATTGCGCTATACAGTCCAATACACAACCGTAAGTATCGCCGTTCATATATGTTTTTATCGTTTTTTTTTTTTTTTTTTTTTTTTGGCCCGCTACCTTGTAAAAAATTAATAATTTTTTTATGTAATTTTGTCATCACGACCACTGTTATAATATCGATAGGTAGATAACTACACAAGCGTGCGCAGCTCATCTTGGCAGGAGTGGCACGACCGTCGCTGGTGAGTGGCGGGGAATCTAGGAGTCTGGAACCCCCCTACTCGAATTTTAAGTCTCGATGATCTTTGAAATTAATTCCCAAACAAAATCACTGTCGTGGATAGATTGTACCATATTGTACAAGGATATATATATTGATATATAACGAATAGATAATCCTAACACCATCCAGACAACCCCTAACCTAATCGCAACTACCAGTTTTCAATTGATCAATGTTTTAATATTTTAACTTCTGTGATCCTTGGTACACCGTAACTTTATAATATCGAAAATATAAACTCTGACATTTGTTGCCCACCGTCAGGAAAGTCCGGAATATACTTTAATGGCAAATCTGGCGGTGGGAGGGGGGTTAATATCGCAGGGAGGCTGCGGCCATTCTATTATTTCGTGGACTACTTTAGACAGCCGAAATACCTTTTCCATCTGTTATTCATCGACAAATGAATTAGGTCAATCACGCCTATAATTAAGAGTACAAATTAATATTTTATAAAAAAAATAAAACCTATATTATCCTAGGTTATTATCTTACTCTTATTATTTCATTATGATATTTTTTTTCTCTTCATAATCAATGATAGTGTGTTTTATTCAAAGTAACTTCGCCTATCTCACTGTTATCATTGGTTAACTATTGATAATTTATTTCTAATTCATCTCAATTTCCGTTTCAAGAACAGCTCCCCGAGTTAATGTTTTTTTTTTAAAATACAATCAAAATTATAACATATACTCCAGGCTAAAATCTTTCTTTTATCATTATTTGATATATATTATTAATTTTTATAAATATATTAATTCATATCTTAAATAGTAAGTTTACACACATATAGTATGTACATGTATTTATTAATTATATCTATGTTGTCATTATTTTTATGCTAATAACTTTTTTTCATTTTCACATTACGATTTCACACATGCATGGCCGGCATTATGATATGCGATTTACCCCGGCCAAAATTGCATACATAAGTACATTAGGATGGTCCTTATTTATATAGGTGAAATTGTTTTTTTTTTTTTTTTTAATTTTCAATTAGCCACCCTCAAATTTTAATCCAAACTATAAAAAAATAATGTGTGTGAAATTGTATGATACTAGTTCAACGTTTAGTTGAAGGTTTCTGAGGTTTCCTTTAGTTTCTAAAGGGTGGAAATTTCGATAAAAGGTGGTGGTTATTCGTTATTTTACATGTCACGAAGAATATTGCAAATTACCGAAATTTTCAAACTACATAATTTATAGAAAATTAAATTAATATGTTTTTAAACATTTTTTAACTTTAACATTTTTCTAGAAAAATTAAAAATACTGTCAATTTTATATTTGTCCAAAAATCGCTTTTTTTGGTTACTCGTAAATTATTTATTTATAATTTATTTAATAGGACACACTTCACACCAACTTTTCGGTTTGTAAATTGCCTTCAAATAATGGAGTTCTAAGTGTTTGGTTTTATAATTTACGCGAAGTCAAATTGAGTGTACGTGATAGTGCACGATTGGTGATCGGCGCAGTTTTAATATTTTGGCAAAATCTCGGATTCCTATACGAGAAATACGTCATTGTATACCAAAATTAGAAGGTCTTTACAACGAATGGTGAAATTTACAAAAAAAATTTTACTAGAAGATGTGATGAATAATTTTTTTTCATTGTTCAGTGCTACACACAAATGGTTTAGCTATAAATAGATAAAAATTACGTCAGACGTGAAACGTCCATCTACATTATGAACCATAAAATAAATGTCTCGCTGTGGTTCCGTTCTTGATTTATTTATAATTTTATACAAATTATTTACATTAAAAAGCCACTACTATAATTCATTAATAATATATTTTTATAAATTGTAATTTTTACACTATAGAGTGAAAACTGCGAGACCCTAATAAAAGCGTAAGGCGCCGTTAAAGTGCCATTGACCCTCCGTCGCGCCAGCCCTGCACGCATGTTTATATTTTAAATTATACGATAATTTTAATTTTTCAATTATATCAATTATACCTTTAATATTTATCGTCTAAATGTTATTGATGTTTTTTAAAATGTTATAGATGCTCGACGTTCAGACTTTCACTTTCCAAGTTGGAATTGATCAATTCATATCATTGATTGTTAACACGTTTTACTTTAACAGAGAAATATTTTTGCGAGAACTGATATCGAATTGTTCAGATTCATTAGATAAGATTCGTTTGCAGTCTTTGAGGAATCCATCGGAATTGGGAACCTCTAAAGATTTGCACATCAAGATTATCCCCAACAAAGAAAAAGGAACTTTGACTATTATTGACACGTATGTATTTTTACTATAAATATATTTTTGTTGTTCGTTTAATGACTGTTGTTTTTTTATATTGTAGTGGTATCGGTATGACCAAAGATACTTTAATCAATCATTTGGGAAACATTGCTAAGTCCGGGACCAGGGCATTCATGGAAGCTTTGCATGTCGATGTAGACATCTCTATTATTGGTCTATTCGGTGTAGGTTTCTATTCTGCATTTTTGATTTCTGACAAAGTTACTGTTGTAACTAAGCACAATGATGATGTGCAATACTTGTGGGAATCTTCTGCTGGAGGTTCATTCACCATTCGTCCCGATCTCGGTGAGCCATTAGGTCGTGGCACCAAGATTATACTTCACATCAAAGAAGGTCACGCTGAATTCCTTCAACTAGAAGAAATCACCAGCATTATCAACAAGCACTCTCAATTTATTGGATATCCTATAAAATTGATTAACCAATGTACCAATGGAGTGTGCTATGATGAACAAATTTTGAACAGTATTAAACCTATTTGGACACGCAGGCCTAATAATATCAGCCAAGGAGAATATGCTGAATTCTACAAATCCTTATCGGCCGATTGGAATGATCATTTGGCCGTTAAACATTTCTCTGTGGAAGGATTTCTACGATTCACAGCGATGTTATTCATTCCCAAGCATCTGACGTCGTGTAATGATTTATTCTTAAATGAACAGAAAAGCAACATAAAATTGTACGTAAAACATGTATTTATCACGGAATACAGCGAAGACATATTGCCGAAGTACATGAACTTCGTCAAGGGTATTGTGGATAGTGATGATTTGCCATTGAACATTTCTCGTCAAATGCTCCAACAGAACAAAATCTTGAAAGTTATCAAATGGCACTTGACTAAAAAATGTTTACAATTATTTGAAGAATTGGCCGAAGACAAGGACCTCTACAAACAATTTTATAATCAATTCAGTAGCAATTTGAAACGAGGAATCCAAGAAGACAGTTGCCATAGAAACAAAATAAGATTGGCAGATTTATTAAGATACTACACCTCTGCTAGTGGTGATGAGTTATGCACCTTGAAAGACTATGTTGAACGGATGAAGGAAAACCAAAAATATATTTACTATATCACTGGCGAGAGCCGCGCACAGGTATCCAACTCTCCATTAATCGAACGTACCAAACAGTGTGGCTTTGAAATCATATATATGACAGATAATGTTGACGAATATGTTGTACAAATATTAAAAGATTACGATGACATATCCATGGTATCCGTTACAAAGGAAGGATTAGAATTGCTAGAAACTTATGAAGAAAATCAGAAGTGCAATAATGATAATATCAAATTCACGAATCTGTGTAAAGTCATTAAGGATATTTTGCATAATAAAGTTGATAAAGTTATTGTTAGTAATAGACTTGTTCAGTCTCCTTGTTGCATTGTAACACCTAAATATAGTTGGTCGGGAAACATGACACGTATTAAGAAGGCCCAAACATTTAGAAACATGATCATCGTAGATTACATGTCAGCCACGAGGAATCACTTAGAAATCAATCCTGACCATCCGATTATAAAAATGCTTAAACGGCAAGCTGAATCTGGCAACGGGGTCGTGGCTGATTTAGTTATGGTCTTGTTTGAGACAAGTATGTTGACAGCTGGGTTTGGACTTCAAGAGCCACAACGTTACACTTCCAGAATAATCGATTTTATCAAATTTGGTTTAGGAATCGATGAAACGTTGCCGTTAGTTAAATGTTATGTATTTGATATGATGAACAGAGAGGAAGAAGAATGCGAAGCACGCATGTTTGAACTCGATTAATTAATTATATTAAGTAAATGGAGAAACAAAGAGAATTAGATACTTTTTTTTTACTTTATTTTAAAACAAACAATCTGTAATTTAAATTTACAATAAGCATGTGTGCGGAAATACATTAATTGGCATGCGACGCGTGAAAAAAAAGAAGCCACCCAATAGCGACACTTTATAACAGAAATTTATTTAATTTATAGAATTTTTTATATTTATTATATTTTTTTTTCTTTTTAATTTCTAATTATGATTTAGATCTCGACACCATCTTTTTAGCCTACGAGAAGGATTTCCAGGAATGGAGTCAGAATTTAGTGCTGATATTAGGGGATTAGGGTGGTTGGTTAGTCGTGAACGAAATCGTTTATATAGTAGCTTTGCAGTTTCGTCTACTGTATAAATTCTTAGGTCAGTATGTAGAGTGTGATTTGAAACATAGAATGGTGCATTTGTAATTATGCGAAGAGTTATGGATTGGAAGGTTTGAATTTTATTTATATTGGATTTTTTGGCAGCTCCCCATAACTGGACACCGTAAGTCCAAATAGGCATCAATAGAGTTTTATATAAAAGTAGTTTGGTTTTGAGTGTTTACCGATTAAGCAGGAGAGAGATTTTCGTCTAACGTTTAAGAGAATTCGTTTGGTTTTAATATGGTCTGCCTAGGTTAGACGTTGGTCCAGTATTAAGCCTAAGTATCGAGAGCTAGTAGCTTTTGGGATGATAAGATTATTTAAAGTGATAGGTGGTACAATTCCTTGTTTTAAGGTAAAGGTTAAATGAGACGATTTAGAGTGATTAATTTTTATTTTCCATTTCGTGTACCAGGACGACATGAGGTCTAAATGAGTTTGTTGGTTATAACCTATAGTTATAAGGTTTACATGTGAAGAGTAAATAATTTTGTCGTCCGCGAAATCCTCAACGGAAGTGTGGTGAGTCGTCGGATGGTCTGCCGAGTATAGATTGAACAGAATAGGAGATGAAATGGCACCTTGGGGGACTCCTGCTACTATTGGGGCTAAAGTCGAAACTTCGCACCCTACCTTTGTTGTGAAGTAACGGTTTTCGATGTAAGATTTAATGAATTACTAGTAAGGAGGGAGTAGGATTTTTTTCAGTTTGTACAGAAGGCCGGAATGCCAAACCTTGTCAAATGCTTCGAATTAGATACTAAGTAAATTTACTACATAATAATATTATAATTGAAAATAATTCGATTCTAATTTTATTTTTACTATTTTTGTCCATTTTTTTTTTTTCAAATTGATATGATGTATATTTTTTTTCATATAATGTAAAATAATGTTATTATTAAATAATTACATTCACATAAAATACTTATTATTGTTCGCTTGGAATATTCTATTTTTATTAGTTATTAGACTCAAAATACATTATTTTATACAAAATATAAAATAAACAATATAAAAATAATATGAAGACAAAACTTATCCTGGAGTATTACATATAGATTTTGTGCAGGTTGGTATTTGTACACATGCATGACTAAACGTCATGATTAGTCATTGGTATGGGTACTATATATGGAATATATGGGTATATATGGAACTTTAAACACTTTTTTTTTTTTACAGTAAGACTGTTTGATTATATGAAAAAATATTTGAGTGATAATCATAAATTCATGAATATATCATGTGATGAATAATATAACTTTATTAAATATAGATTGTACCAAAAAATAATAAAAAAAAAATTATGGAAAAATTAATTTAGCATTTTAAAATAGTTCTTTCTAGAAAAACAAATTTGCCCCTCCCCCCACTCGGACCCGCACCTAATTAACAATAATGTTACAATGTGGTATGACAGAAATTCTTTTAATTAATTCAATTGTTATATTTTGTTTTTTTGTAAACTTCCATAATTTGTAATATTCGATTGTTTATATATTTTCAATTAATATTATAATCCAGTTTTACAAAACCAATCTGTTTAGCAATATAAAGGAATAATGTTTTTTCCGTTCTACTAATAGTTTCACTTTCACATTTGAAGTTGTTATTTTTTGATATTTTTTTTCGTAAAAATATTATTTAAAATTTTCAATTTATAAAAATATGTATGTACCTATAATCTTTATAAGTATTTTCGAACGGTACATAAATTTATATTTTCTTTAATATATTTATCAATACTTTGGAAGTATTTGAAACTTTTATCCACTTGTGTTGTTAACCATTGGTTTTCGATATATCTTTAAATTGATTTAACATATTTTGGGTACTCAGAAAACATTAACATATTTAACACATTTATAATATTATTGCATTGGACATTAAATATTAAAATTGTGTACACCACAGTATTTTAGTCGAATTAAAAGTCAGAATTTAATCGTTATTATGTTTTTTCTTTTTCAGTTCGACATTTTCTAGGATTGTAAAATCTTTTAAAGTCTTGCAGTACCGTTTAAGTAGGTACCTACTATTTATATAATATTATAATATACTTGAAAATAAAACACTTGACACCAGTTTATCGGGTGTTTTTTTTTAAAAAAATGATTAATACAATAGATTGCTATCAATTAATTCAGATAAATAGGTAGTGGTAAAGATTACTACAGACAAAACTATCGTAGTAAAGCAATAAAATAATTCGATTTTATTATTAATACACACAGAAGTAAATTATAATAACGTAACATAATATTAATAACTACTATAATTCATTATAATTAATAAGATTTTTGTATTATCAACATAGAATATGTCAATACAAAAAAAAATACCTATGCTGCTTTCAAACCTTTTATAGAAAAATAGTCGCTTCTAAATGAATGAGTCATAAATTCTCCTACCAAACTTCGTATCCACACTGGAGGCAGTCTCAAAAAGAAGTGCTGAAAAAAAAAAATAAAAAAATATTTACAATTATTATTATCGTCATCTTGATAGTATTATAGCCTTGTAGGTATTTAAACCACTGAGTGATTTAAGTGTTCAACGCTCGCCACGTTGTAAAGTATGTTAATATTATTATTCTACAAATATTGTTTACAGACTTAAAATGTAAGTGTTCAAAATAAAACATTTAAAAATTGCATTCTTTTTTTGATGTTTGAATTGATTTTGTTGTTGTTATTGTTGTTAGGAATACGATAAATAGTAATAAAAAAAAAAAAAAAAAAAAAAAAAAAAAAGGAATCGAAATTTCAATAAGCCCATATAATAGGTAATAACCGGATAATATTAATTTTGATATTTTACTAATAAGTAGGTACAGTTAAATTTGTCGAATATTTACTTAATGCTTATTAAGAGTAGGCATAAACCGTAAGTTTCACCGGTACCGAACTACTTTCCTAGATGTGTTGGAGCGACATTATGTTGCCCAAACGTTAAAATAATTTTGGAAAATTATGGACCAGATCAGACGGTGTAAATTCGATCAACAGCTAGATAAAATATTATATCGTTGAACACGCCTAATAATCCTAATCATAATATACAATATACAATAGTATTAGTACTACAATACATAATATATTAAAATATATCGGGCCCGTGTAAATGTAGTGGTTTTAAGTTATGTACAGTAAACACTAAAGCGAGATGTGTGTAATCAGTGAAATGTTTTTTAAAAGTCAAATTTCAAGCGATATGTCATTGTACACTGAAATTTTAATTTTAATTTTTTTTTTAATATAATTATGTATAACCCCCAGTAGCGCAGGAAGCTTCGCTAGCGCCCGCGGCAAATTTATAAAAAAAATCGCCTTTTTACCAATTAAAAACTTGATGTGATAGTATTTTTTTAACGTTTAATTTTACTACATTTTTAAAAAAAAAAAATACAATGTATATTTATTAGTTATTATTACGGTGTAAATTTCAAACATTAAAAATTTGCTTTAACAACATTTCGCGGAACAATTTGGTGAATTCACTTGTGCTGTTTTCATAATTTCATCATTAAATTCACATGTACAATTAGTCAAAATCATGCACATTTCCAAATGTATAATGAAAAAAAATGTCGTTTTGAAGGTAGAATAAAAATACCACTTTTGAAGCGCCCCACAGTTCACCATATCACTATGCTACGTCACTGATAACCCTCCCTCCTTCCGGAAAAAAATCTTAGTTGCACCACTGTGTGTAATGTGTGTGTGTGTGTATAATATTTAAAAATATGTTCTCCCTCATCGCCATCGCCATCCTCGTCGCCCCTGAACATAATATTATATATCGATTATATGTCTTACTTGAATCCCGTGCGCCCAGTAACCGGTCGAGTGGTTCACCAGACCCAGCGTGTTCACAGCGTTCGTGGTGTACGTCTTGGCGTCGGGGACGAACAGGCTGGTCTCTTGCAGCTTGTAACTGAAAGCGTTCATTTTCGTGTTGACGAAGAGCGGGAACAGATGTTGTACCAGTATGTTTTCCTCCTGGTATTCGATCCGGAGCGCTTCGGTAAAGCTCTTTATGTACGACTGAAACATGTGACGTCATCGCGCGGTTAACGAAGCACGTATCCCGGTGGGGGGGGTAGGGGGAGGGTCAGTGGCGGACTGAGATAAAAAGGTCCGGGGTGCGGACAATTTCAATTATTTATAATAATATACATAGTTTAATATTTAAAAGTATAATTTATCTATAAATTTCATAGTCATGGCCCGGGGTGCGATTGCACTTCAGCACCTCAAACCAGTCCGCCACTGGGTGGGGGAGGTCCTCGTTTTGTAAAGATAAAACAACAATAGAGTTTTTATTTTGTAGCGTTTTAGATCTAATTGTTTTTTTTTTTTTCCGGTATTGGAATTTGGCTAAAAACAATCGTGTTGTTTTCACCAAATACTAATATATTGCCCGTTTCTAGATAATTTTCGTGCTGTTTACAGCCATTTCACATTTTATAGTTTTTTTTTTAATCATAAAATTAACCAAAAAATGTTATACCAAAAATCCTTTGTTAGAAATGCGCGATTCCCTTAATTCTTTTATAACTCTTCTCTTAGAACGATCACTTTTTTTAAAAAATATTTTTTTTTTGGCCTAACTCGACTCGTTAATAGTCGGATCTAATTTGGATTCCTTTTTATTGGTCATACGAGGAACGTTAAATTCTAGTTTCATTCATTTTTGATTTGTATTTTAATATTTAGACAAACCACGGTACAAGAACCCTAAATTATACTTTGGAATTCTACGTTTTCCGAATTCCACTTGTAACATACAATTGTAAAAAATAATCAGAACTTTTTAAACAAATGTTTCAATTATTTTTTCATCTTGTCAACTCCCCCCTCCACAAATGTGACCAAATATCTGCCTATATGTTTCAATTGAACATATTTTTGTAGTCAAATTGTGCGATTTTAAAAACTATCCCGTATTTTGAATATTTTTTTCGGTATTCATTTTTCTACAAACACAAATTCATAACTCTTTTGGCAGTCGAAACCATCAATATTTCATAAAATAGAAGTTAAAATATTAATAGTATTTTTGTCAAAATAATTATGTAGATAATATGAGAGAACTTGTTAAACTTATTATTATAAAATCTTAAAAAAAATAGCACCACAGTTTTATATTAGATTTTGAGATGCGCCGACGTTCTTCCGTGTTTCTCTACAGACAGTGGCGGATTGGCCGGAATGCTAAGGTACGATCACATCCCTGACTTAGTAATTATAATAATGAAAAATTAAACTCACGACAATAATTATGTAGATAAATTGTACCATTAAATATTTAACTATTTATATCCATATATGTTATCGTACGTCGATTATAAGCAATTTAGGTTTTCAAAAATAACCAAAAGGGCCCTCAAAATTGTTTGCACCCCGGGCCTTGTTGTTTCAGTTCGCCACTGCCTACAGACACAAATTCAATACTTCCTTTACATATCTCCTATACCTTATTAGAGGCCTATTATATACCGACACAATCCTGTATACGTTTTTCTTGATTATTTCAAATTATTTGGATTAAAAATTATTATTTTCCCAAAATAGAATTTTAGGCATCTCTATAATGGATCTATATTGCTGATTAATTTCCGATGAATTATTCTAGAACAATAGCACATTAAAACCGAAAGCTCGCGGAAGAAAATGTGTCCGCTGTTTGATTTTATTATTCGTTTTGTTTACGGGCATTTCATTTATTTCCGTTTGGGTAGATACCTTACCTTTGTGGCCGCGTAAATTGCCAACAGCGGCATGGGCTGTAGCTCGGCGCTGGACGACACGTTGACGATGGCGCCACGTTTCCGTTTCAGCATGCCCGGCAACACCAGTTTGGTCATGTGAGTGGTGGCGCCGACATTGACGTTTATCAGGTCCCACATGGTCGACTCCGGCACTTCGGTTATGTACATCGGGTACGCGTACTGCATGCCGACGTTATTGACTGTACGAATTACCGGGAAATTTCAACAAGAAAAAAAATATATTTATTATTATATAATATGTTATCCCCCCCCACCCCCGGGGGTAGCGGTTGGGGGAATCTGATAAACTAGAAGGATTTTGCGCAAAACGACTGGCATCAGTCAGTAACGCAATTAGCGCGATTTTCGAGCAGTGGTGCCTGCCTAACACAGTCCTTTCCCGTCGTAACTTATTACTGAATACGCCACTGGCGTTCGCAATGTCCGACATTCGATAGACTGAATAGAGTATATCGTATAATTTATGTAATTGTCAAACGTCGAGGAATGATTATAGTAAGTTTTGTATTTAAACAAATATATTAAATTTACGATTGCAGGGGGGTGTCCACACAACAAAAACACCCCTCTTGGTTGCGCCACTGGCACCAGTATACACCTCTCCGTTGAACGGGTCTAGTGTCGGTTTAATTCACCGTCAAATAACTTTTTCAAATTTATTTTTTTTTTTTTAATACATTAGTTATATACAGTGTTGGGTAGTAACGTAACGAAAGTAACGACGTTACTTTGTTTGTAGCACGTTTCGTAATTTGATTAAAATTATTTTCTAGTAACGAAAATATACTTTCATTAAGTAATTCGTATAATATAACATGTTACAGTTAATGATGAAGTTGTTGAAGAACCATATTCAGAAATTGAACGTTGTATGAAAGTTATCCATGCACCTGATCTCACAGTTTTAAATTCAATGATATTAATCAAGGATATTTTTATTAAATATAACATAAATAGTATATATAAGCTGGACAGCTTTACTATCCAGTGCTTCTGTAGAGCGATTGTTTATTGTAGCAGGGGACATTTGTTCTAAAAAAAATATCATGCATGAGTGATAAAAACTTGGGAGGCACAGTAATGTGTAAACTCATTTTAAAAAACAAATAATATTATATTCTAAAAATATTTTTAAATAAAATTATGAAACAAAGACAAGTTTTTAATTATTGATAGTTAAGTTTTAATTTATAGTATATGTTGTGATATAATAATGTACTTACCTATACAATAATTTATGACTATTGAAAAAAAGTAAACTTAATTAATACTATTTTTCAATAGTTATAAACTAATAATATTATTCTGTAATTAACTGTTAAAATTGTTTTTTTTTTTTTTTTTTTTTTTTTATGTAACGAGAAGCACCGTATTTACTTTTCTAATTAAAAAGTAAAGTAATTTCATTACAATTCTATTTGATTAACAAGTAACGTCACTTCATTACATTTATCTCTAAGTAACGATTAAAGTAACTTAATTACTTTTTAAAAATAACTTACCCAACACTGCATTTATATACGAGTAGTAATTATATTATTAGGTCATTGGGTATATTATTAACGTAAACATGACAAACCCAGTATTCCGATTTCAATGCCTTCTAGTTCCTTGGCAATGTGATTGAATATCGTTTGTCCTTTGCTGAAATCCGCCTGTATCACCTTAACTTCGACGTTGAATTCATTCTCTACGAAAATAAGTGGTAAATAATAGGTGCGTTTTTCAGTTTTTCAAAATAAAATTTAAAAAAAATGTATATTCGCATTCGTAATATCGACCTAGGTAAACATCGTATATTATTATATATATATATATATAATTGTTGTATGCAAATTAATTCGAGTTAAGAGATTTTAATTTTTTTCAACAAATTTCGTAAAAACTTTATATTATAATATAAGTAGGAAAAATGTCCAAAACAATGAGAAATTGGCCATAAACTAGAAATTAAAAACTACCGAAATCGATAAGCAGCGGGGGCAGAGTGGCCGTTCTGGAAAAAGTAATTTTCCAGATGTCCTGAATAATATCGTATGACCCAGTGGCCAGTGATAAATTCATAGACTCTATTGATTTATTAGTTACTATAACTAAATCTTTAAAACACTATATTTTCTAGTATAACCCTCTTTATAACATTGATTTTTATATTTTCTGTCTTCATTTTTTTAGAAATACTGTTGAGAATCTAAAAACAAGAAAAAAAACTGTCAAATAAAATACCGCCGGGCGCAGATATTTAGTACAGTGGGAAAAAATAAAAAATATTGGGTACCATTTTTATCGGAGGGGGAGGGGAATGAAAAGGTCTGGATAAACTTCAGTCTCCCGGCCTGAATTTGGTTCTCACTCCGAGCACCTGGATCTATAGGATAGCTAAGACGGGGGTACCTTTTGTAACGATATTATCGTGTAAGCTTTATAATGTTTTACATTTTGTAAAAAACGAAAAAAAAAAACAATGGCGGTGTACAACAATATGGTACGCTAATGATTTCGGACTTGCCTATTTCCGAAGCGGTCATGTTCAATTTGTCAATGTTCCTGCTGATCAAGACGACGTTAAGACCGCGTTTGGCTAATTCCTTGGCGTATTCTCTCCCGATGCCGTCCGTAGAGCCCGTGACCACTAAAACAAAATTTCACGTAAAATGAAATGTAATAATAATTAATCATCTCCTCGTATAAACCGCAATAAAACTATATACACGAAATATGTACAATATGCAATACAAATATAAAAAAAAAAAATTATTGAAAAAAAATCGATTACATCGAATGTATTCTATAGGGATTTATACTGTCTTTTTTTTTTTTTTGTTAACACTTAGAACCTAACCTATGAATAGTATAAGACGCGGAATACAAACGATAACATTTTCGTTTAATGAATATGTCTTATCTACAGACCTTCGGTTTCAGAATAAATAATTTATTATAATATAATTAAACGACTTGAACGTTGAAAAAAATTTTTAATTTAAATTTCGATTTTTTTACATGGGTAATTACATTACCAATCGAAGCGCCTAATCAACATAAAGTGTAAATACTAATTTATCAATAAATATTCATATTCGTATATTATGAAAACATTAATAATAATTATTATTTTAGATTTTGTCGTTTATAATAAAACAAAAATTATGATACTAATTTATAATATAAACAATATGACTAAACATAAAAAAAAAAATGCCATCGTTTTAAATATTATTAAAAATCAAACTAACGAATTTATCAAAAGTTATTATCTACGTTGAAATGTATTTGTAACGTCAATGTACACGAAACAGTATTTTGAGTATTTCTGAGTTGGTATAGGTACATTTAAAAATTATATTTTCAATGCATATATTTAATATTTACCCATAATTTGACATATATAGGTGTTGTTTATTAATAACTTTTATCTAACTTCACTTAGCGGGTTTTTTGTTTGTTAGGGTAAAAATTTTATTAACGATAAGTAAAACGAATGTTTAAAAAAAAAAAAAACACACTGTAAATGCAATATATATACGTTACTTTTTTAAAACATTTTATTTTAACACGAATATTGTTTTATATATTAATAATTTTATGAATCATGAAAAAAAAAAGAGAAGTGTAGTAGTTTTTAGTATTTAATTATAATATTAGATAGAAAAATTGGATTTTATTTTATATTTCTATACGTTATCACGCATAGCATAAAATTATTTCCTGAATATGGAAAAAATATTTTCAAGAAAATTATATAGTGACCAGAAGTACTCTTTTTTGTAGGACAGTACGAATTTGTTTGATGTATAATCCTAGTGTCCTTAACAATCATGTTAAGCACATGAAATTGTACTATCTTACAAAACTAATTCGATTTGTACAAAAACCAATAAAAAAAAGTATTAATTTTTGTTTGACGTTTTTCGTTGTTGGTCGTAATATTTTCCGTGAATCGTTCAATTTCATTTAAAGCTGAAAACACAAACAATTCATCACTTGTTGGTTTTCGATAAATCGCCCCAATTCTATATAATGTATCTGTGCTTGTGCACACGCGGTGATGGAGGGTTCAGTACATTATTGTTCCTCTTTTTCGAATTTATTATCGTTTTTATTTGACTTTCATAATTATATTAATAAACTTATCTACGATAATAAACACGATTTGTTTTGCATTGTTTAAATAGGAAATTTTACGGGCCAGGGTAAACTGTCGAAATATTGATCGACGGTTTCTTGTTTCGTGTAATTCAACTGTATTAATATTAATAAATCGGAAAATTATAATATTCATATTTCTCTTGCTATTCGTTCAACGGTTGAGTAATATATTATAATATTTATGCGTACATATATGCAATTAAACGTACATATTATTTATAGTCTTTTATCGTATACAACTAATAAAATACAATATTAATACACACTTTCCGTCTTTAAATGAAAATGTTTTTTTTTTTTTTTTAAAAACTCGTAAGATTTACTCGAAACCAAACCATTATATTTTATCAGTGGGGGGGGGGGCGGGTAGCGCTCAGGGAACTTTTCCCGAGTACATTTCCCCCCATGTTTTCGGGCGCTCCTGCTCGCTTTTTTATACCCCGGAATCTAAAGGAATATTTACATTGTAATATACGTACTAAGGCTACTTTAAATCGTAAGCACATAATACTTTTTTCGGTGTGGGATGGGGATCAAAAACATTTGTTTAGTAGTTTTAGTCAATACCGAATTTATGTATTGACATTTGATATGATATAAAACAATAAAGTAGTTAATTTAAACGGGTAACAAACTAATAAAGTAATTTACGAGTGAAAATATTTAGGCTGGTGTAAAAATAAATAATAATTTTTAATATATCGGAGGGAGTCTGGACCCCCGGAGCACCCGTCAGATACGACCTCGTATGCCCAGATAGAATACTTACACTTACATAATACTTGCCTGCACGTTCGTAACCGTTCGAGACGTGCGACGAGAAGAAAAAAAAAAAATAGATGTAAGTACTTATACGACCGTCGTCTCGCGAAAACAAGTACAAGATTGTAAAAATTATATAACGCCTTGCAAAGTTGCAAATGTGTCGGTGTCGCTGTACATAATAAAAACACATTGGACGTTTTATCCGCCGACGTTTGTTATAATGTATGGCGTTTCGCAACGGTTACGATTTTATAGACCAATAATACAAAAAGAGCAATTGAATGAACACTATAACCGTCAGACACAACCCGAGGAGCGCGTGCTACGGCGGCGGTGTTATGCAAACGAAAAACTAGAAATCTTCCGTCGGATAAAATATATGTACGCGATTTGGGTTAACCGGTGAAAGTGGCCGTAGTACGTATATTACAATGTAAATATTCCTTTAGATTCCGGGGTATTAAAAAAAAAAAAGCGAGCAGGAGCGCCCGAAAACGTGGGGGGCAAATGTACCCGGGAAAAGTTCCCCGAGCGCTACCCGCCCCCTCACTGATAAAATATAACGGTTTGGTTTCGGTAATCACTCTGCTAGAGTGCCGATTTCCCGGTTTATAAACTTGATAATAAAACTATGTAATTCTGTATACAATTTTAAGAATTATTTGACAACCGATGGTGTTTTTTGTTAATGCGTATATAATTATTTATTATAACAACTTATTTATTTAGTCATTCAACCCCGTTAAAATTATAACGTTACGAATAACATAACTAGCGTTTAAAAACCGCATAAAATATAAATATATTATTATTTTTTTTTTTTTTTTAATAAATTATAGTATAAAATATTTTACATTTTTATCGCATTTGAAGAGTGCCGAAATTATCGTTTAGTTACGTTTTAGAATAATTTACTCGCTAATAAACTGCGTGCCCGTGTCCCGCGTGTGTTTTCTGTTAAAAACCGAAGCGCATATTTTTTGTTATGGATTTATTCCTTGATGAACTTTAAGATTGTATTTATTGTAGAAATTTATTTGGCATATTTTGCCTCTTTTTTTTTTTTTTTATATAATTTTAGCATATTTCCGAATAGCTTCCGATTTTAAACCGCATACAAAATAACGATTTTTTTAAATACATAATTGTATAATTAAAGATGAAAAATCAATTCCATTTAAGTAAATATATTAGTGTTTAACGTTGTCTAGTCTAAATGTAACATTATTGGACATTTTTTTTAATTTCATTTAATTAAATTATCAATTGAGTATGATAATGGATACTAATTTATTGCCTATTGAGATCACAATGGTTTTCCGGTCCGTATAACCGACAGGCAATAATTACCATATATGGTACGTCTATTATAAAATATGAAATGAATAAAAAAAAAAAAAAATAATAATATTTCCTTGACGACCGTAACCGTAACGGACGGACAGACACGACGACGGCGATAAACTTACCTTTTGGCCTAAACAAATTCGAACGTATAATATTGCGGTTTACGGTATTTACCGTAGCGGTTTTTACGTAATAGATAGGGTGTAGTTTTTTAGTGTCGATTCGTCGCAACAATACGGAACGTCTCGGAAGAAAGCAGCTATACACGAAAAGAGTAATAAAAAAAAAAAAAAAAATAACCATCAGGAAGTACTAATTATCGTATAGGTACACGACCGTCGACCTACATTATCGAGTTAAAAAATCTGAACAGTTCAAGGTTGCGATCGTGCGTAACAGTAATAATAATAATAATAATTATCCAGTTGACTGCTATGTACACGAGAAAGTAAACGTGGTTATTACGTGTCGTTTTCCGTTTCCACCTATTAAGTAGTCCGGTGTATGTATATAATATTATAAATAAATTCAGTGGCGAAATTGTGGGAGGCAAGGGGAGCGCTTACCTCCCTTGAAATTTTCGCGAGGGGCAAAGGTATCATTTGGCCTCCCCCCCCATTCCCCAGATATAACAATAGTAAAAATCATAATACAGTAGTTATAGAAATTATGTGTTTGATTTTCGAAATATGTTTTACTCTTTTTATTATTTATTTTTTTTTTTTCATAAAAATGAAATGATATTATTGGCCAAGTACCTAAATATCCATTTTCGAAAACTTGATACAAGTTTCATATCGAAATAGTTGTTCATAATAATTAGTAAATCGACAACACTGCAGGTTAAGTACGCAAAACAGGTGAATCCACGAACCGTTTAAATATTGTATTCTATTTTATTGCAGATATATAAACTCCAAACCAGTACAAATTGCATAATTTTAACATTTTATAGCAGGGCCGGTTCTTGATAAGCTACACCAGTATAGATAGTACAAAAAATGACAGTAAAGAGTTTTTTTTTTTTTAAAACGTGCCTAATCGTTAAAATAATAACTTATGGTCGAAAGAAATTATCTTTTAACCATATAAATATAAACGTTTATGTTTTGACGACAACGTGTATGAAAACATATCAGGATGTTAAGTTCAATAATATTGCAATGGACGTTAATTTTCAATCGAGTCTCATAGTCTTAATTTTTCCATTTCGACAAAATGTCCGATAATCGGACACACATTGCACCCCCGAATAAATAGCGATGATACAACTCGAAACATGCAAATGTTGAGAAATCGACTTTCAAATTATTTCACTATAAATTGATCGATTTTCGCCGCGTCAAACTCTTACTTTTGAGATATGACTTTTTTTTTTATTCTGGCTTGAACAACAATGTAGAAAATATTTAGTCAATAAACAAGTGTCAGAAGTGACGTCTCTATATTGACGCTAGAATTTGTATTTTATATGAAAAATATGGCAAATATGGAAAGGCTTAATTTTAACTCGCATGGTCAATAATATTTAAAAAAAAATAATAATAATAAAAAAAAAATACTAGTATACTAATTTTTAGAGAACGCGATTCATCACATATTTTAATAGTAATAACTCGGAAATCGAATTATTTATTTATTTATTTTTTTTTTTTGATTTGTGTAACTATTCTTTCAGTGGTGCGACATCGTAAAGAATAATATACGGACGGAAAAATCGATGGGAAACCAGGAAGAGGGAAACACGGAGAGCAAACGCTATTTGTTTACACGAAAGAATAAAAAATGGTAATGACGGAAATAGTAAAATTTGATATATTTGAAATGGTGTGTTATTTGTAAAATAAATACTTTGTAAAGTAAAGCAGTGGTGAGAGATCAAAGGGTACGTGAAAGAAAAAAGGCTGGTCAAACCTGTAACAATTGGCTACACACCTATACTACACACGAATTATCATAGGCGGAAATGGAGAGGAGGCTTAATTGTTTTAATAGCACCCTCTCAAATTCTTCTTAAATCGTATGTAATATCATAATATGAATATGAAGGCGTACGGTAAGTTAAGTCAATCGATCACTTAATACTTCAGACGATAGTCAAACTCAAGATCAGAAATAAAAGTTGCCAAAAACCGTATTATAAATACTTGCAAAAAAAAAAAGGATTTTAAATTTGAAAATTTAAACAATTATGTCTCGAAACAAGTCTACCCAAATGTATACAAATTGTTGCATGTAGCTATCACGCATCCAATAAGCTAATTAGCTTATCAACATGTGAGCGTAGTTTTTCTATCACGAGGCGTTTAAAAAATTGGTTAAGAACATCTTTGTTTCAAAATCGTTTTAACTAAATCTTGATTCTAAATATTGGAAAAGAAATTGTAAAAACTATTGAAAATGACTACATAGTTAGCAAATTTGCAGATAAAAAAAAAAAAAAAAAAAAAAAGAACAATTGTTTTATAATGATTTGATTTAACTATATTATTTCAATGTTGTTTTGTTTGTGTATTTATGTGTACTTACAGCCTACAGGCTGCTAACATTTTTTTTTTTTTTATGATTATTAATTAAATTGAATAAAATATACGATGCAATGAGGTGTATGTTTTGGACTATTTAATCATATTGTTTGTATTAGGTTATTTTTTTTTTTTTTTTTTAGTATATTTAGCCCACCTCTCACAAGAAATTTCTATGGATTTCCGTCTATGCGAACTACGTACGCCTATCTATAAATACGTGTAATAGTGTATAGGCGTGTTGTATACCTATAAACAACCGTCTTGTTGACCGTATAATACCGCAACCGAATTTTTTTTATTTACATCTCATTATATATTATATAATACGATAATGTTTGTACGAGTGGTTCAAATTTATCCGACTCGGTCCGATTTATTTTCCGATGGGCGTTCACTGTACACACAGCACTGTTCAAGTTGCACGTATTATAATATCCATAATAAAATACCCGCGTTAATAAAAAGAAATATTCTATTTCGTTATTTCTTATTTGACGACAGTGTCCTGCTGTACTCAATAACTATACAGAAATAATACGATTGCGCAAATAACATTAATAATAATTCACCTATAAGATCGCGTTCATAATCGTATAATAATACTTTTACTTTCACTTTGATAATATGCAACACGTTTTGAATTTTATGCTACGGCGAGTACGTACACCCGAAACTCCGAGACGAAAACTATAAAACGGGTACATCTACGCATCGGCGTTACTAGGGAGGGGGGCTTAGCCCCTATATGTTTTTATTTGTATTCCTTCCTGGTTAAAACTTTAAGTGCAAATCCTTGCAAAAAAAAAAAAATCCTCACGGGTATACGTATCTAATCGGTACGTTTACCGATTAGATAAAAAAAAAAAAAAAAATTTACTTTAGAACATTGAAATAATAAGTACACAGTAAGTAAATAGGGGTAAAAATAATATTGGGAATTATTGGGGGAATATTTGCGGAACAACGGTTTTCTGTTATTTTTCGAACGATGTTGTTAAAAATAATCGTAGCGACTTGACATTTTCAACGAATACTTGTATTACGTCTTTCTAGACGCGAACCAAACGTTTTTCAAAACATTCTGGCGATAATTGAATAATATATGGCCATTTGAAATTCAGAAAGTTTATACTTGGTTTTATGCGGTTTTTTCAAAAATGCTCGGAAATTCGACACGGCGATTAAACACAATAGCTGTTCTTTCGGTCTTAAAAAAATATCGAAAATCTGTAAACACATTTTTTTGTTTTTCTAAGCGTTTGAAGTATCAATGTGAATACATTCTGTTTGTGGCCCAACAGAAATGCTCAGAAACTCGAAAAAGTCCATTATTAGTCGTATGAGTTTTTATTTTAATATGCGTTAATTTGTTTAATTCTATATATGAAAAAAAAAAAATTCTTTACGTTTTAGTTTAGAATAAAATCGATCGTTTTGATAACATGTAAAAAAAAAATAAATCCATATCGTCTATAAAATAAGCGTACCCGTGGACATTTTCGGGTGGGGCTAAAAATATTAAATAATATATTACTATGAAATTATTAAAAAAAAAAAGTCCAATAGTAATAATCTCAGTTTACATACGTATATACGGGTCAACAGGTTGTATATTAAAAATCAATGGTTTTTTTTATTTTTTTATTAATAATATTAATGGGTTTCAATACCTTTATACAATACTAAATAATAATAATTTATCGATAAATTTAAAAATGCACGACTGATAACGTTGTAGAATGAAAACGGACGTTCGACGATTTCAAAACACGCGATTAATAATTATGGTACTCAAAAATAATTTTTTAAAAATTCTCAAATAGACGAGGGTGGGGGCGAATGTCCCTGTACCCCCCACCTCCAGGTACGCCACTGCAAGTGAGAACAGATTACATTATATAGATTTCTTTCGTTACTAAAAGCAATAACGATCGGAATATTATTTATATTTATTTATTTGTACGTTGACCCGATTAATCAGACGGTAATACTAGATAGATTTTACACCGACAGCCGATAATTGCAAAACAAAAAAAAAAAATCGTAATTTTATACTATTGCCTACTGTACAGTCTATAGTCTGCGTAAAATATTATCATTGTGTTATTGTTATTTGAACAAAATAATGGTCGAGATAAATACCATTCTATATACTTACACAATTATTGTATTTATTCATATTTTTTAGTAAAATAGCACGTTTTTTAAGGCGTCTCTTACACACGGACGTCGTAAAACTTGTCGTAGATTTATAGGGGGGATGGGGGCTGATATTTTAAAATATCTTACCGTGCTAAATCCCTACGATTTATTTTAGACATCCATACCGTACTATATACGTGTATATTGAATATTTAAGAGGGGAGCTAAATTCTCTGTTTGTACATTTTGAGGGGCTAAGCCCCACCAAGCCCCCGGCACCTCCCCGATTTACGCCCATGCTCTTACGTTTCGTATAGATAATAACGAATATTCAGCAGTTTAATAATATTTTAAGTGCTTGATAACTTCCTATGTTTTATTCCTATTCAATATAACTCGAACTAGTATATAATTGCGAGCGGTATGCCGTGGAAATCTAACTATATTTCATATGGCGATGAGCATTTAATGTCTAATAATAGACACTAGTAGTAGGCCGAGTCTAGGCCACGCATCAGTCAAAATTCCTTAAAATATGCTCGGCTATATAGCCCGCGCGTGGTTATCAATAAATATTCATGTAAACGTAAATTATTCGTAGGCGTGCTTAATATTATTTAAAGAAAATAAAAATAAAAAACACGAATACATTTCATTTGCGACGTGTGTTGATTCTAATAATTGTTTAAGTATACAAAATAATGAAAATCGTATAATGGTTAAAAAAAAAAACTGCAACGATAACGTCGGAACGTGCAAAAATGTATTATCTAGGGTATAAGAAAATACCACATTTTGACTATTTGTCTATATCGAAAAAAAAAATAAAGAAAAGAAGAATTTAAATTATAAACTGATAAAATATCAATTACGATTGCGTTAAACGGAGCCACTGCGGAATTCGTCTAATGAAATGTAAAATTTATCATTTTTTTTTTTTTTCTTTGATGTAACAAAACGTTTATAGACAACTAGACTTTGCCCACTTTTATATTAAAAATACCATTTTTTCGTATTATTTATTAAATACAAATTATACTGAAAACGGATAAAACATGTTATAATTTTTTCTCTAAATATATTCGAGATTTTAACGCGTGATAATAGACAATAATATTGGAATATTTATGTAATTTCCGTAATTTTTGCTTTCTACCATAATATAGTTTTTAAAAGTACATTAAAAAAACGATACATACAAATCGAAAATGGCAAAAAAAAATAACAAATAACAAGAAGCAAAATTTAGTTTTAGAGTACAAGCACCTATTATAAAATTAAAAGAGGACGAAAGACAATTCTTTTTTTTTTTTTTAAATTAATTTTTCGAAATGTTAGTCATTAAAAAATGTCGACATAGTCGTTATTTCTGAACGATGTGCATTGAACGTTATATCTGGAACAATGGGAAATACTCGTCGTGTTGCCCACCGGGGGCAATCGTCCTCTTTTAATTATTATAATAGACGAATTTTACTCTGGAACCCAAATCGAGCGAGTTCCGTGCAGTCTGCGCGAGCATGTGTTCGCTAAAAGTTGTGCGTATTTTTAGTTTTGATCGTAATGGAAAACAAATCATTTTTTTTCTTTCGCAAAAATATCGGCTTTGAAAAAGTAATAACTCGCCGTCGGCACATTTATTCTAAAACCTAAACAGCGTCGTTTAACCGAAGAATTTGTGCCCGTCTCACGCCCGCGTTCGAGCCTAACCAGGCCAAACCGCCGTATTTATTATTTATCGTTATGGTTTACTACTGACCTGCCCACGCGCCGTACTTGACGCTCATCGGCGTCCGGTCGGGCAACACCATCGGCACCATGTGCGCCACGAATCCCTGCGCGATTTCCCGGAGTGCGTCGAACAGCAACAGCAGCACGACGACGAAACCGATGACGGCGAACCCCAGCACGATGGGGCTCATGATCGACGAACTCTCGTCCGGTCCGAACATTTCCGAGCGGATGGATAATATCGCGGGACGCGGTCGTTTGCCGCGTATAAAATCGCAATTTTCCCGGGACGAGAAATTATTATTATTATTTTTTTTTTATTCGCTCGTTTCTTCTCTACTTGCCGAAGGGGGGTGAGGGGAAAGAAAATACACACACACAAAAAAACCCCGGGGGCGAGATAGGGAAATAATAACCGATAAAACCGCCGGTGCCGAAAACTATATTATATAGACGTAAATAAACTATTAACCGACTAATATTCGGACTAATCGAATTCGGGTATTAAATAATAATATACCGTCTGTCGCGTTTTTATAATAATTTCACGACAATCGGGCGGGGTGGGGCGGGGGTAGGGGTGGAACACTGAACCCTCTGTAATAGTTTGGAGATCGCGACGATTACCCCGGGACGTATTGATCGGCGGCGTCGCTAGTCGTCGTCGCAGTCGTCGTCGCAGTCGTCGTCGTCGGTCGGCCGTTCGGTCGCGTCTGCTGCCGCGGTAAACCGTACCGGTCGCGATTACGTCGTCGTAATATACGAAACGCGGTAACGTCAGTAAAATAAAAAAAAAAAAAAAAAAAAATATATATAATCCGGTGGGGTAACCGCGGGCCACGCGTCTATTGTATGTCAACGATAATAATTTTTATTCTATTATAAAAAACGACGACGGCGACGGAAAAAAAAAAAAACATTGTTACTGGGTCAGCCGAGTGTTACTCGTGCCCCCCCCCCCCCCGGACGCCGTCGGCGCTATAATTCGTTATTAATTATTATTATTTTTTTTTTATGCAATCACAAAGACACGGGTACCCGTCCTATAACTATACCCGTCGACGGAAATATCGACGAGGGGATAGGCTTTGGGGGGGGGATAGGCTTGGCTTCATCAAAATGTCAATGAACCCCCCCCCACCATGCATATACATATACTCATAATAGCACTTATACAAGTCACGAATAACTACACAATAATTATTATTACAGTAACAAGCGAAAATACCACGTTCGGTAAAATTAGAAAATCGAAATCGCATTTTTTTTTTTTCTTTCTTTTTTTAATTCTATGCATAAATATACCGTTCTATCGACGTCTCCCCATCCCGTTTTAAGAACTTCGTATAGAATTTTCAAAAGTGAACACTACCACAACTCATCGACGTGTCAAAATTGTCTAAATTGATATTATCCGCTTTTATTGAGTTGTTTATAAGGTTTTTTTTTTTTTTTTCTGATTTACCGTAAGAACATTTTTTCGGCCTCGTATAAATGCTCAAACATTAGTTACACGGATCACCGTCGTAATTATTGTTCTTGAACGGAAAACAAAAAAAAAAATACCTAATAAATAAGTCGAGCGTAAAAATGTCGTATTTATATTTGTACGCGTTTCGAGTTCAACAATTTGTCGACGGAATCCGTAAAAATCGTAAATTATTTTCTAACTCAGAATCGTATTTTTTTTTTCTCTCTATATTTTTCAATATTCACCGATCCCGTCGCGGTCGGCGCGGTGAAGTGGCGACGGCGATGAAAGTGAAATGTTTTTTCACATCGAAAAGTAATTGCGCATAGTTTTTTTTTTCTTTTATTCACGTGTTTTGTTTATTTATTTTTCTGTCTGTGTTGTATTGCGAAACCGTAATAATACAAATTATATTTTGTCACGATAACAAAAATAATAAAAAAAATATCCTATTTTGTAATACGTTTTCTCGTATGTTTTTTGTGACCCCGCGTAGGTGTAAACAATTTTTTGTGTACGCGTACCTACTCAGTACTGTTATAATTTATCAAATATAAAAAAATAATAATAAATAAATAAATGTAAAAAAGACGGGGACATATACTTCGCATCGTGGGTGGGCCACTGTTGTAGGTGGCAAATGCAGGGTATGTATAGGATACAGAGGGGAATTCGATTTATATCTGTACGCAACGATGATAAATCGATGATTGCTAATGAAAAACAATTCTGAGCAGAGTTCGGTTAAACTACGTTTCGATTAAATTTTAATTCAAAGCTATATTAATTTATAACTGCAAAATAAATTACCGTGTGTTTATATGGAGCCAGTAGAGAGTTTTGTTCATATATAAATTGCATATAAACAGCAAAGTGCTTTAAACGATTTATACGATTTTCGTCAAAATTTAAACTTAAACGCCTATGTAAAATAAATAATGTATTAAAACACGCTCATTTCTGCTCGGCCAAAACAATTTTATCCACATCAGAACCAAATGAAAACTAAAAATACTAGAAAACTTCAAATGCCTACAATTAGAAAAGGCTTATATTAATATTCTGTGCAAATTTTAGATCTGTACGAATATTTTTAACTGAATTACAATAAAAAAAACCGTACGTTTTCACGTTTTTCCTACGTTCTTTTCCAATTTTTCTCAATTATTAATGATAATTACAACGGAAATAAAAAATTAACCCCCTTCAACGC
The DNA here is from genome assembly GCA_956483605.1 of Tuberolachnus salignus. Classification (NCBI taxonomy): domain Eukaryota; kingdom Metazoa; phylum Arthropoda; class Insecta; order Hemiptera; family Aphididae; genus Tuberolachnus; species Tuberolachnus salignus. Next base: position 10,407,286 of record OY101431.1, read on the forward strand.
ACCAATCAAATACAAAATGCTTTCAGAAAAATTGCTACCCGGAAAATCAGAGCAAGATTTCTGGTAAAAATGTGTTGTTCACAGACGGAATAAAACACACACACATCATATAGTAAAACCAATACATTTTTCGTTTAGTTCAGAATCTAAAATATAATATATGCAATACAAATGAATAAAAAAATGTGTAGAAAAAGAACAAAACATCAAAATAAAATAATACGCGACTGAATATATTAAATCAATACGAGGAATACGCGTAGACGAAAATTTGGTACCCAACAAGCTTTGTTTTGTTTTTTTTTTTTTTCCATTTATTTGTATTGCGTATTATTTATGCACATATTTTACATTTATTTATTTTTGTTATTTTTTTTTTTTTTTTTTTGTTATAATTTAACCGAAACAACGTTGTGCTGTTATAGCCGATGGACTGTACCGGCAGCATGAATGTTGAATACGATTTGATAATAATTTAATATTGAAACAACCAGAAGACGAGCTATAATGACGTAGAATGGAATTCGTTATAATAAAAGAAACAAATTGTTAAAACATAATGAAAAAAATAGTTTTTTTTTCTATTTCCCTTTTGTGCGTTATACTGTTATGCCGTATTTATTTGCCAGCGGGATACAATAGTGATCAAATAACATTGTTATACGAGTATATTGGAACGATGTGCTGCTACTGCTGGCGTGGCGATTCGGCGAGAAGCCGAATAATTATTATTTATGTTATTATTAATAATAATACTATTAAATTCTGGTTTGTGCGGTCGTCTAAAACGAAAAAAAAAACCTCGACGTTTTTTAAATAGCCATAAGTAAAAAATAACTCGCGTCTCGACATCGTGTACAAATATTAATATTATTATGTTAATCGAAGCCGAGTGCCCTCGAGTACCAAAATTATACCGTCGCTTCCCCCTCACACAATTACGCCACTGAATAATAATAGAAGGTATAATTTTTTGGTTTATCGCCGTTTATATAATGCAATCAATTTATTAATAATTTCGTTTAACGACGACTCGTATTCTCGTGTCATTTTTGTTTTTTTTTTTTTTTTTTTAATCTCTACGCGGTATAGTAAATACACGTTTATTATATTTTTTTTATTACGATGGACAACAGGTCGTATATAAATATTACGAAATACAGGAGAAAGGCCGCGATACGAAAATGTTGGCACACAATACACCTCGTGATAAATTATAATTTTTAAATATATGTACGAGTGGGTTTCGGGCGTGTAGCTTGTGGGGTGGGTGCGTTTTGGGTGTTAAAACACTCCCCCCTCCTCGGCCATATTTTAGCCTGAACTAAATTAGGTATATACTTTTTTTTTTTTTTTATATAAAAATGCATAGTTAGACGATTCTATTTTATATTTGATATTATTATTTATCATAAAAATTGAAGATATTAATATATATTACAGTATTCTGGCCTTTGATGATCATTGATCAACTCTTATCCAAAAGTGACAGAAGAAGCTTTCCGTGCATTAATCCGATTTGTATCGGCGTATCTTCGTGAATCAGGCTTTTCCACACTTTTGCAAATAAAAAGCAAACAGAGAAATCGATTGGATGTGGACAATGACATGCTTTGCTGTTTATTTATTTTATTTACTGATATAAAAAATATCTCCACGGTTTGTGGGTTATAGTGAGAAAAAAAAAACAATATCAAATGTCTCACTAAAATTCCAATTTTACCAATTTCTCTAACTATACTTATATTGAATTTTCTGTTTTTTCTGTGTTTATGTCTTATAATTTGTCTGATATTAGTAAGTTGATTTGGACTTAAAATGATGCAAAAAGTTTATATAAATTAATTTAAATAAATAATTAGAAAAAGAAAAGTCGTTATGTATATTGTATAAATTATTTGTACAGTTTACCAAAACTAAAACGTCATCAATTTTTTTTAATTTATAAGGGGGGTGGGGTCGTAAGATTTACGAAAATATACGAGTGGGGGTAGGGGGCGTAGAATAAAAATGGTTGGAAATCACTTTTGTGCTATTACGGTATACCGTGACGGTGACACCTATGGGAGCACCAGCTGATGTTGGACATTTTTAAGTGATTGACGACGTCGCGGACCGTCTCGAAAATTCTAGAATTTATTAAGTAATAAGGATATTTGAACCGCTTTCATCGCTCTGCAAGTTGTATTGAAATATAAAATGAAAACACTCCCCTGCCACATTTAAAAAAAAAAAAAAAACCCGGCTACGCGCCCGGCGAATTGTGCGTCTGCGCTCGATATTATTATTTTATTTGTTTATGCTGTTAAAAAGTATACCGTTAAAAAATAAAACGGCGTCGTAATACGATTTATACGGGTCGGTACCGAAACACGTCTCGTACAAATGCATTTATATATTTTACTATATTTACATAGACGTGCGTCGGTAAGTAAACATAAAAAATATTTAAAAATATCCAATATATATATATATATATTTTTTTTTTTTTTTTATCAATTATCTTGTAACATAGTATATATTATTATGTCGTACCACGCGTCAGTAGCGTCTCTTTGCATTTAAAACACGTAATTGCCTACGTCGTAATTATAACAATCATTATGACGAACATTTTATTTTATCTCATTAAGTAGCTATTTTTTTTTTCTTCTTCTCGAATTATTATTCCGATAACACATTTATTTAATTAAACACTGTTCAGCGAATATAGGTTGGTTTCATTACCGGAAATCTACAGGCGTTGCGATTTTATTCCCCTCCAAAATTATATTATAATCGGGTTTCGCGGCATTTGCATACTTTTGTTGTTTATTGTAAAGTAAAACAGTGTGCGAAATAAATTCATTTCTGGTTACCATAATAACAAATCTGAAATTTGAATGTGTATATTTTTGAGTATTTCATAGATTTTGCAGGTTTTCGGCGTTTGTGCTTTTTTTTTTTTTTTTTTTTTGTATATTTTGTCAATTCTTCAAATCATAATGGATCAGCGAAATTAAAAGAAGCACCTAATCGAAAAAAAAAATATTAATGCAATTATATGTTTTCGTTGTCTACAACTCGCCATAATAGTTCGTTTAGGTATAAATAGTTAAGAAAAATACTTATTTCAACAAATAATACAGATTTCTTCAAAATTAAAAGTAAAATGTTTGGTATTATTTTTTTTTTAAATTTTTAATGTAATACTTACTTGAATAATAATCATTAATTAATAAATATTTTTAATGCATTTTCTTTTAGATTTTTATGCTTATTTTATTGTTTTTTCAGTGCATATTTTAGCGCTTATTATCATTTTTTTTAAAAGAGCTATAAGTCCTGAATCCCCATTATAATAATATACGCTCGTATTAAAAGACACTACAAATATTTAATTACTGGCATGTATAATATTTATTCGATTTAGGGTCTTATATTAATATTATACTATATTATATATATATATATATATATTTTTTTTTTAAAGAAAACTAGTAATAACAATCCATTAGAATTTAAATATTTATGTCTTATTTATGAAATGTATGAAAAAATATATTATGTAAATTTGAACGAGTTATTTCGTTTTCAATTGTACACGATATTATTTGCCGTGTGAGAGTGAATTTCAGGCAATGGCGGTTCTGATGGTACGCACGTACCCTAAGGTGTAGTGGAGATGGAAATTTCCCAATCAATCCACACGAGTACTTTAGTAGTAAATACTATCGTCCCGTATTCTGAGGGGTTACGTTTGGCGGGAAATTTTGGAAAAAATGAAAATCGAAAATTTCAAATACGTCTATGCTTATATGTAGTGCCGCGATATAAACAATAATGTTTACCGGGCGCGTATACGTAGGGGAGGGCTTAAGGTCGTACATGTTCACACTTGTATACAAGTTTTTAACTTATTGTTGTTTATTGGAAAACCGCCAACAAGATTTCACTGTGATTTATGACGACGGCAAAGTAAAATCGGGTTTGCTCTACAATTCGGGCGTGGGCATCGAAATGTCTGTATGGAAGCTTCTATTTCCCCCGAAATAAAAAAACCGACGCCACTGGTCGTAGCCGCTACGATATTTTAAAATCAAAAACACGTCTAATAATATATTCGTATTTATATATATATATATTTGTATAATCAGGTCAGGTTAGGTCAAATCGGTTTTAATTTCGTTTAGATACATCGCAAACCACAGAGTTTCTATCGGCCGATAATTTAGTCGGATTCTTCTAATCAGTACGAAGATGTGTGCAAGCGCGCGCACATAATAACGATTTAGTATCGGCCGACAAATAACGATGAGATGGACTACGCGATTTCCTACAAATCATTATTACAGACCATTGGCGAACTGTCGGCCGACTGTTTCGATTCGGTTTGGAATGAGTTACCACTTGTCGATGTTTAGCCGGCCGATTTGGCGCGGGAGAGTAGTGCGAAGTCTCACGATGTCGACGCTTCTCGACAATTGCAATAGAGCAAGTTGCCGGTCCAATTGATTTGACAAAGTTCATCGAACCTGGTTATATGCTCATTCGGCATAAACGCCGAACAATTTTTTTTACGGGAAACGTAGTAATTTGGAATGCAATTTTCCTCGTAATGATCTATCACCGTCAATGGGATTGCACTCAATACTCTCGTCGGTTTCTATTCTTAATCATTCTACTCCGTCGTATAAAAAGCAATAATAACATTTCCGGGCAACATTTTAATCGCGCCACTGCTCTTGTTCAGCAGAAGTGTAACAACTAGCGAAAATTTTCGAGAACAGTCGGCCGACTACTACTATCCAAGCTAGTTAGCGTACTCGCCGCCAACCACCAAACAGTTCAGTTGGCCCAGCGTGCGCGCTAGCAGCCCAACCCGACCAAACTATATCGGCCGGTAGAGAAATGGTCTGTTGTAGTATGCGGTGTCTCTAATAGCGTTATATCTACGTCTTAAAATCGTATAAAATTAAAAATTAATTAAAATAATCGTTTATCGTTTGTCTTATAATTGGGATGGTTAGTCGTAAACAATAGTTTGTAATATTACAAATACTGGGAGTGGCGGTGCGCGTTAGTATTATACGCTCTGTAAAACAATTTTAACGCTGTCGGCCCGTCGACTATAAAGATAATAATTGATCACTACGAGTAGTACTATAATATAATAATAATAATTGCCGGAGCTGCGGACTGGAACAGTCGTAGCTTTCTATTTCGACGGGTTACACAACGTACGATATACTACAATAATATTATAAAACGACCAAAATTACTATACCTATACCGACCTATAATAACGTACAATTTCGAGCATTATATATAAATATATATATATTATATTGTTTAAACGTAGATTAAAAAAAAAAAAAATCAACTGTCTATATATATATATAAAATACAAAAAAAAAAAACCGACAATAAACGATTTTGAACGAAATCGACTGAATCATAACAAATTATAATCGATTATTATAGGCGTATTATAGGTAAATATCGCGTGACTTTCGTGAAAAATTATTTATTTTCAACGGATGTAAATATGCAATAATCGTTTTAGATTATTATTATTTATCAGTTCCTGACAGTGCTGTAGCCTAAAAAAAAAAAAAAACGTGAGAGGGCGGGGGGTACTTAAAATGTATTGTTACTTTCTATTTTTTTGAAAAAAATCTAGTCATCCCAATAGAAATAATTAGTAGTAATAAAGTAACGCTAAAAAAAAAAAAAAGAGACAGTGTGTAGAAGAGCTCAGCTTCCTCTCATTTCGATTACTGCTTACATAAATATTTATCTGTACTCCATTTTCGTGTTACAATATTAATATGATAATGCTGTGTAAAACGATTTGAAATTACGTATTTTGTATTTATAAGTTGTGTTAATAAGTTATTACAATTTAAGAAAAATTGTAGGGGTTGAGGAGATCGATTGAATTTTGAAATTTATTTACCTATTTTCTTAAAACTGAATTACCACAAAATCGAATATATTCCCATTTTTCCTAATTATCGAGGAAAATCAAAAACTGTGCACAGCTAAATCTAAAATGCAACAAAAAAACTCTCTTGTCAATTTTTGATTGGGAAAAAATTCTGTCGGGAAAGTTGTTCACTGATGGGGAGAGGGGAAACAAGTAAAACTATATATACACACATACATATTATATAGATATTAATAAATAATATCAAATCAATGAAAATAACAACAATATTAAAGAAGAAAAAATTGTTTGTATACTTTTTTTTAATACAATATGGGGTTTATGGATGTGCATTACCCTCGGAGACCTGTCATTTCAGAGTTTTACGCGTATTACTTTGGACTTTATGGCCGAAAACTTATTAATTAAAAAAAAAAAAACTATTTAAAATGTTAAAATTGTGTTTTCAAGACCGGAAACTCTAGTTCCTTTGCCTTCTAAGGCAAAAGCCGCTTATGTTTTAAAATTTCAGAAATCTACACTTACGAAAAGACAGACAGACACACATAATCTTTGTTTTATTAGTACAAATAATTATATTACCTATATGATTTCCCTATTCAGTAATAAGACAATATTTTTATTTATAATATTTTCAAAATATCGCACATTTTACTGCATTCCAGTGGATAAGTAGGGAATTGTATGTTTTTTTTTTTTTTTGTAATTTACCTATGTGCTTTGTGTGCTTACATATGTGGAGGATAATATATTAATTTAATTTTTTTAAAAGGGTTTTTTTTAGTAGATACATTAAACTCACCACAAAGCGCAAATATACCTTAATATATCGTTTAGTTATCTGTTGCATTATTGGAAAACTTGTTAAAACAAACGACTATACAGTATATATGATACCAGTAGGTTTCAAGAATAACAACTTTTACAGCTTTACAAGTGTACTCGACTCGAGTTTTACTAGGTTGAGTTTTTTTTTTCCCTGTACCAACCTGTTGTGTATAGTATTATAAATACGCACGCAGTATGTGTAGCATTTATTACGGCCGTCACACCTGTCCGACGTGTTTGTCGTCAATTACTTTTTTTTATTTATTTTTTTAATAAATAATAAAAAAATAATAAAACAGCAGTTGAATATGTTTAAAATGTCGTTCGCCGTGCAAAATTCGTACTGTATTATAAAATATTCTATTCAGTAGCGGTTATCCTAAAAAATATAGGTCTTGCGAAACATATATTTTACTTTTTAGGTCTTGCGAAACATAAAAAGTGCCTACTACAGATAACAAAATTTGAAAAGGAAAATATTTTCGAAGGAAGTATAAGTTTTTCGAAAATCTTGTCGAATCCAAAATCTACAGCCGTGTTAATTTATTCGGTTTTTACAAAAAAAAAAATATATATATATATATATTTTCTTCGCCCTCGAAAATACCCGCCTCTATAAGCAATAACGATAGGTAGTATTTTAAGATTAGATAAAGCGCTAATGCGTCATAGCATAGCTATTGTAAATTATTAATGCAGTAATTACTATTGTATTATATAAAACAAAACAGATCGCAATGACTTCTAAAGCCGTAAAGTCGTTAGTTATTCGTGGTCCGTTGAATTGTTAGACGCAATGACGATTATGTGTTAGTCAATCGAAATACAAAACATATTAACTAAACGCTTGCGAGTACATTTGTTGACTGCTGGTAACATGTGACGATATCCATATGAATTAAACATATAACCCGGCTAACAAATTATTATTAATTATTGTATTATTATTTATTATTAAGTACTTAACACTATATTATAATATATTTACCTATTATGCGAATATTATAATGCGAAAAAAATTTACAATATTAGTGTAATATATTAGGGTTTTTCTTATTTATCAATCTCAATATTTTTCCGATATAACCCCCTAGATTTGTGTATATGCATAGAAAACAAATGAGCCACAGAAAATGTTGGGTCAATATATTAATGTTAACCTGTACCGACTTGAATTTGGAAATTTCAGTACATTAATTTACCATGATTTATTAATACGTTTATGTTTTTATAAATATCTCGTAAACAGATAGGAAAATTTAAATATTTTACAACATATTTTTTATATACATTTTAATTTACTATAAATTACGTTCTTACATACTTCCTTATAATTCTAATTATTTACAAGATATATTGACTTTGATGTATAGGAATACTGTTTTCTCAAAAGTTTTTATATCAGCGTTTCCCTTCTTATACACAGCGTAAGAGCAACTTGGACTTTATATCATCTCTGGTTAAACTTCCATGAAAATTTTCCATAAGTTTAACTGCTCTTAGATAAGGGTACTTACCTAATGGTCAGTTGTAAAAATATTAGCAAAAGGAAATAGTTGATTTTGTTTTATAAATATTACATTTAATAATTTTTTTTATAAATTTATTTCATCAATACTAGACGATTGATCGGACACCTTTGGTTTAGGCAAGTCCTCGAACGTTTCCGCACTTTAGTTTATTTACAACGTGTAGAGAAAGTAATTATAAAATATACTAAGTATTAAGTAGTATAGTAGCTAAATTGAATCGTACAAAAAATCTGAATTTGGTTGAAAAGACCTCCGTATTTTAAAACCACGATTAATCGATATAATTGTACAGTAGATGTACTGTTTTATTGCACGTTGAAAAAATCAGGACGATCTTTAATGATTAATAATAAGACAAATACAAAATAAATGAAGGATCAAGTTTATTACAATATCAGTGTTTGATATTCCAAAACACATCGCTTGTACACACGCAAAATTTAAACTTATATTCACTTCTTTAAATTGAATAATTATAACGTAATAGTATTATTATTCAATAAAGTACTAATTCTAGTTTAATATTATTCAAACCATATTTGATAGTTAATTAAAAAATTACAAACAACTAAGCGGTTTACACTAAAGTATTATTTATTTAATAAATAGTAATCTATTTGAACCGAGTTACAAATATATTTATTAAATTATAGCTAAAACTAGTCTATCAAATATGACAATTAAAAACTATTAACAGTTAGCTTAAGAAATAAATTGTACTATATTAGATTAATACATTAAAACGTAGTTATTCAATTTAGATACTTGACAAACTTATCGCTACTATGATAGCACTTCCTTAATAATTAATACAATATGTATATGTATATTGTATAGGTATAGGTATAAACAAAATTCATATTATTATAAATTTAAAACTTTATAAATTAATTGATATTTGTGAACGGTATAGTATTAGTATTATATTATGTTTTAATTTGTTATACTTAATATTTTAATTTGCCATGCAAACCAACACGACAACACTTAAAAGTTAACAAACTCATACTATTATACATTTAAAACTTTATAAATTAATTAATATTTGTGAACGGTATAGTATTTGTATATTATATTATGTTTTAATATGTTATATTTAATATTTTAATTTGACATGCAAATCAAAATGACAACACTTAAAAGTTAACAAATTCATACTATTATTCATTTAAAATGTTATAAATTAATTGATATTTGTTAACGGTATAGTATTTGTATATTATATTATGTTTTAATTTGTTATATTTAATATTTTAATTTGACATGCAAACCAGTATGATAACACTTAAAAATTAACAAATTCATACTATTATACATTTTAAATTTTATAAATTAATTGATATTTGTTAACGGTATAGTATTTGTATATTATATTATGTTTTAATATGTTATATTTAATATTTTAATTTGACATGCAAACCAGTATGATAACACTTAAAAATTAACAAATTCATACTATTGTACATTTTAAATTTTATAAATTAATTGATATTTGTTAACGGTATAGTATTTGTATATTATATTATGTTTTAATATATTATATTTAATATTTTAATTTGACATGCAAACCAACATGACAATACTTAAAAGTTAAGAAAAATCATATACTAAAGCTAGGCGCACACGGTCAAATATTTAGCTGGAAACTTCAAACATTTGTTTGAAAAAAAATTCAGACTATCAAATATTATATCGAAATAACCATAATTTAAAACTGGGGTAGTGATTGGTCACTAATTCAGTATTCAGTAAATTATTTTAGTAAATTATTATTATATTATAAATAGAATATACGAGTATAGGACACAGGACAAAAAGTTTTTGTAAGTATTTTAAGTACAAATCCGTAATCATTCGTGCTATATAGGACAATAATGAAATTTGTGATTAAACGTCTAATATTTGGGAAAATATTTAACCGTGTGAACTCGACTTATAGCATTATAAAAAAAAACCAAAAAATAAATAAATAACTTAACCTAAGTATTAAAAGCTAATCCCTGTAGTGTATAAACACAATGGGAGAAAAATAAATATAAACTTATAAATTATTATATAAAAATATATATATATTTATATATATATATATATATATAAAAATATTTAAATATGTTTTGTACATTTCAGGTCTCTTAACAATTGTTTTATTTAATTAAAAATATCTAAACAAAGTTAAATTTGATTAACATATAATTATATTAGATTATATTAGTTTTAAATAAATTATAAGATTAATTAATAAATAAGTAAATTAGATTAAAAACGTATAAAAAAAACTCTGGAGCGGCTCCAGAGATTTATTTGGGGTGGCGCAAAGTCATAATTTATGTTATATTATTGACAAACTTGAGAAAACAGTGTTGTAGGGAAGATTTAAGAGTAAAAAAAAGTTCAAATAATTAGTATTGGAATCAAAAAACGAAATATTGAAATGTACAAGTGTCCTATGTTCTGAAGACCAAACAATATTTGTCAATGAAAATTTTTTTTATTTTTCTAAAAACTCTACTTTTATCCCGCCTAACTCTTCGGTACACACAAATCTTTTTTAGAATAACTTCTTTGACGAGGATATATTAAAATATCTTTAACATCCTCATCTACGAGATTATAACTTAGAAGAGCATTAAACCAAATAAACATGTAATACTTATAATTGTTCAAATCCATTATCATAAATGACCTTTGGGACTACGTAAGGAATCCAGATTTAAATTTACTAACTAGTTATACAATGCATTGGTCTTTAAAAAAACATCAGATATTATAATTTTTAATCCACAAAAAATTGTTTTCCATGTTTGGAAAGTGTATTTAAAAGAAAGCCATTAAAATAAATATACCCCTGAACGATTGAATTCAAATTGAAAAAATTGAAAAACTACAGTTATCTGTAAAAAAAAAAAAAAAATCTAAAATGCATGTCAACTGTAAAAAAATTGTGTAAATTCGAAATATTTTTTATTATTGTGCATAATTTTCTAAAGCCGCCCCATCACAATCAATAATATTAAATATAAAACCGAAATTAGAAAAAAAAAAAACCTATTATATTAACAAATGTCCGGATACAGTCTTATTATATATTAATTAATAATATTACTAGTTAATAGTACTATACTATACTAGTATATAATACTAATTTTTTTAATGTATATTTAATAATATATTATAAATCATAATTATAATGATTATTTTAATAAAATGAAAATCGTAATTAAGCTTATTTAATTATATTATTCTTAAACATATATATATATATACATCAAATACACATTATATTTGAATACATATTTTCTCATTAAACAATAGTGTTTTGCGAGCAACTAATATTTATATATAAATTATGTTATTATATTAAAGCAGTATAAATAGGGGACAACAGATTTTTTATATTGTAAAATATTAAATTTGTGCAGTAGGTGGTAGGTGGGTAGGTATATTTTAGATTTGTCCCGATCCATTAAAATCGTCAAACCGCCTCTGATATTGATAGTACAAATACCGAGAGTAATTGCACTATTGACATAGTGCAATCCTCATATGATCAGTTTTTTTCTGCACCACCTCACATCGTCAATATTATCATCAGTAAATAAATACTATCACGGCTAGATTTCTAATTTTTCCATCAGTATCGATTTTTTTTTTTCATATCAAAGGTACATCAGTTCTCACATTACACGATCATAATACTGTCAGTTATATTGATCGTGTGAGCGCTCAAAGAATATCTACAATATTTTATTGCCATAAGAGAATCGCAAAAAAAAAAAAAATAAATAAATTTAGAACTGTTTCGACAATTTGTTGAAATATTATGAAATGTGAAAATATTAATTAATTAATTTGGATTTTTTTTAATTTAGAATTCTGTTGTCTGCAGATTTATTTTAGTTTTATTATTTGGTGTTTATTTTTTTTTTTAGAAAATATGTTAGTATCTTACCATTTCTAATCAGATCCTTATAATAATATGACGATGGCAGCGTGTTAAATATTTTAAAAACATCAACATGTTAATTATGTTGCATCCAAATTGCTCAGTGTAATATTACCCCTGGAAAAAATCAATGGTTAAATAGGTGTGCAATACAATTTTAATATTAATTACGTATGCACATATAATACTCTTACAATTTGTATAAATGATATCGATAATAAACGATTTTTATATTGTAAATCCATAAACGCCATAAATTAATGTGATTCCTTGCAGATTCGAACCGAGAATATTCTTTTGACCGCATGTGCATGTTTAAGATAATATAGTCCTGAAAAAATAGCAGCAATGGTTAAAAATGTAAGCAATACAATTTTAATATTAATTATGTATGTGCACGTAATATTCTTACAATTTGTATAGACGATATCAATAAAAAATTACAATGATTTCTATACTGCCAATCCATAAATGCCATAAATTAATGTGATTTCTTGCAGATCCAACGGAGAATATTTTTCTGACTGCATGCGCATGTTCTTAAAGGCAGCTGCTTAGTTACACAAAGGAAAGGGATTAATTCCCAAATCTTGACATGCTGATTGTACAATGTAATATTGTTGATTTTCAATAATTATTTCAATCTTTTATTTATTAGATATATTCGATCGACAGCAGACATAATTCGTACACAGTCGTAAACTAAATGTACTGGTTGATTCGTATGCAGTAAATCGTGACAGACCTTTCAGTTATTGAATGTTTAGAATATATATTTTGAGTACTTCCATGGAATAAAAAAAAAAAAAAAAAAAATCATCTGCGATACCAAAAAATACTTATCTTTGAACGATAATTGTTAGGCAATTCGATGGTTCCAATAGTCTAATATTATATTATTTGTCCATCATTATTCTCCGGGGAAAAAAATCTGTGAGATACCAGTAGGTACAGTTGTTGTTTATTTCCCGTAGACATTTTCAAAGACAAATATTGATCAGGTATTCCGGACGACGAGGGATACCCGTACGCGTTTCAATTTTGCATTATTGATTTAAAATGACTAAATTTATAAACATGTTAAATACGAGTATAGATAGAGGTAAAAAAAATTACCCCTGGCGTATTTCGTTTATTTGCGCATTCTCCGTCCGTAGTATAGTATAGATTCATTGAACGATTTTAAAAACATCCCGATAATAGAAATACACGTACATTGGTATTGGTAACCACTTATGGGTATTTACAAGATCCGTCTTTTCGATATTGGCAACGGTAAGCGGTATTCCATTACATCCGAGTAGAAATCTGGAAACGCGATAAATTCCATAAAATTATTATTACTTATCTAATGAGAGCGGGTATGTATAAGCAGTCGGTTATTTACAGTAATGTTCACGCGGGTGTTTTTTACTACTGTCGGTTAATACGGCGCGAAAAACTATATAGCAGAAAAACGACTCTCGTACGTACCTCTTGACAATAGACGATTCTATCGTCGACCACAACCTCCCATTGGGTGAGGTCGCGAAACCGACGAGTTCTTTTCACGGCTACTTGATTAGAAAAAACAAACTGATAAGTTAATATCGTCATAATGAACGATAATATTTTTACGACGTCGTATCCAATACCCGTGACCGTTCGCCATTCGTACGTACTTTGTACACTCGTAGAACTTGAAAGTTGAAGGATATTCCGGAGTTCTATTCGACGTCGTAGAAATAAAAAAAATAATCGATATTAAGTTGAGGTGGAAATAAGGTATACCAACCTATAGGGATAAGCGTGTGCGCAAGATGTGCAGGGTGCACACCCTTCGAAAAAAACACTCCCCACACGCTTAAAGCGTTTAAATTATTTGCAAATATTATATGTTTAATATGTTTGGGACGTATATTAGCTCTTGAAGTTCTATATAGACGATAGGGTATATTGGCGAGTAATTTTTTAAACTGAGAATGGACAAAAATAATATAATTCGACTTGTTCAAATGGAGAAATAAAAATTACAAAAAAAAAAAAAAAAAAAAAAAAAAACAAATTATGTAGCATTAAATTAATACTGCTATTTGCTATCCTTTGGACAGGGTGGATTATCATTGATCATTGCGTGATCGTATTAAAAACCTTTAAAAGTCTGTGGCCTCAACTTATCAACGAAATAGACTAAAATGGCTTTATATTATTTTTATTTTATTTTAGTAATAAAAAAATAATGTATGATAAAATAAATATATACAAACAAACTCTATTTATTGCTACACTATTAAAATTAAATTATAGAAAATAATATTATACTCCTATATCTAATTGTACGGCAATTAATTTTGGTTCCATTCATTTTGGTTGTAATTTCTAAATTGAAAATCTAGTCAAGTATGACGCCCGTCTCGCAGCAGCAATATTGGATACGTACTATAATTATTATTATTATTCGTACAGCGTGAAAATAAATATTGTATCGTTACCATAAACCAATAAATAAACCAATGCTTTGATGGTGCGGTAATGGTGACTGTAATCGTACACGATACAATTTTACACCTAACCTGTCACATTAGTTGCCTAATTCATTCTCCTTAGAATTAACCACACTCCAACACTTAAAAAATTGATCTAAATATTCACTGTTATCATATCATTTGAAAAAGTCTAAAATATTTATTTTTGTTGTCATAGTATAAAATATATATTATATATGGATGTGAAACTTTGGTTTATAAATGAAACTGAAAGAAAGGCACTGAAGCACTGGAGATGTGGTGCGGGGAGTCGCATGCGAAGAATTCGCTAGATGGACCGAAACACAACATTAAAACTCCATATTTATTTTTATATACTTTGTTTAATATTATTAAAGGTTCAAAAATGATTAGATATATGTGTTATATAATAAATATTTTTAGGGTCTAAAATTAAATAATATTTGCAATATTATTAAATAATATTAATACAATAATAAAATTCAAATAAATAATGACTAAAAAAAAATTGATAAGTAAAAATAATAAATACATTTTCAAAAGGGACACAAAAAAAATAAATTAAAAAAATAATGTAGGCAATGTTATAAATTTATTTCCACATTTTTTCCAGAGACATGTTGTTTTCCTGGTGTTTTTGCATCACTTTAGTAACAGCCATTTCGAAATCTTCCTGAGTAACGTGTATGCGCTTTTCACGTAATGCGAACATACCAGCTTCTGTACACACACCCTACATAAATATTACAATTATTTTACATTAGTGTTTATTACTGTGTTTAACATTATTAGCAAATTACAATATACAACAATAGAATAAGAATGAGAAGGCATTTTATCATATTTAATATTATAATTATTACTTTTGCATCAGCCCCAGAACCGCCTTTCATAAGTATAGCGATACTCCTTAGGTTTATACCTCTGGAGAGGTTCATTTTTCTCGAATGTATGCGCAAAATATCCAAACGTGACTCTTCGGTTGGAAACGGGAACTCTATTTTACGATCGATGCGCCCGGGCCGTAACAGAGCACTATCCAAAATATCAATACGGTTTGTCGCCATAATAACCTAAAAATAAAAAAAGTACATTAATGTACAATATTTTGGATTGCACACGCTTATATTTAGATGCGTTTAATAAAACCTTTATGTTCTGAGTGG
Source organism: Tuberolachnus salignus (assembly GCA_956483605.1). Classification (NCBI taxonomy): domain Eukaryota; kingdom Metazoa; phylum Arthropoda; class Insecta; order Hemiptera; family Aphididae; genus Tuberolachnus; species Tuberolachnus salignus. The sequence goes on from OY101431.1 coordinate 10,423,170, forward strand.
CTTCAAAACCGTCGAGCTGATTAAGCAGCTCCAGCATAGTTCTCTGCACTTCAGAATCAGAACTATGGCTTGGTCCTATACGCGTTGATCCGATGGAATCAATTTCATCCATAAAAATAATGCTAGGCGAGTGTTGTCTGTGCAATTACAGTATTTTTTTTTTTTTTTAGTAAAAATATTTGATACAGTAAAGGTTGAAAAAAAAACAACTACAGTGTAACCATATAATATGTATTATACCTTGCCAAAACGAAGAGTTCTCGGACCATTCTGGAACCTTCGCCGATAAACTTTTGTACCAGTTCAGAACCAGAGACTCTGATAAACGTGCACTCCGTATGATGAGCTACAGCTCTGGCCAACAAAGTTTTCCCTGTTCACAATATTATAACCCGAATAAATATAAAAATACGAATACACGTCTTATTGTTTTATAATAGCGTTTTACTAACCGGTCCCAGGCGGTCCGTACATCAGAACGCCTTTTGGCTGGGCAATGCCAAGGGCGTCAAACAGTTCGGGATGTTTCACGGGCAATTCGATGACCTCTTTGATTTCATTGATTTGTTGATCCAATCCACCGACCATTTCGTATGTAGAATCCGGTACTTTTTCCACCATCATGAGCGATATTAAAGGATCAATCTATAAAATACATAAAAAATTATATAACACATTGTACCTAACCAAACCAAAAGTACATTTCAACAGACCTTTTGAGGCAGGATTTTGTGTAAAGTGTAGCTATCGCTGTTTATAGCTACGCGACAATTCGGTTTCACATCATTAATATCTATTTTTTTATCAATGTCCACAACGAATTTCCCTTCCAACGGAATTTTAACGAGCACCTTTTTCTTATCGATTGCCTTGATTACTTGGCCGATTAAGGAACCTGGGTCTTGAAGTAAGCTTATTTCTTCCCCCAACAATCTCACTGTAAACGAGTAATAATTAATGATAAAATATGAAAAACAAAATTACAATTCAATTATATACCTTTGGTGTTAAGTTCATTCCTCTGAGATTGTAAACGCTTAATGTTCAACTGTTTTTCCTGTATGGCTAATAGCAGTTCATCTATTTTGGTTTTATAATACATTTTAAAACCATCATTACTGGAATCCTGTCTCCCGGAATCCTCTTCCATCTCGACAGGCTAAAGTAAATAAATAGATATATGATATTAAAAATTATAAATAATAAATGATGATTATGTACAATACAATACATTTGATATAAAAAAAAAATTCTATGTTTAATATTAGCAATAAAAACAAAAGCATAATAAAAAATTTAGTTTTATTTACTTTAAAATAACTTTATAGCATTGATTATATATATATATATATATATATTATATATATATTAAGATGGTCCTTAGCTATAGAGGTCAATATTTTTCTTTTAAATTTGATACCAACTGATTTTGAATTATTTAATACATCATAAAAATAATTATGGTGAAGTTTGGGTATCCTAAACATACCCTTACTTGTGGCTCTAAGGGATTGATTATAATTCTTCGCATACATTCTATTAAATTTTTAAGTTACAAACAAATTGTACAGTACTATTATTGCAGTAGTAAATATTTACAAAAGTAACATTCTGTGATAAATTTTTTGTAAAATTTGTAGTATTCTGTAAATGTAAGAAAAACAGGTTGAAATTAAATTTTAGGAAAATATTTCGGTTTTTAGTTTCTTATATGTATTATCTAAAAATATAAATTTACATAAAAATTGTATTTAATCATTATTGTAGAACATAATATTTTCTATAAAAAGATATATTAGTAAATTGTATTACATTAACCCAATTGTGATAAATCAAAAATAAAAAAATCTGGGAAATATAAAAAAAAAAATTCTGGAGAAAAAAATTAATTTAAACATGTAATATCTATAATATATAGTAAATTATTATTTATACTACATTATTGCTCAATAAGATTTAATAATGGAAATACAATAGTTTATGGTTACTAAGCTGTGGTATGCTGTGCTACAAATGTCGGGGCTTTTTTTAATTATTTCTTCTCTTTTTTGTGTTCATAAATGTAATGTCATCACTCTAAAGGCGTTTTATTATCATCAGACTTTAATTGGATACAATGGAAATAACCAATATTATTTATAATGCAATGGTACTATGATAATGTCAAAAAAAAAAACAGTATTAATTATAAATACAGTAAGTACTTTATAAGTATTTATGTATTATTGTTTTCGAGTTAGAAATATCCAAAATATTCAGTAAATTCTAAATTTAATTTTCGAACTACCACTTACGTACACAGATATCTCAAAACAATATTATAAATAGTACGTGTAGTCTGCAAAATATAATATATGTATTTATTTAATATATCAAAAAACACTAATACGTGAACATTATTATTTATAGTATACCGTAGAGTTAATACTATCTTACTTTAAGAGAACTTGGCGTCATGAATACGAGTAGAATGCGCATAAAAACAAAAGCGGCCGAGACAGAAATAATAGTGTAATGTAAAACACTGCGAACGGAAACGGTGGACACAAACGACGACAATAACCCGTAGTTGTTTTCCGTCAAAATTGCAATTGACGCTGTGCACTTTGGAACCGTCTATAAATATTTATGTATATATATATATATGTATATAAATATAAATAATTATACGATAATATGATTCGTTCGTAATCAAAATGTGCAAGGCGGTTGCTCACTTGGTATCGATCGGTATCGTCATCGTTTATACCATATATACGACTCTTGGTCATGGCAAGGAATATTCAAAACAGCCACGGGTCGGTCATGGACTAATATCGCAGGGAACGCAACTACGGAACTCTGTAATGAGTTGTGTTGTTCGGCAATATATATTAATTGTATTAATTGACGGCAATTATCCCGTTTATTTTATCCGGTTATCGGTACCGTTAATTAATCCGCCCCGTCTTCGCGATATTAGATATTTAATTCGACAGTTGAAAGTAATCGTTGCAATCGTTCCCCGTTTATAAAAAAAAAAAAACAGAGTGAAACAATTATCAAAGGATAAATTAATAATACAAAATAGAGATGTATAGTTTTAGTGCCCGGGATCATATTGAACGGATATACCAACGTCTAAGAACGTTTAAAATATTACGCAAAAATAGTTTTTATGCAATACTTGGGCACATCATATACTTGCTTATGATATTGAGATAATAACAATAGGAAGTATTTCCAATCATGGAAGTACAAGTATCAAGTACATCAATTTTTTTCCAATGACAAACCTAATAATGGTTCGCTTGATAAATTAATACTATAAATATTGGATTTTTTTTTTGGCGAGTAAATAAATAAGTAGATAAATCAGTATCGGGATTAGGTATTGTTTATTTATCCATGAGATTTGTAATTGTACACCACAGATATATTAGGAGAAATGGAGAATATGATAATACCAGTCTAGTTGGAGTTTCAATATTGTTTTAGTGTTTATTTTTTTATCTGTAGGCTTAATACTTAAAAATTGAAGTAGTATAATGTTATGCGTTTGGAACAATACTTAATTTTTGGTAAATATTATTGACTTTTTAGTTTACCGAGAAATTCAATCCCAGTGCTATTATAATTACGCCAGCAGTATAAATTCGTATTGTACGATTTGATGAATAATATAATATTATCTATATTGTCTGTTTGCCATCTGATAAACGTCGAATATTGGATCGAGTTATTGTCGCTGATTGTATAAAAATTTGTGGGTAATAGTGTATACGGTCTCAGGGGACACTGACATAATTATCATAGATTTATAATCTACCAATATTATCAACAACCGTTATCATTTATTGTTATCTATTATCGATACTGATAATAATATAGGAATTATATAATCTACATTCGCACCGTACGTTTCGTCCCATACGCTTTTGCGTTTATAATTTTTCACGAGCGTAAAATGGCAAGTACAAGTCGCACTGCTTTGCCGCCGTCACGCGTGATGTTCGGACCGGCGGAAAGCGTATAATGCAAATTAAAAGCGAATCTACTCGTGCGGCGCGTCTTCACTTCGAAAATCGTCCATAACTGTGCGTATATACCGACGAATTTTACTTATTTCAGTAGATTCAGTTTTAAAGTTTTTCTCGTTATTTAGTGGTTGGATCATACAATAACTCGGACACAGCTCATCGAACTAGCCCTGCGGGTTATCGTTTTCAGTCAGACCGTTCACTTGACCAATTTATCAGGCAACAGCGACAATAAGAATGATTGATTTGTTTGTCCACATACCTACAGACATTGTAGTAAATGTCGATTCATGCGATAATGATAAAAGTGAGAATTTTTATATTATAAACGCACCGTAGAGTACATTGATTCTCGTTAAGTGTGCTATGTACATAAATATTATTAAGAATGCTACTGCCTGCCCCTTCTCATTTTAAGAATATTAATTGTCTTAATTTATCTATTCTTTTATTATTATTATCAGTTTTATTGATTTATAATCCTAATTCGATTTACCATCTTCAGTTGCAACCAATCGGGATAAACAAAATTTATTTAAACAATATTTATTTATATATTGTTCTTCTAAAACAGTCATCTCAAACTCAAATTATCTACAGGCCATATATTTTTTCAAAAAAAGTTCTTGGGTCAAATTTTAAGTGTCCTCTTTTAAAAAACAGAAAATTGTCTTAAACATCTTATGGAGGGCGTTAACCAGGAATTTGGTACGAAGGGGGAAAATCTATTATATTTTAATCTGACATTAATCAGTTATTTATCAGTTGTTACCACAGCACATATTTCTGACAACAAATTTAATTTGTCAACGGGTATGTACAAATTAATCTTTATCTTAATAACTGGAGGTCTAAAGTCATATTTAAGAATATAAAAAAAGCCCAAGGGAGTTATATCGCACCGTATTCGGCGGAGTAGAGCTAAGAATTATTTAAGTATTGGTTTGGCCATGATATGTTTTTTATTTTATTTTTGTTGATTTCTAGTTTACCTTGGCAACGGAATATAAACAGGACTGACACTATTCCGATCAGAATCATTAACACCAGAGATTTTTAAAACGAGGAGGTTGAAATAAAAACATGGAAATTCATTTCTAATGCTTACCGAAAATTACGTAACTTAATAATCTGATTGTATTTCAGATATTTTATTTTTTTAATGGAAATTTGATATAAATATATCAATCCGAATACATTAAAAATGTTCTTAAAAAATAAAATAAATTTTTTTTTTTATATTGGTGTTCAATTTATTCATCAATAATTTACAGAGTTTGTTTTAATTGTGCTATTTGTTATAAATCATTTTCTATTCCACTCTGTAACATCTCTGACCGACTGTATGGAAGTAATTTTTTTTTAATTTTCACCAGGTGACAAATACATTTTCTTATATGCATTCATAAATAGGTTGATAAATCAGTATCGGGGTTATATTATTTTAGATGTATTGTGAGTTTGAGTAAGTTTTGGTGTTTATTAGAAGGCTTTATGTTTAAAAATTGAAAAAGTCTACTGTTTTGTGTTTTGAATGATACTATATTTTTGATAAGTATTATTAACATTATTATTAACAGTTTACTGAGATATTCAATGCTAGTGCTATTCCAACTACCCCCATGGTATAAATTTGTATTGTACAATATGATTATACTCTTATATAATATTATCTATTGGTCATCTGGTAAAGATCAAATATTGTACCTAGTTATTGTTACTCCCTGTATAAAAATATATAGACAATAGTGTATACAGTCTTGAGGGTAGATGACGTTATTATCATTTATAAAAAATGTTGATTAATGCGATAATGATATAATTGAGAATTTATTTTATAATCGCACCGTTGAGTACATTGGTTCTCGTTAGGTATCCTACATTAATTAATATTATTAAGAAAGGTCTTGCTTGCCCCTATTCATTTTAAGAATATTTTTTGTTTTCATTTATCTATTCTATTATTATTATCGTCAGTCTTAATAATCTTAACTCGATTTTACCATCTTCAGTTGCAAACACTGGGGATAAACAAAATTTACTATAATGTATTGATGTAAGTTAAATCTATTTTTTTTTATTTATAAAACATTTTTTTTAACTACTTTAAATAAATGAGAGGTATAATATTTTAGGTTTTTACTCTTGACTTACAATTTCTCACTCCTCGGTGTTATACTTAATACATTTTAAAATGATAACAATTTGATGTAAGTGATATGTAGTTTGGTGCTTACTCCTGATTTTAGAATATTTAATTTATTTCAATCCCGTGCTTGTTAATTACTAGTGTTTAAGACATGTATTTAAAATGTCAATATGTATAAAGGTACCTTTGTGATGTCGATACAATTGAAAGAATTATCAATTCTATTTTCCGGCGCTTACGACATTTTGAGTTAGAGCAGTCGAAACAGTACCAAATTGTCAACGTTTATTTTATTTGTTAATTTTTTTTTTTTTTTAAACCATTAGCTTAATTCGAAAACATATCACGGTCGCCGCGACTCGTTTAATTTGCCCCTCGAGTCGCAGATCCGGAGCGATGAACAGTTGTCCGAAAACAACGGGGATCGAGCACCGCGAAATTATCGCAACATTTTTCGAAAACAGTTTTGTTATTGACTTTTGTGAAAGTACATGGCAGAAATGAATTGAAAAAAATGCTTTCTATGAATTAGAACCGCTGGGGACTGTAGAGCACCGTCTTCTATATCTCATGGGAGGCTACAGACAAGGATTTGGTACGGGGGGGGAGGGGAAATTAATAAACCGGAACAACAAAAATCCATAATATTTTAATGTGAAGTATGGCACAACTATCGTAAGCGATCGATTTTAACAATTTCATCATTAGACAACAATTTTAAATCGGACACACCATTTCGATTGAACAATATTCAATAGATAATTCATTAATAATACAAAATAGAGATGTATAGTTTTATTGTACAGGTTCATATTGAACGAATATACGAACGTCTAAGAACGTTTAATATATTCCACAATAATAGTATTTTTGTGATTCTTATGCACATAATATACCTGTTTATGTTATTGTGATAATAACAATTAGATTTATTTCCAATCGTGGAAATTACAAATATCAAGTACATATATTTTTTATAGAAAAATAAATTTAATAATGTATCGATTGATAACCACATATTACAAAAATATTGAATTATTTTTTCGGCACGTTCATATGTAAATTGATAAATCAGTATCAGGGTTAGGTATTATTTATTGTAATTGTATATCTCGGAAATACAAGGAGAAATGGAGAATAGGATAATACTAGCGTAATTGGAGTTTCAAGAAATATTTAAATGTATTGTGCGGTTAAGTTATGGTGTATATTTTTTTATTACTAGGCTTGCTAATCTACTGTTTTGCGTTTGGAAAGATACTTAATTTTTAGTAAGTAATATTGACTTTTAGGTTTACCGAGAAATTCAATGCCTGTGCGATTCTAACTACGCTCGCTGTATAAATTCGTATTTTACAATTTAATTATATTCTTATATAATATTATCTATAATAACGATTTGTCATCCGGTAGACGTCGAATATTAGATAAAGTTATTGGTGCTCCACGTATAAAATATATGGACAATAGTGTCTACATTCTCCAGGATAATATCTGACGTTAATATCATAAATTTATTATCAATAACAGTTGTCATTCATTGTTATAAATTCTCGATACTGATAATAATAAGAGAATTGTATAATCTATGTTCATACTGAAAGTCTTTCCTCGTTGGTGTTTCACCACTGAACGAGTATTAAATGCGAATTTAATCGTGCGGCCCATCATCATTTCGAAAGTCGTCCATAACGGTGCGTATATGTCGACGGATTTTTCTTATAATTTAAATACAATTGTTTTCTATTCGTTTTATAGTATTTATCGTTAGTAAAGCGTTGTTATAATCTACCAGCCCAGACACGGCGTATCCGGACCGTTCGCCCAAATATCGTTTCAGTCGTAAAAGCCGGACAATAAATTTACGCGGCTACTACGACGATCGAATTTATATCAGCATACCGACGAATTTTACTTATTTCAATAGTTTTTTTTTCGATCAGTTGTTAAGTTTTTCTCGTTATTTAGGTGATGATTTTAAGTCTGCATAGCTACAGACATTGTAGAAAATGTTGATTATTGCGCTAATGATAAAAATGAGAATTTTTTTTGTAATCGAACAGGTAATGTAGTTTAGTTTTGTTAATTGTGCTACGTCTATAAATATCATTAAAAATGCTACTGACTGATCTAAACATTTTAAGAATTTTATTTATTTTCCTTTATCTATTTATCTATTTATTATTATAATTGTCAGACTTTAAATCTTACTGTGTAATGTTTGCAACTAGGTTTGATTTGTTAAGTTTAATTTGTAAATGAATCAGTTGTTAGTCAGGTTTGGTTATTTTGAAAGATTAGTTTATGCAGAGTAAATCAACTTTTCCAAACTAAAAAAGAATAAATGCCGTTTGTCCAATTTTCCAGGAGAATAATTTAAAATCTGTTTTATTATTTTTTATTAAATTTTGTTTGTCAAGTTATAATTTATAGGTATTTTATCTTATGATTAGTGTTTTGAACTTGATTAATTTAAATTTTTTTTTCTTTTCCTCTAGAAAATTCAGTAATAATAATACTAATAATAACCCAGTATATTTACTGTTTTGATATTCTTTTTTGTACAAATTATATGTAATTGTACCTAAGCGATTAATAATATCAAACAATAATTATTTATTAATAATTATTGTTTGATATTATTAATAGGAAAAAAAGATTGAATGTACACCACAATGCAATTATAATTAAACGTATAATTACTAAACCATCTTATAAGTCACTCTTTGACTATTATTTATTATTAAATATAAATGTCCACTAGATAAATTATTTGTTAATTTCATTTATTTCATCAATTTCCAAGCCCTACATATGGTATTTTTTTCAGTACATTACATTTAAATATATAAATTTTATAAGGTTTTTTTATCCTAATAAGTAATAAAAAAAATAATTTTACAAATATATAAATGAATAGACAATTACAATATATAGAATAAATTACCTGTTATTTGAAACTGCAGCTAATAAGCAAAGCTGACTTAAGATATGATTCGAGGCATCAAAATTAGAATTAAATTCCATCGAAAGTGTGGCTCATCCAGGAATTTGGTACATTGGAAAGGAAATATAACAAAAAAAAATCTATTATATTTTAATCTGACACTTAATCAGTTGTCATCACAGCACATATTTCTGACAATACATTTTTTTTTGTCAACTGGTTATGCACAAACTACTCTTTATCTTAATAACTGGAGGTCTAAAGTCATGTATAAGTATATAAAACAAAAATGCCCAAAGGGAGGAAAATCCCCCCCCCCGTATTCGGGGGAGTAAAGCTATGAATTATTTAAGTATTGGTTTTGCCATAATATTTTTTTATTTTATTTTTGTTGATTTCTAGATTACCTTGGCAATGGAGTATAAACAGGACTGACACTATTCCGATCAGAATCATTAACACCAGAGAGATTTTAAAACGAGGGAGTTGAAACACATGGCAATACATTTATAATGCTTACCGAAAATTACGTAACTTAATAATCTGATTATATTTCAGAAATTTTGATTTTATAATGGAAATTTGATATAAATATATCAAACTGAATACATTAAAAATGTTCTTAAATAATAAAAAAACTTTTTTTATTTATATTGGTATTCAATTTATTCATCATTATTTGTCACAACATTTTCCTGTTCAAAATCATAAGAGCTGACATTCTCATTATGTTATACAGCCCGTATTTTATGAGTTGCATATAAGCAATTTTGACAACTTTCATAAATGGTTATTTATCAACTCAGAAATTTTCGAATTAACAAGATATTGAAAGATACAAGTAGTTTTTGTGAACGCATAATATAAAATTATAGATATACCGTGTCTGTGTTTTTGAAATTTTAGTATGATCGGTAGAACAATTTTTGATAAAACCAATAACTTAGGAACTATATAAACTCCAGAATGTTATAAAAATCATACTACATCCAAAATATATAGTGGTCCTAACCTAACCAGTAAAAGACAAAGTGAAAATTCGCAGGTCCCTGCGATTATTTTCAACCGAATTACAACAAAAGACCAAAATCAAAATTAACAGAAAACCGTTGTTACGTAAATATTGCTGTTTCCTTCTTTGGTTATTATAGGGAAACCACGAGGATAATCAAATAACTCCCCGCTCAGCACACCAATTTGATTTAAAATGATTTTGATTTTTTTTTCCGAAGCGATATTTTATGATAGAAAAGTTGACCGTAGACGGACATAAAAAAAATCACACATTATAGTAGAAAACATTACTAAAATAATAGAAAAAGCAGGGGAACAACCTTATTATACATTCCGAGATGATATAATTTGTAGAAATATAGGTATATTAAAAGAGAGAAAAAAATAAAAAATTTAAAGTTTTAATCAATAACACATGATTTCCCGTTTAATTACATTGGTGATAATAAAATGGGCTTGTACGACAATAATACAAAGGCAATTACATCATCACACTCGAAACTACTACATTGCAATAATAATTAATATACAACACAAATAAATAATTCATTACTATAATTTAGTTGTATACATATACAATATCAAATTATAAATTACAGGGAATTGTTACAAAAGGCTTAGTCTATCTACTCGTAACAATAATAAAATACATAAGAAGGCACTTATAAAATAAACGATAAAATAATATTTCCGTTTCGCATGAATCTGTCGGCTAAGCCACTGCGAAAAGGGGAAAAGTTCACTCTCTCTAATTTTTCATTATCATTGGAAAAGCGGAAAGTGGCTGATTATATCGATCCAGCAAGAATTTACGTCCATTATAACATTGTAAACATTGATATACACCACTATTATCTTACCGATATATACCATAGCTCTCGTATGCTATAGATTTAACAATTTAACCATTAGCAACAATTTAAATCGGACGAACCATTTCAAATGTTGCATTATTTAATGGATAATGCATTAATAATACAAAATAGAGAGTATACTTTTATTGGACAGTTTTATATTGAACGAATATACCAACGTCTAAGGACGTTTTATATATTTGACATTAGTAGTTTTTATGTGATAATAACAATAAGAGGTATTTTGAATCGTGGGAAGTACAAGTATCATGTACATCAATTATTTAACAATAAACAAATTTAATAATGGTTCGATTGATAAAAAAATATCATAAATATTAAATTATTTTTACGGCCCATATTTAGTTTAATAAATCAGTATTAGTGCCAGGTATTATATATTTAACCACGACAATTGTAAATGTATACTTAGGAAATAGTAGGAAAAATTGAGAAAATGGTTATACCAGCGTAATTGGAGTTTTTATAATGTTTTAAATTTATTTTGCATTTAAGTAATTTATGAAGTTTATTTTTTTTATTAGTATACTTGGAAATTGAAGAAGTCTACTGTTTTGTGTTTGGAACGATAATTAATTATTGATAATTATTATTGACATTTTAGTTTACCTAGAAATTCTATGCTAGTGCGATTCAAACTACCCCCGTGGTATAAATTCGTATTGTACATTATGAATATACTCTTATATAATATTATCCATATTATCGATTGGTCATCCGGTTAACGTCGAATATTTGACCTAGTTTATGTTGCTCCTGTATAAAACTATATGTGCCTTGGGGGAAGCTAACGTTATTATCATATAATTATTAACAACGGATATTATCAACAACCGTTATCAATCATTGTTATGAATATTCGATATTGATAAAACTATGAGAATTGTATACTCATACAATATGTCTCATCTCCTTTGTTTTTGCATTTGTAATTTATCAGGAGCCAAATACGGCAAGTGCATGTCGCACTGCCTTTTCACTGTCACAAGTGACGGTCGGATGTGACTGAAAGTGTATTATGCAAATTAAATGTGAATCTAATCGTGTGGTGCGTCTTCATTTCGAAAATCGTCCATAACGGTGCTTAAATATTGACGGATTTTCCTATATTAATATAAGTACAATTGTTTTCGGTCCGTTTTATAGTATTTATCGTTATATAGGCGTTGCTTACAATCTACGCTCTCTGACACGGCGTATCCGGACCGACTCGCCAGTTATCGTTTCAGACGTAAAAGCTGGACAATCAATTTACGCGCCAACGACGACGATTGAAGCGATCGATTTTATGTCAGCATACCAACGAATTTTAGCTATTTAAAAAGATTTTTTTCGGTTAGTTGTAATGTTTTTCTCGTTATGTAGGTGTTGGACAATACAATTTACGGACACAGCAGATCGAACTCGCTCTGCGGGTTATCGTTTTCAGTCAAGCCGTTCACTCGGCCAATTTTTTATGCAACAGCGACGATGAGAATGATTGATTTTATGTCCGTTAAGCCTTAGACATTGTTGAAAATGTTGTTTTATTCGATAATGATAAGAGTGAGAATTTTTTCTTTTATAATCGCTTAAGTTAATTATAATACATCTACATACATAAATATCTTTACGAATGCGACTGCTTGCCCCTTTACATTTTTAGAATATTATTTGTCCTTATTTATCTATTCTTTTATGTTTATTATTATTAGTTTTTTTGATTTTAAAATCTTAACTCTTTATACCATCTTTAATTGCCACTAATTGGGAAAAAAAATTTACTATAATGTATTTATTTATAGATTGTCATTCTAAACTGTCAAAATAATAGTGTGACTAATCGTATATAGTTTTTTTTTTTGTTTTTAAATGTTCTCATAGTTGTTGCGACTATATAAATGACATTTTAGTAGCATTCTTAAGGCCTCCTCAAACTGAATGCATTATTAAATTCATGTTATTACCAACACGTACTTAACACTATATTCTCTCAGAAATTAAAGTTTCGTGACATATTATGTCAAGATGATCTTACACTTTTATATATAATAATTTTAACCGATTGGCATAAAATTAGGGAAATGTGGGTTTATGATTTAAATTTAAAATATAGACAATGTTGGTGAAAATTACCTTTCAAATTGACATTTTTATAATTTTTGCAACCGGTATCATTTAAAAATCCTATACGCTCTCAGTGATTCTATGTAGCTATCTGTCATTATTTCTTCTGAAAAATATTTAAACTGATTATAATCTTGAATTAGGATTAACAGGTAATTATATATATAATATAATATAATAATATGTTATATTAATTTTTTAATTACATGCATTATTCTGCCTTCCCTATTATCTAAACATCAAAAATAATGGACTTTCGTTTATGATTATGAATAAATGTATGATGTATGATCTTAATAACTGGAGGTCTAAACTCATGTATAAGTATATAAAACAAAAAAGCCCATAGGGAGGAATATCCCCCTCGTATTCGGGGAGTAAAGCTTTGTATTATTTAAGTATTGGTTTTGCCATATGTTTTTTATTTTATTTTTGTTGATTTCTAGATTACCTTGGCAATGGAGTATAAACAGGACTTACACTGTTCCGATCAGAATCATTAACACCAGAGAGATTTTAAAACGAGGGAGTTGAAATACATGGCAATACATTTCTAATGCTTACCGAAAATTACGTAACTTAATAATCTGATTGTATTTCAGATATTTTGATTTTATAATGGAAATTTGATATAAATATATCAAACTGAATACATAAAAAATGTTCTTAAAAAATAAAACCTTTTTTTTTTTCTAATTGGTATTCAATTTATTAATCAGTATTTGACAGAGTTTATTTTAGTTGTGTTATTTGTTATAAATGATTTGTTTTGTTATTCAACTAAAATATTATGGCGAGGGGGACAGAAACTTAATTATTTATATTTTAGCAACTAGAGGCCCCTAGCACCTCTGTAATTTGTCTCATTGATACGATTGAGCGTCAGTGTTCCGGCTCGACGCCTCAGAATCATTTTCTATTCACTCTGTATCACCTCTGACAAACCGACTGTATGGAGGTAATTTTTTTTTTTTAGTTTTAACTGGAGACCAACACATTTTCTTATATGCGTTCATAAATAAGTTGATAAATCAGTATTTATTTATCTACCGATTTGTAATTGTATACCTCGGAAATATTAGGAAAAATTGTGGAATATGAGAATACAAGCGTTATGGGAGTGTCAATATTGTTTTAGATGTATTGTGCGTTTGAGTAAGTTTTGGATAAAGCATTTTGGTTTATCGAGAAATTCAATTCTAGTGCGTTTCTAGCTATCTCCGCGGTATAAATTCGTATTGTATAATCCTATTATGTTTTTATATAATATTATCTATATTACCTATTTGCAATCCGATAAACGTGGAATATTGTTGATCATTATATAAAAATTTGTGGGCAATAGTGTATATGGTCTTGGGGGACGCTGATATTATTATGTACGGATATTATCAACAACTGTTAACATTTATTGTTATCAATTTTGGATACTGATAATAATATAAGAATTATATAGTCTACGTTCATACCATACTCTCGTCGCGTTCGGTTTTGTGTTCATAATTTTTCACGTGAGTAAAACGGCAAGTGCAAGTCGCACTGCTTTTCCGCCGTCACGCATGATGGTCGGACGCGGCTAAAAGTGTATTATGCAAATTAAATGCGAATCTAATCGTGCAGTGCGTCGTCATTTCGTAAATCGTCCATAACGGTGCGTATATGCCGATGAATTTAACCTATTTCTAAAGATTCAATGTTAAAGTTTTTTTTGTTATTTAGTTGTTGGTTTATGCAATTACTCGGACACAGCTCATCGAACTCGCCCTGTGTGTTATCGTTTACTCTCGACCAATTTTTCAGGAAACAGCGACACTGAGAATGATTTTTTGTCCGAATACCTACAGACATTGTAGTAAATGTTGATTCATGGATAATGATAAAAGTGAGAGTTTTTTTATTATTTACCGTAGAGTTCATTGATTCTCGTTAAGTGTGCCATGTACATAAATATCATTAAGAATGCTACTGCCTTCCCTCTTCTCATTTTATGAATATTATTTGTCTTCATTTATCTATTCTTTTATTATTATCATTATTCTCAGTTTTATTGATTTATAATCAACTCGATTTACAATCTTCTGTTGCAATCCAATTGGGATAAACAAAATTTACTATAATGTATTTATTTATATATTGTTCTTGTAACAGTCATCTCAAACTCAAATTATCTACGGGCCATATATTTTTTCAAAAAAAATTCTCGGACTAAATTTTGAGGGTCGTCTTTTTTACTTATACACTACAAAATGATGGCAGAGATACATACTAAATTCATTTATCTAAATGATTTAATATATCATGAACTTATTTTTCTTTAATCACTATTACTAAAACTTCAAAATATTTAAATGAACTAGTAAAACTAAAATTGAACCTTGATGTAGATGAAGCGGTTAATAATTTAACCTTACTCATACAGTCAGCTTTTTGGGCAACTACTAAATTAGTCCAACCTTCTAACTTATATTCCAATTCCCACCTAATCCCTGAACAATTCCGGAGCTTAATAGTCGAAAAACGCAGAGCCAGGGCAAGATATCAGTTTTCCTGACTCCCATCTCACAAATCCGTGTTTAATAAACCAAATCATTGAATAATTTTCTAGCCAAACATAAACCAAATGCATTTGAACATAAATTTAAATCACTGTCTACTACAAATGGTAATCTCTGGAAAGAAACTAAGCGTATGCTAAAATATAAAACTCTTTCGTGTCCACTAAAAAATGCCGACAAAACCTTAGTTATCATAGACAATGAAAATACCATGGTATTTCAATCTCATCTATCTGAAACCTTTAAACCACATAATGACATCCTTATCCCTCAACATATAGAAAATGTTAAAAGATATTTAAACTCCTAACCTACCTTTACACCCAATGAAGTTAAAAATATGATAATTAAGTAATCTCGTAAGAAATCTCCAGGCTTCGACCTGATAACAGCAGAAATTGCTAGATGGCTGCCAAAAAAGGCTATAGTGCTTCTAAAATACATATATAATGCAATCATAAGACTGTCAAATATTCCATTTATCCGGAAATTTTCACAAATAATGTTTTCCAAGCCAGAATAACCACTGGATATCCCATAATGATGTTCCATCATTATACAAATTCATTATAACTACCGGTCATTACCTAGTACCCACATATGTAGTTTTTTTTATATAAATAAATTATTGATTATTGATTTTATAACTATCACTAACATTAAATTGAATGTGGATACGAAAAAAAAAAAATTGTCCGATTAGATCAATTTATTGAAGTATAGCATCCGGTTAGATGACAAAATGTACTAACCGGTAAATAAATAAGGATCTAAATAATTGTCGTTGATAAAACGTATATGATTGTGTTTGTTTTCTAAAATAATACGATTTATTATTTCATTTTGACTGGCAAACCATTGTTCGCGAATTGTTTGTTTTTTAAATTTCCTTCGTTTATTGAAAACTTCTATTTCACATCGGACAAACTATAAATATGATAAACCCAACTTCATATAGACCCATTATTCTCTTACCCTTCCTGTCAAAAATCTGTGAGAGACTTACTCAAAAAGCTAATCATCTTATTTATGAACAAACTATATACTCCCGGCTAAACATAGCACAATACACCAAGCTCACAGAGTAGATTCGTCACACATGATTTCCCGTTTAATTACATTGGTGATAATAAAATGGTCTAGTTCGACAATAATGAAAACGCAATATCATTGCATTTGGAACTATTACATTGCAATAATTATTAATTTTCAACACGAATAAATAATACATGACTATAATTTAGTCATATACATATACAATAACAAATTATAAATTACAGGCAATTGTTACATAAGGCTTGGTCTATCTACTCGTAACGAAAATAAAATACATAAGAAGGCACTTGTAAAATACACAATAAGAAAATAAATATTTCCGTTTCCAATGAATCCGTCGGCTATGAAACTGCGGAAAGTTCACTCTTTCTAATTTTTCATTATAATTGGAATGACCGTAAGTGGTTGATTATATCGATCCATCAAGAATTTACGTCTATTATAACTACAATGTTATACCTAATATTGATATACGCCACTATTATATCGATATATGGCACAACTCTCGTATGCGATAGATTTTTACAATTTATCCATTAAACAACAATTTTAAATCGGACGAACCATTTCGATTGATCCATTATTTAATGGATAATGCATTAATAATACAAAATATATAGTATACTTTTATTTGACGGTTTTATATTGAACGGATATATCAACGACTATGGACGTTTTATATATTCCACAATAGTAGTTTTTATATGATACTTGTGTACATCATATACTTGCTTATGATATTATGATAATAACAATAAGAGGTATTTGGAATCGTGGGAAGTACAAGTATCATGTGCATCAATTTTTTATCAATAAACAAATTTAATAATGGTTCGATTGATAAACTAATATAATAAATATTAAATTATTTTTTCGGCCCGTTCATATTTGGCTTGATAAATCAGTATTGGTGTCAGGTATTATATATTTAACCACGAGAATTGTAATTGTATAATTATGAAATAGTAAGAGAAATTGAGAATATGATTATACCAGCGTAATTGGAGTTTTTATAATGTTTTAAATGTATTGTGCGTTTAAGTAAGTTATGGAGTTTATTTATTTTTTTAATATACTTGGAAATTGAAGAAGTCTACTGTTTTGTGTTTGGAACGATAATTAATTATTGATAATTTTATCGACATTTTAGTTTACTTAGAAATTCTAAGCTAGTGCCATTCAAACTACCCCCGTGGTATAAATTCGTATTGTACATTATGAATATACTCTTATATAATATTATCCATATTATCGATTGGTCATCTGGTTAACGTCGAATATTTGACCTAGTTATTGTTGCTCCCTGTATAAAACTATATGGGCATTGGGGGAAGCTGACGTTATTATCATATAATTATTAACAACGGATATTATCAACAACCGTTATCATTTACTGTTATCAATACTCGATACTGATAAAAATATGCGAATTGTATTATCAAAGTTCATACCATATGTCTCGTCTCTTTTGTTTTAGCATTTGTTATTTTTCATGTCGCACTGCCTTTTCACTGTCACACGTGATGGTCGGACGCGGCGGAAAGTGTATTATGCAAATTAAATGTGAATCTAATCGTGTGGCGCGTCGTCATTTCGAAAATCGTCCATAACGGTGCTTAAATATTGACGGATTTTCCTATTAATATAAGAACAATTGTTTTCGGTCCGTTTTATAGTATTTATCGTTATTTAGACGTTGCTTACAATCTATGCGCTTCGATACGGCGTATCCCGACCGACTCGCCAGTTATCGCCAGATCGATTTTATGTCAGCATACCAACGAATTTTAGCTATTTAAAAAGATTTTTTTTCGGTAGTTGTAATATTTTTCTCGTTATGTAGGTGTTGAACAATACAATTTACGGACACAGCAGATCGAACTCGCTCTGCGGGTTATCGTTTTCAGTCAAGCCGTTCACTCGGCCAATTTTTTAGTCAACAGTAACGATGAGAATGATTTATTTTATGTCCGTTAAGCTTTAGACATTGTTGAAAATGTTGTTTTATTCAATAATGATAAAAGTGAGAATTTTTTCTTTTATAATCGCTTAAGTTAATTGTAATACATCTACATACATAAATATCTTTACGAATGCGACTGCTTGCCCCTTTACATTTTTAGAATATTATTTGTCCTTATTTATCTATTCTTTTATGTTTATTATTATTAGTTTTTTTGATTTTAAAATCTTAACTCTTTATACCATCTTTAATTGCCACTAATTGGGAAAAAAAATTTACTATAATGTATTTATTTATAGATTGTCATTCTAAACTGTCAAAATAATAGTGTGACTAATCATATATAGTTTTTTTTTTTTGTTTTTAAATGTTTTCATAGTTGTTGTGTTTATATAAATGACATTTTAGTAGCATTCTTAAATCCTCCTCAAACTGAATGTATTATTTACTTCATGTTATTATCAACATGTACTTAACGCTAAATTCTCTCAGAAATTAAAGTTTCGTGACATATTATGTCAAGATGAACTTACACTTTTATATATAAATAATCTTAACCGATTGCCATAAAAAAAGAGAAATGTGGGTTCATATTTTTTATTTTAAAAAATAGACAATGTTGGTGAAAATTACCTTTCAAATTGACATTTTTATAATTTTTGCAACCGGTATCATTTAAAAATCCTATACGCTCTCAGTGATTCTATGTAGCTATCTGTCATTATTTCTTCTGAAAAATATTTAAACTGATTATAATCTTGAATTAGGATTAACAGGTAATTATATATATAATATAATATAATAATATGTTATATTAATTTTTTAATTACATGCATTATTCTGCCTTCCCTATTATCTAAACATCAAAAATAATGGACTTTCGTTTATGATTATGAATAAATGTATGATGTATCCAAATTAATCTACTATATTTTTTTTTTTTTTAATTAATCATTTTTGTATGGGGAAGTGAAGTGTAATAAAACGGAACAAAAATCTTTTATTTTTTAATCTGACACTTAATCAGTTATTTATCAGTAGTCAACACAGCACATATTTCTGACAACAAATTTTTTTGTCAATGGATACTTACAAATCACTCGTTAATGTTTTAACTCAAGGTCTAAAGTCATGTTTAACAATATATATTACACAAAAAGTCCAATGGTTGGTATATCTTCCCCTTCCTGTGTACGGCGCTGCAAATATTTGGTGGAGCAAAGCTAAGAATTATTTATGTTTTGCTTTGTTATGATATGTTTTTTATTTTATTTTTTTTGATTTCTAGATTACCTTGGCAATGGAGTATAAACAGGACTGACACTATTCCGATCAGAATCATTAACACCAGAGAGATTTTAAAACGAGGGAGTTGAAACACATGGCAATACATTTATAATGCTTACCGAAAATTACGTAACTTAATAATCTGATTATATTTCAGAATTTTTGTTTTTTTAATGGAAATTTGATATATATATATCAAACCGAATACATTACTATGTTCTTAAAAAATAAAAATACTTTTGTTTTTATATTGGTGTTCAATTTATTCATTATTATTTTACAGAGTTTGTTTTAATTGTTTTATTTGTTATAAAATAATAATTATAGGGGGGGAGATGGAAACTTATATATTTTATCAATAAGAACCCCTTGTCAGTCTGTAATTTTCACAGCGTGTGGAATTGTGCTCACCTACTGGGTATCGCTTTCTATTCCACTCTGAGTCATTTCTGGCCAACCGAATTTATGGTGCGAAATATTTTTTTTTTAATTTTTACTGGTCAACAAACAAATTTTCTCATATTCTACAATAATAAATACATTTTGTATTTAATATGGATAATATGACCATTATTATATGTACTTACACAATTTTTTTTTTTAACATAGAATAGATATATTTTTTTTTTTTTTAAATTAAGTGTCATCCAGTCCTTAAAAATACTGTCAATTAAGTGACAAAACATTTTTACATTTAAGTTTATTAGGTAAAAAATTTGTACCG
This sequence comes from Tuberolachnus salignus, assembly GCA_956483605.1. NCBI lineage: Eukaryota > Metazoa > Arthropoda > Insecta > Hemiptera > Aphididae > Tuberolachnus > Tuberolachnus salignus. Next base: position 10,443,865 of record OY101431.1, read on the forward strand.
AACCTTAAGATGTTTCCCTTTTCTCTCTCACTCTTTCACGTCTCCATTAATATCCGCTTTCCCTTGGGGTAATAAAAAATAACATATATTGGCTTGAAAATGTCTACGCTATATTATTATTGGCATTTTAAAACAATGATAATTTTTCGAAACAATCAGGCGATTTAAGGACAATGTTAAAATCATATTTTCCAGTTTTTGTTTAGTTATTATTTGGTCTTGAAATTAATTTAACTGAAAGAAATACTTGGTTATTATCCACGACATTGATCCTAAGTAGTGCATACCGACAAACAAAAAAAAAAATAAATAAAAATTGAACGGTATGCAATGATAAATCGTTGCTAATGATAGATGATCCTAGTCTGGTCATTCGTGTTTTAAAATACCTTATAATCTTTTTACAATTTTCATGAAAATGTACACTTACATTGATATATACATGTTATACCAAACTTATAAAACGGTAAAAAGGTTGCATAAAGGTAATTTTGATGACATTTTTTTTAAAAATGGTTTTTAATCAATTAAGTAATGTTCATATTGCCTATCAAATAAACATACAAGTAGTTCCATCATGGCAAGTTTTTTGTAAAATCATGATATAAAATTATACGTATCCAGTGTCCATGGGTTTACGAAATTTTTGTATGACCGGAAGAACAATTTATGATATAACCAAATAACTAGGAGCTAAATAAACACGAGAATTTTTTGAAAATCATATTACATCTTAACTATGCTATTATAATATGATTATAATAGGTAAACCACAAGGATAATAAAAAAAACTACCCACTCAGCACACCAATTCGATTCAAAATGCTTTTTTTTTTTTTATCAAAGCGCAATTTCTGATTGTTGGAAACAGACTGACAGAAAAAAAAATCACACGTCATAGTAAAACCATTAATAAAATAATACGAAACCTTATTATACTTTCCGAGATGATTTAATCTTGTAGTAATATATCAGAAGAGAAAAAAAATTAAAAATATAAAGATTTAAACAAAAACGCGTATTTTCCTGTTTAATTATATTGGTAATAATAAAATGGGCTAGACCGACAATAATACAAATGCAATAATATCCTCGCACTCAAAACTACATTACAATAATTATTAATATACAACACGAATAACACGATTAATCAATATTCAACAGATAATGCATTAATAAAACAAAATAGAGATCTATAGTTTTAGTGCATTAGGTACTGATATCCTAATATATTATAAATATTGAATTTTTTTTTTTTTTCGGCGCGTTCATAAATAGGTTGATAAATCAGTATCCTGGTTAGATGTTAATTATTTACTAACGAGTTTTGGAAATGTATACCTCGGAATTATAAGGAGAACTGATGAATATGATAATACCAGCTTAATTGGAGTTTCAATAATGTTTTAAATGTATTGTGCGTTTAAGTAAGTTATAGTTTTAATTTTTTTATTAGTAGACTTAGTGCTTGCAAATTAAAGTAGTCTAATGTTTTACGTTTGGAACGATATTCATTTTTTGGTCAGTATTAATGGCTTTTTAGTTTGCCGAGAAATTCAATGCCAGTGCAATTCTAAATAAGCCCGCGATATAAATTTGTTTTGCGCAATTTGATATATTCTTGTATAATATTGTCTATATTATCTATTTGCCATCGGGTAAACGTCGAATATTGGATCTAATTATTGTTGCTACTTGTATAAAAATATATGGTCAATAGTGTATACGGTCTTGGGGGAAGCTGACGTTATTATCATAGTTTTATTATCTACGGTTATTATCAACAACCGTTATCATTCATTGTTATCAATACTCGATACTGATAATAATATGAGAATTGTATAATCTATGTTCATACCATACGACTGGTATGACTCGTCTTGTTTGTTTTTGCATTTGTAATTTTTCAGGAGTGCAATATGGCAAGTGCAAGTCGCTCTGCTTTTCCGCCGTCACGCGTGATGGCCGGACGCGGCGGAAAGCGTATTATGCAAATTAAATGCGAATCTAATCGTGCTGAGCGTCGTCATTTTTAAAATCGTCCATTACGGTGCGTAATATACCGACGGATTTTTCGTATAATTTAAATACAATTATTTTCCGTTCGTTTTATAGTATTTATCGTTATTAAGGCGTAGTGTACTATCTAACCGCCCCGACACGGTGTATCCGGACCGTCCCGCCGGTTATCGTTCCAGACGTAAAAGCCGGACAATCAAATTACGCGCCAACGACGATGATGGAAACGATTGATTTTGTGTTAGCATACCGACGAATATTACCTATTTCAATAGATTCAGTTTTAAAGGTTTTCTCGTTATTTAGGTGTTGGACCATACAATTACTCGGACACAGCGGATCGAACTCGCTCTGCGGGTTATCGTTTTCAGTCAAGCTGTTCACTCGGTCAATTTTTTAAGCAACGGCAACGATGAGAATGATTGATTTTATGTCTGCATAGCTACAGACATTGTTGCAAATGTTGATTTATGCGATAATGATAAAAGTGAGAATTTTTTTATTTTAATTGCACCATAGAATACATTGATTCTCATTAATTGTGTCACGTATATAAATATCATTAAGAATGCTACTTTTTGCCCCTTCGCATTTTTAAAATATTATTTGTCTTCATTTATCTATTCTATTATTATAATTAATATTGTCAGTTTTATTGATTTTGTAATCTCAACTCGATTTCCCATCTTCAGTTGCCACCAATCGGGTTCAACAAAATTTACTATAATGTATTTATTTATATATTGTTCTTCTAAAATATCAAAATAATAGTATGACTAGTCAGATATAGTTTTTTTTTTATTTTTAAATGTTCTCATAGTTGCGGGTATATAAAATACAGCTTTTGTTATTACCAATACATATTTAATGCTATAGTCTCAGAAATTAAAGTGTCTTGTCATATTAGGTCAAGATGAACTTTTACTTTTATTTACAATAATCTTAACCGATTGGCATCAAAAGAGGAACGAATTTGGGTTCATGATTTAAATTTAAAAAAAGAGACAATATTGGTGAATATCACCTTATCATCCTTTAAACTGACATTTTTATAATTTTTGCAACCGATATCAGAAAGAAATGTATATGCTCTCAGCGATTCTATGAACTTTCTGCCATTTTTATTTCTGAAAAATAGTTTAATCTGATTATATTCTTCAATTTTGGTTAACAGATAATTATATAATATAATATAATAATATGTTATATTTATTTATTTATCATATGCATTATTCTACCTTCCCCATTATCTAAACACCAAAAATAAAGTACTTTCACACATGATTTTACAATTTTGTACAACATCGCATTCTAAAGCCCCATAAATTTGACCACCATAATTGACAACTAATATGACTTGTAATTGAATACAATGCATTCAGTTTAACAAGGCCTATTAGATTCAATTTATGTTTTTTTTTTAGTTTACCATATATAAAGAAAATACCGGTCTTCGCCACTGTACAGTTAACAAAAAAATCCTGTATGGAGTTCCCATTGAGAGAAGTTGATGAAGAGAGTTTGATTTATATTTTGGACGATAGCACAAAATGCATTATAAAAGATGAATTACTCTCTACTATGTGTAAATTTGAACAAAATTGTAATGGATTTATGTATGTATGGGTAAGGATAAATTAATTCTATCATTAATGAAACTCTGAATTTAGAACTATACTAAACAAAAAACTTAAGTAAAAAATCTCTTATTATATTACATTCTGAGTTTTATGTTGTGGTGCATAAATGTATAAATGGTTATTTCTCCTCAAACTAGAAAATACTATGTACAATCTTCCATGTGAAAATCTATTAATTACCAATTCTACTCTATGATGGACTAATGTCTCATGGTGGATATATCCCCATTCTTTGTGTACGCCGCTGCAAATATTTGGCCGGGCAAAGCTATGAATTTTTTAAATATTGGTTTTGCCTTGATATGTTTTTTATTTTTATTTTTTTGTTGATTTCTAGGTTTTCTTGGCAATAGAGTATAAACATGACTACTCCTATCAGAATCAGTAACATCAGAAAGATTTTTAAAACGAGGAGGTTGGAATGAACACTTGGAAATTCATTTTTAATGCTTACCGAAAATTACGTAATTTAATAATCTAGATATTCTTTTAGGAATTTTTTTTTAATGGAAATTTGAAATCTATATATCAAACAGAATACATTAAAAATGTTTTTAAAAATAACAAAATTTTGTTTTAATATTGTTATTAAATTTAATCCTCAGTATTTGACACAACGTTTACCTGTTCAAAAACATAAGGGCTGACATTCTTACCGCCTGTATTTAAAGCGTTGGATATAGGCAATTTTGATGATATTTTTTAAAAAATAGAAATTTATCAACTTAGAAATGTTCAAATTGACTATCAAATAAATGTACAAGTAGCCCCATCATGGCAAGTATTTTTTGTATAATATAAAATTATATGTATCCCGTGTCCATGGGTTTTCGAAATTTTTGTAAGATCGGAAGAACAATTTATAATAAAACTAAATAGCTAGGAACTATATAAACTCCATTTTTTGTAATCGCATTGTAAATTAGTTTTGTTAATTGTGCTACGTCTATAAATATCATTATGAATGCTACTGACTGATCTAAACATTTTAAGAATATTAATTTTTTTCCTTTATTTATATATCTATTTATTTTTATAATTGTCAGTTTTTAAAATCTTACTGTGTAATGTTCCCAACTAGAGGTTTCATTTGTTAATAAATCAGTTGTTAGTCAGGTTTGGTTATTTTGAAAGATTATTTTATGCAGAGTAAATCAACTGTTCCAAGCTAAAAAAGAGTAAATGCCATTATTCCAATTTTCCAGGAGAGCAATTTAAAATCTGTTTTATTATTTTTTTATTAAATTTTGTTTGTGAAGATATCATTTATAGGTTTTTTTATCTTATGATTAGTGTTTTGGACTTGATTAATTTACATTTTTTTTCTCCTTTCCTCTAGAAAATTCTGTAATAATTACCTAGTATATTTATTGTTTTGATATTCTTTTTTGTACTAATTATATGTAATTGTACCTAATCTATTAATAATTATAGTTTGATATTATTAATAGAAAAAAAAAGATTGAATCTAAACCACAATGCAATTATGATTAAACATTTAATTCCTAAACCATCTTATAAGTCACCCTTTGACCAATATTTATTATTAAATATAAATGTCCACTAGATAAATTATTTGTTAATTTCATTTTTTTTTCATCAACTTTTAGGACCTACTTATGGTATTTTTTTCAGTACATTACATTTAAATATATGAATTTTGTAAGATTTTTTTATCGTAATAAGTAATAAAAAAAATAATTTTACAGATATATAAATAAATAGACACATACAATATATAAAAATAAATTTCCTGTTATTTGAAACTGCAGCTAATAAGCAAGGCTGACTTTAGATATGTTTCGAGGCATCAAAATTAGAATTAAATTCCATCGAAAGTGTGGCTCTAACCTAACCAGAGAGATTTTAAAACGAGGGAGTTGAAACACATGGCAATACATTTCTAATGCTTACTGAAAATTATGTAACTCATTAATCTGAAATTTCAGAAATTTTGTTTTTTAAATCGAAATTTGATATAAATACATCAAACCGAATACATAAAAAATGTTCTTAAAAAATAAAAAAACTTTTTTTTTTATATTGGTATTCAATTTATTCATCATTATTTGACACAACGTTTCCCTGTTCAAAATTATAAGGGCTGACATTCTCATTATGTTATACAGTCCATATTTTATGGGTTCCATATAAGCAATTTTGAAAACTTTCAAAAATGGTAATTTATCAACTCAGAAATGTTCGAATTGATAAGTAATTGAAACGTACAGGTAGTTCCATCATCAGACATATTTTTTGTGAAAGCATAATATAAAATAATACGTATACCCTGTCCATGTGTTTTCGAAATGTTAGTATGATCGGTAGAACAATTTATGATAAAACCAATAACTTAGGAACTATATAAACTCCAGAATGTTTTAAAAATCATTTTACATGTAAAATATGTCAGTAAATTTCAAAGTGAAAATTCGAAGGTCTTTGCGATTATTATCGACCGAATTACAACATAAGACCAAAACCAAAATCAACAAAAAACCGTTGTTGCGTAAATATTGCTGTTACCTTCCCTAGGTTATTATAGGAAAACCACACGTATATAAAAAAAACTACCCTCTCAACACACAAATTTGATACGAAATGGTTTTTTTTTTTTTTTTTACCGGAGCGATAAATCTGATAGAAAAGTTGACTACAGACGGACATGAAAAAATCGCACATTATAGTAAAACAATTACTAAAATAATAGTTTACCCCGGGAAAAAAAACCTTATACATTCCGAGATGATATAATTTTGTTGTAATATAATATTAAAAGTGAGAAAAAAATAAAAAATTTAAAGTTTTAATGAATAACACATGTTTTCCCGTTTAATTACATTGGTGATAATAAAATGGGCTAGTACAACAATAATACAAACGCAATAATATCATCACACTCGAAATTATTACATTCCAATAATTATAAATTTTCAACACCAATAAATAATACATTACTATAATTTAGTCGTATACATAAACAATATCAAATTATAAATTACAGGGAATTGTTACAAAAGGCTTCGTCTATCTACTCGTAACGATAATAAAATACATAAGGCACTTGTAAAATAAACGATAAAATTATAAATTTCCGTTTCGAATGAAATCGCCCACTAATCCACTGGGGACAAGTTTACTCGGTCTAATTTTTCATTATCATTTTTATGGCCGATTAAATCGATCGAACAAGAATTTATGTCAATTATAACATTGTAAACATTGATATACGCCACTATTAAACCGGTGTATGGCACAGCTCTCTAAGCGATAGATTTTAACGATTTCACCATTAGACAACAATTTTAAATCGGACGAACCATTTCGATTGATCCATTAATTAATGGATAATGCATTAATAATAAAAAATAGGGAGTATACTTTTATTGAACGGATATATCAACGTCTAAGGACATTTATATATTCCACAATAATAGTTTTTATCTGATTTTTATGCACATCATATACTTGCGTAGGATATTATGATAATAACAATAAGAGGTATTTCCAATCGTGGAAACTACAAGTATCATGTACATCAATTTTTTATCAATAAACAAATTTAATAATGGTTCGATTTTAAAATCACATTATAAATATTGAATTATTTTTTCGTCGCGTTCATATATAGGTTGATAAATCAGTATTGGGGGTTTGGTATTTTTTATTAACCTAAGAGTATTGTAATTGTATACCTCGGAAATAGTAGGAGAAATTGAGAATATAATAATACATGGATCGTTTTCAGTCAAGATTTTCACTCGACCGATTTATCAGCCAACGGCTATGGTGAGATTGATTGATTTTATGTCCGCATAGCTACAGAAATTGTAGAAAATGCTGATTTATGTGATTATGATAAAAGTGAGAATATTTTTTTATAATCGCACTATAGAGTACATTGGTTCTCGTTAAGTGTACTACATCCATAAATATCATTAAGAATGCTACTGACTGATCTTACACATTTTAATAATATTTTTTGTTTTCTTTTATCTATTCTATTATTATTATCATTATTGTCAGTTTTTATAATCTTAACTCAATTTATCATCTTTAGTTGCAATCAATCGGGATAAACTAAATTTACTATAATGTATTTATTTATAAATTGTTCTTCTAAACTAGGTCAAATAGTACCTTTACTTTTATTTACAATAACCTTAACTAATAGGTATCAAAAGAGGAAACAAATTGTAGTGTGTAAATATATAAATGGTCAGGTCTCCCCACTCTTCAAAATACTTAGTACAATCTTTCATGTGAGAAACAGTTATTATTTTACAATACTACTCCATGGTGGACTAATGTTTGACCATGCACTTTATTTATTATCTAGTAAAACAAAATTTTATTGGAATCTAAACTCATCTGAATTGAACTGGAAAATCCTTGTGGTATAATTGTGTTTTCGGTAAATATATTTTTTCTCTCATATCATATCATTTCAAATTTTCTGTTTCAATTACATTTTTTGATGTACCTAGTCTTATTGATGACTTTTTAATTTCTTAACAATATAAGTAGAGCATACCTTATGGTGTTTTTGAATTTAAAAACTGTAGGAAATGGAACTCTTCTACTCTTTGACAATTGTTTCGACGGTAAGATAATTACCGTCGAAACAATTCATTAAAAATTCATAAAAATTCATTTCTATTGCTTTGAATTTCCTAACTATTTATAAGCCTATTTTTTAGACTTATTATTTGTTGCTGTTAAAATGGCACATTCGCATAACCATCCAATACTTTAATTTTTTAAATTTTTAATATCTTGGTACACATTTTGTATGAAATTGTTCTAATGCATTTGTTGATACTGCTAATATTTTTACAATTGTGATGTAATAGCCACAGCAGTATTTTCAATAATATTACTTATTTTAGAAGTGTTACAGTAACAAACTATTTCAAGTACTATTTTGTAGAATTTATAATTTACACAACTTAAATAATAAAATTAGTCTTTAAATCAAATTTGCTATACAATGGTGTGTAATGTTCACAACAAGAGATTTGATTTGTTTAGTTCAATTTGTTAAACAATCAGTTGATAGACAAGTTTGGTTATTTAGCAAGATTATTTTATGCAGAGTAAATCAACTGCTCTAAGGCAAAAAAGCGTAAAAGCTGATTGTCCAATTTTCCAGGAGAGCAATTTAAAATCTGTTTTATTATTTTTTTATTAAATTTTGTTTGTCAAGTTATAATTTATAGGTTTTTTATCTTATGATTAGTGTTTTGAACTTGATTAATTTACTTGCTATATATACATTGGGCGTATATGTATATATATATAGAAATTTGTTTCATGGAACACAGAATCTGATGGTATCATTTTTATTTTTGTTTTTTTTGGCAATTTTAGGCTATATACTCATTTTTTGGTCATTTTTATACTTCTGGAGGGAATATATTATTGCATTGCTATTATATATTTTAGAAAATTCAGTAATTAAATTCAAAATATTTATTGTATTTGATATTCTTTTATATACTAATTAAATGCAATTGTATCAAAGCTATTAATAATTATTAATAGGAAAAAAAGATTGAATCTACAACACAATGCAACTATGATTCGACTTTTAATTACTCATCCATCTAACAAGTCACCTTTTGACTATGATTTATTATTAAATTTAAATTTTCACTAAATAAATTATTTGTTTATTTAAATTATTTAATTTACTTCATCAATTTCTGCGCCCTACTCATGGTATTATATTCAGAATATTACATTTAATAAATATATGAATTTTGTAAGATTTTGTTATCCTAAAAAGTAAAAATAATAATTTTACAGATAAATGAATGAATAGTCACTTACAATGTATAAAAGTTATTTGCCTGTAATTTGAAATTGCAGCTATAGAATAAATGTATGATGTAACCAACACTAATCCTCTATATCTTTTTTTTAAAAATTTTTTTTTAATAAAATCAACTATAAGTTAGGTTGACTTTAGATATGCTTCTAAGCATAAAAATTAGAATTAAATTTCATCGAAAGTTGGCTACTCTAATTATCTACTAGGTAAAAAAATAAAAATAATTTTCACAATGCTATTTAAAATAAACTTGGGTATTTTATTTTTTTTTAATATTTTTACTTAACACTATTTTGTCTGTTTAAGATGGAGGGGCGCCAAAATATTTCTTGCACTGAGCACTGAAAGAACTGAAGCGGCCCCTGACTATAAGTTAAATTCTATTATTTTTTAGAATTATAAAACATTTTGTTTAATTACTTTATATAAATGAAAGGTACTATATTTTAGGTATTTACTCTTGACTTACAATTTCTCATTCCTCGATGTTATACATAAAACATTTTAAAATGATAACAATTTGATGTAATTGATATTTAGTTTGGTGCCTAGTCCTGATTTTAGAATATTTTTCATTTATTTAAAATCCCGCGCCTGTTAATTACTAGTGTTTAAGACATGTATTTAAAATATCGATATGTATTATGGTACCATTGTGATGTCGATACAATTGAAAGAATTATCGATTTTATTTTCCGGGTATTACTACATTTTGGCTTGGAGCAGTCGAAAAGGTACCATATTGTCAACGTTTATTTTTTCTTTTTGAAAACTTGACTTTCTTGTCCGTGAGCGTAATTCGAAAACATATCACGGTCGCCGCGACTCGTTTAATTTGCCCCTCGAGTCCCAGATCCGGACCGATGAACAGTTGTCCGAAAACAACGGGGATCGAGCGCGGCGAAAATTTCCCAACATTTTACGAATACAGTTTTGTTATTGACTTTCGTGAAAGTACGTGGCAGAAATTAATTGAAAAAAAATGCTTTTTATGAATTAGAACCGCGGGGCACTGAAGAACACCGTCACTCATGGGAGGCTTTAGCCAGTAATTTGGTACGTGATGGGGGGGGGAAATGTATTAAACAGGGACAACAAAGATCTATTATATTTTAATCAGTTATTTATCAGTTGTCGTCACAGCACATATTTCTGACAATAAATTTTTTTGTCAACCGGCATGTACAAACCACTCGTTAATAACTCAAGGTCTAAAAGTATATAAAAAAAAAAAAAAAGTCCCATGGAGGATGTATATCCACGGAGTAAAGCTAAGAACTATTTAAGTATCGGTTTTGCTATGATATGTTTTTTATTTTATTTTTTGTTGATTTCTAGGTTACTTTGGGAACGGAGTATAAACACGACTGACACTGCTCCGATCGGAATCAGTGACGCTGGAGGAGGGATTACTTAAACGCGGGAGCTGTAATGAACACACGGAAATTCATTTTTAATGCTTACCGAAAATTACGTAATTTAATAATCTAAATATTATTTTAGATATTTTTTTTTTTTTAATGGATTTGTTTGAAATAAATATATCAAATCGAACAAATTAAAAATGTTCTAAAAAAATAATTAAACTTTTTTTTTTTTTTTAATATTGTTTTTCAATTTATTCGTCAGTATTTGACAGAGTGTATTTTAATCGGTTTATTTGTTTTAATTATTTGTTTCGATATTTACATAACAATTATGGGTAGGGAGTCGGAAACATATAATTTAGCAGTGAGAGTTTCGTCTCGGAATCGGTTTTTATTCACATATGTATCGTCAATGTATTACCTATTTTTTTAATTTTTTTTTTGAATCCTCACAGGGCGACAAACAAATTTTCTCATATTCTACAATGATAAATGCACTTTGTGTTTAATATCGATAATATGACAATTATTATATGTACCTAGAAATTTATTTCAACTATTACCTGTAATTACTTTTTTTTTTTAATTACATGGAAAATCCTCTTTTAAAAAAATTGTGTGTCCAATGTGCCCAGGTCTTTAAAAATACTGTCAACTAGGTGACGAAATATATTCACTGCCCGACATCTAGGTTTACTCGTTTAGAAAAATGCACCGGTCCCTGAGGTGTTTCCATTTGTCCCTCGGTGTCTCTCGTCCTCGCTCTTGTCCTCGCTCCATCACGCCCTCTCTATTATCCGTTTTCCCCCGGGGCGGCGTATAAAAATACTAAGCGTTTGTCATTTGTCGTAATTGTTTACGCGCCGCGTAATCGTTCACCTGTGCGGCGCGTCGAATAAATGCCGCGGCGGCGCCGATACGGGAAACGCGGCCGTCCGATGTTTGCACGGCGGATCGGAAAAAGGGGACCGGCTTGCGCAATAGTCGGCGGCGGGCACGTGTGTCGCCGCGGCGTCTCCCTCGCGGGCGACACGCGCACGGTCCGCCGCCTCCTTTCAGCGTACGCGCAAAACACGCGACGGCGACGGCGGCCAATTACGCGTCGCCCGCGCCGGAAATCTGCCGGAAGTAAACGCGTAAAACAATAATACGGTTTCCGGTCGGCTTCGCGCGCGCGCCCGCGTCCAATACAATTACAAATGAATACCGAAAATATGGACGTAACATGCTACGGTAATCGTGGTCTGTACAAAACGTTCCAGGATTTTTTTATATTTAACAATTATAAAAATGAAAATGCATATTATTTGAAGACATCTCCTTCGAAATACTCTCCTCCGGACGATATGCGGTGTTCCCGGCGATATTGCCAGTTTTCAAAAGTCTTTTGGAACTTTGTTCCAAAATTAAAGCTATGAATTATGTTTAATTTCCTCTACGTCTATGTCAGTCGTTGTCCTTTAAGCGCAGATTTTAGTCTTGGGAAGAGAAAAAAAAATCACATGGGACCTGGATCTGGTGAACGTGGAGAGTCCGCGCGACTAGAGCGATTTTTTTTTATCAATTCACGAATCGACAGCTCTAAATGTGGCGAACAATCGCGGTACGAATTTAGCAGCGCGAACCTTCTCGTCTGTACATTTTCCTGTAAAATTGCACGACAAGACACAATTCGCTTTGTTAAATCACAAACGGTTAATCGACGGCCATTTCGCATTTTTTCGCAAATTGTCACCACACCATCGTTTCTGGATGACGTTGACGGTCTTCCAGAACGTGGATCGTCTTCAGTTGACCGCTGACTGTTCTTGAAACGTTTGAAACACTCGAAAGTCACGGAATCACTTAGTGAATCATTCCCGTACGTTTTAGTTGCATTATTTTTACCATGTTTCAAGCAAAATTTCGGACACGTCGAAAACGGCGAACGAAAAAAACTGACTGGATTTTTTAACCACGTGTAATATTAAACGGAGATAAGATAGCGACATCGGGTTTTGTTTAAAATATCCACTTATTCGCGGGGAATACATCTATTTACAATTCGAAACGTTATCGTGTGTAGATTGGCCGTATATTACCAGATTTGTTCTGGTACTTTTTTTGAACAGACCTCGTATATGATACGTACACGTGTATTCCCCGTTATCGAAAAGTTTCCCAGATAAATTATCGAATACCTTGCTGCGCGCCACGGACACCCGGGAAGATCGGCGATTTTATTTATGTGTCCTGGCGCCGCGACCAACGATAAACTGTTAAAACAATTCCGAACGGAGTCCGGTCAATCGTGTTTTTAAAACGCCGTATTTTTTTTTTCTTTTGATTTTCATCAAAATGTAAACGCTATAAAAGAAAAAAAGGGTGACAACAGTACTATTTTTAATGGGTCGCGTATAGCCAGTTTAAACGAAAAATTTGAAAAACTGTACATTTATCGGCTTAAAAATGTCCACGGATTATTAATATTGGCTTTTTTTTTTTATACGTGGACAAATTTTCAAAACCTTCAGGCGGTATTAGAGGTATTTAAAGGCATATTTTCGAGTTTTTATTTTTTGTTTAATTTTTATTTGGTATTGAAATTATTTTGGCCGAGAAGAAATGCTTGGTAATTATACACGAGATTGATCGTAAGTTGTGCGTATAGACGGAAAAAAAAAAAAAAAAAAATTGAACTTAATGTTATGTGTTGGTAATGTAGTTTTTGTTACAATAATTGTTTAAAGTGGTCATTTGGATGGGAATCGTAAAAATCATTTCGCCGTGAGGGATTTGATTTATATCTGGCGGTGCGCAACGATATAAATCGTCGCTAACGAAAAACGATCCTGAGCGGAGTTCGATCAATCGTGTTTTTGAATAACCGTATTATTTTTTTTTAGAATTTTCATCAAAATTTATTTAAGGGGTCTCGTATAGGCAACTTTAACGAATGTTTTGAATAATTGAAAATGTTCAAATTTAGGCACATGGTAAATTTAAAAAAAATTACCAAAGGCCATCGTCACTAGTATTTATTGCGTAGTCGTGACAAAAATGTGTTCGAAAACACGTTCACGTGCAACAGAAAAAAAATACGCTTTATAAGTAATTATAGAAATTTTACGAATTGCGATAATTGAAGATAACAAACTAGTGATCTAGCGTAGACATATTGATTTTCGATTTAATTGAACGATAAATATTCAATGTCAAAAAATGGTCGTTTTTTTTTACAATTTGAAATAGCCGTAACTTTTTTGTAAATTACTATTTAACTGAACAGATATGTCGTTTCCTATAGATAATGTTATGTTCTTTAATTTTTGTTATGAGTCGTTTTACGTTAAATCGTTACTGCTGTCGAGATAAAACGATTTTTCGACAGGTTTCCGTGTTCAAAAACGTGAGCGCTGTCATTCTTTAAGGGGTTGCATATAGGCCAATTTTGATGACATTTTTTTAAAATTGGTAATTTATCAACTAAGAGTTGTTCAAATAGACTAACAAATAAACGTACAGGCAGTCCCATCATCACAAGTTTTTTTCGTGAAATCATAAATTTTCCGTATCCAATGTCCATGGGTTTTCGAAATTTTTGTATGATCGGAAGAACAATTTATGATAAAACCAAATAGCTAGGAACTATATAAACTCCAAAATGTTTTTAAAATCATATTACATCTAAAATATGCCAGTAAAGGTCAAAGTGAATTATCACTTTTCACTTTTCAAGATCATAAGGGCTGACATTCTCATTATGTTATACAGTCCGTATTTAATGGGTTGCATATAAGCAATTTTGATAACTTTTTAAAAATGGTAATTTATCAACTCAGAAATGGCCGAATTGACAAGTAATTGAAACGTATAAGTAGTCCATCATCACACGTATTTTTTGTGAAAACATAATATAAAATTATACGTATATCGTGTCCATGTGTTTTCGAAATGTTAGTATGATCGGTAGAACAATTTATGATAAAACCAATAACTTAGGAACTATATAAACTCCAAAATGTTTTAAAAATCATATTACATCTAAAATATGCCAGTAAAGGTCAAAGTGATAATTCTCAGGTCTCTGCGATTATTTTCGACCGAATTACAATAAAACACCAAAACCAAAAACAACAGAAAACCGTTATTGAGTAAATATCGCTGTTTCCTTCACTCGGTTATTATAGGGAAACCACAAGGATAATCAAAAAAACTACCCGCTCAGCGCACCAATTCGATTCGAAATGTATTTTTTTTTTTTTTTTTTTATCGGAGCGAGATTTTTAATAGAAAAGTTGGTCACAGACGGACATAAAAAAAAAATCACACATCATAGTAAAACCATTATTAAAAAAAAATAGTAAAAAACCTTATGATACATTTCAAGATGATATAATTTATTGTAATATAATATTAGAAGAGAGAGAGAGAGAGAAAAAAAAATAATTGAAAGGTTTAATCAAAAACGCAAGTTTTCCCTTTAATTACATTGGTAATAATATTATGGGCTGAGTCCGACAATAATACAAACGCAATAATATCACCGCACTCGAAACTACTACATTGAAATAATTATTAATATACAACACGAATAAATAATACATTACTATAATTTAGTCGTATACATGTACAGTATTAAATTATAAACTACGGGCAGTAATTATCACAAAACGCTTGGTCTATCTACTCGTAATCGTAATAAAATAGATACATATACAAGGAGGCACTTAAAAAAAATAAACGATAAAATAATAAATATCTCCGTTTCGAATGAATCCGCGCGCTAACCCGCTGCGGAAAGGGGACAGGTTCACATTTTCTAATTTTTCATTATCGTTTTTATGGCCGTAAGTGGTCGGATTATGTCGGTCGAACGAGAATTTACGTATATCATTACATTGTATAAACGCATTGATATTGGCCGCTATTAAACCGGTGTGTGGCACAGCTCTTGGACGCGATGGATTTTAACAATTTAACAATTAGACAACAATTTTAAATCGGACAAACCATTTCGATTGACCCTGTATTATTATTAGAATATCAGAATGGAAGGGGGGGGGACAAGACTCGTCGTCTCGTCGTCATCCGGAAAATCGTCGCGTTTTAATTTTACCATAACCGGAGTGCTGCTTTTACTCTAAAACCAAACAAGTTAAGCGGCGAATTTCGTTTTATCGATTTTGCGTTGTCCGCGTGAGACGCACAGCCGATGGCCGCGATTTGACGGTCTTAAGAGGACGCATTTGCCGTCTCTGACCAACTGACGGGGATAACAGTATAAACTAGTGATGCGAAATAAATCCGGGTAAACCTATCCGTAAATCTAATATTTACGATTTTACGGATTTACGATTTTAAAATCAAATTTCATTAACAAAACAACGTTGTATCCGGGTCAGCTAGGGTATTTTATTATTAAAATTAGAGTGTAATATGTATGATTTGTTTTGTTGTACTTGTTTTTTAAAAATAAATTTCTGTTTGTGATACGCAAATTGATTTGAAAATACGTATTTAATGTTTTACACAGTAAGATAATAATAATACTTTTATAAGAAATTAATTAAAGAGCGTAAAATTACAATTTTAAAAACCGAAATTCGGATTTAGATAAAAATCCGGTTTTTTAAATTCGAAATCCGAAATCCGGCTAATTTTTCCCATCACTAGTAAAAAACTGCTTACGCAGACTGCATAGTACTGTGATTAGTTTTGCTATTAGAACTATAGCGCCTATTATATAATAAAAAGGGGACAATATTCCGGAGGGTAAGACGAGGTGATTTTTCCCGGCTCTCCATTATTTCGAATATAACGATCGTTTGGAAATAACGACAATTTCGACAGTTTCAAACGAACTTATCGAAAAATTAATTTACATAAAAAACCCATCGTCTCGTCCTCCGGAATACCAATCCCCCTGTTAATTTTACAACATGCGCTTTTACTATAAAACCAAAATTGAGTGAGTTCTATGCGGTCCGCGCGTGTACCGTGTTCCCTGGTTGGACTGCGACAGTAAATGCTCGGGTAGCGCGTCCTCTTTAGCGTTTCCAATGTCCGCAGATCAAAGCACCTTTGGATATCGTTTTTTAATCGACATATTCGGTATATTCGTTGTATTCGTGTACTCTCTACCCCCCCCATCCCCCGATTATGTTTTAATGTATTATTTACACTATATATAAGTAAAAAAAAAAAAAAAAAATCAATAATTAATATATTGTACATGAAATCTTTACAAGTACAAACGGACGTATATTATAATAGGCAAACGTATACAATATTATAAGTACGAAAATATTTGAAACTAACAAAAAAAAAAAAAAAATAATAATAATATTAATTGCAACCGACCCGCATCGTATTATAAAATCAAACGATATATACCTACCTAATAATGATAATAATAATAATAATAATAATAATAATAATAATATAATATTAAATATTGTTCACATGATTATAATAAATGAATAATATATTTTATATGATAATATAACCGCGACGATAGGGTTCAGATTATTAGTTTCCTAACTATGAGTGCCTAGTTAACTATTTTATTAATAATAATAATAATAATAATAATAATATTAGCACATTACAATTTAATTTACGTACAGTTTTATATTGAAACCGCGATATTATCTAATTATCATTTAATTTATGAGTTTTTATAATATTGAATTAATCGATAATAATAAATAATATAGTTTATTTTTATTATATATAATACATAATATATTATAGAGTGAGTAAGTATAATCGTTTCCATTTCGATATGTTATAATATTATCGCACTATTATTACATAATATTTACAATATGTATACGGTAAAATAAATAACAAAAATTGAAAAACTGTATTTTTTCGAAAAAAAAAAAAAAAAAAAAAAAAAAAACACTATCGGCATTTATTACGATTACATTTCACCGGCCGATAGCTATAAATAATATTAGTAACAGTTCCTCCGATGGTAATTATTATGATAACGATTAGCTTTACAATGTAATATAGGAACTAACAAAATAAGCAAATAGTATAGAAATAAAAAATAAACCCGTTCGAAATATCGACTTGCTAAACTACGTCTTGCTGAAAAATCAAATACGGTGTGATGCGAGTGAAACAGTTTCGAAAGGCGGACGTACTTCGCACCGTCACGGGTGTGCCGCTGTTGTATAGGTGGGAAGTCGGGGAAAGTTGGGATATCGAGGAACGATAAATCGTCACAAACGAAAAACGATTCTGAGCGAAATAGTAATGCGACCATTACTGTTTATCCCTCGTCGCCGAGGTAACCCGGAAATCAACAAAAATAAAATAATGGTACCATATTTGGTACCGTAAGTCTTCTCGGTTTTTTCCCGATTATTAAGAAAAGTACGTAGGAAATCGAATCAATAATCTCCCTCACCCTCAACGGACCAACTAGATCCAAATCGCTTTCAGAAATGATGCTAAAATTTAAAATCGGAGCGAGATTTAGAAATCTAAGATAAAAACAAAAAAAAAAAACACTTTTCGCTTTGGTCGGAATTTGCAATAAAATACGCAATTATTTACAGATACCATATAATTTTACCAATTTTTTTTTTTTTTTTTTTTTTGTAAATGTCTCGTCATTAATTTCGAAAACTGTATACTTATATTGTTATCGATTTAATGAGTTTAATGAGTTTGTTTTTTATCGTGCTTACGCTGTATGCGAGGAACACGTATGCAATTATTCGTTTACGTGTAGGCAAAAACTGCACTGGGTATAGTGGGTGTAGCACGAAATGAATTAATTTCATTCGGTTAGCTACTGATAGGTGCAATATTGTTAAATTGTTTTTACCGTATATACGTGCAAATAATATTATATAAAACGCCAAAAATCGTGCGATGAAAACGTACAAAATAAGAGTCGATAAAAATAATAATCGATCGCAGTGATCGATAATTGAGAATTTTTTTTTTAGTTATTGGAACGTACGCGGGTTTTTTTTTGTTAACGGTACCGTCGTTCGTAACCGGTACCTATAGCCTAACCTGACCTCGAGACCGCGTCAATACCGCTGCAGACGGGAACAGTCCTGTAACATAATGGCGTTCCGAGGCTGCAGGGACCCGGCGGCCATGACTGCCGTCTGCGCGTACGCCGGCGAAGGGACGCACGCGGCTTGCTGCAGGCCCCGGACGTGCGACGCCTGTGGCAGTGGCGGCAGTGGCGGCGGTCCAGGACGGGCGACCTGCAAATGCCCGCGGCCGGTTCCGGACGACGGTTGCGGCGGATACGGGGCGTCGTGGAGTTTCCGCAAGTGTTTCTTGAGATCGAAGTTCCGGCAGAACCCTTTGCCGCAAACGTGGCACGTGAACGGTTTCTTGTCGTTGTGCGTGTGCATGTGGAACGTCAGATTGTACACCTATTGGCCGCGAAACAAATTTAATTATATGCAGTTCGATATGTACGACCGGAAGACTTTGGGTAACACATTGTGATGCAGAGAAGTCCGTGTACCTATTTCGGGCGGTACAGGCGAGTCAAGTGCGGGCGGAATACTGACGGGAAGCGGTATAAAAGGTGGCCAGTGGTGTGGGAATGCGGACAATTGATTTGAAGGAATGACGATGGATAAGCAGATGACGTCGGGCCGAGAAGAGAACCGGGACGTACCAGTTTTCTAGACCGGCTGGTTCCGTGAACATAGTCGCTAAGATCATGAACAACGGCGTTAGTTAGGTTAAGATGACGATGTAAAAGGGTGCACCTAGGAGGCTCCTCATTCCCATCAACGAATGCATTTTTATAATTGTATAATAACACGGATCCTCCACTGTTGTCGGTTACAAATTGAACAAGCAGCATATGACGTGGAGGGCGATAACGAGAGAGGGGGATAAAGGCGAAGATAAAAGAAATAAAAAATGAAAAATTAAGGCATGTTAGTTATTTTTTATTTTTTTTTTTTGGATTCTTTGCATTCAAAATTTGGTTTTGTTTCCCTCCCCTTCTCAATTTCAAGTCTATATTATAGAGGTACGGTAAGAACGAGAAAATAAAATATGACAAACTAAACTAGTAATTTAAACCAGTCGTACAATTCGTTATAAGGAAAAATTATTATGATTATTAGAGGAAGATATAGGAATAGAGAAAAGAAAACTAAATCTCGTAAGTACTATTAAAACTAATTAGGGAAAGTTAATTTCATGTACATGGGAATTAGGACAAAAATATTAGACAGGTGGTCTGGCAAATTTTTAGATGTAGATAATATTGTCTAAATATGTGATACCATGCAATAGATATCGGAAATATCTGTCTATCTATATCTGACTATATAAAATATATATTGGCGATATCTACAAAGCGTTTTTAGGATAGTTGGCAGGTACATAGGTACTATCTAAAACTGAGTGCGAGGCTGCATTACTGAAACCACGTACCACGATTTAGTATTTTTGACAAAAACCGTCAGATTAAAAAAAAAAAACCCAAACACGAAAGAAAGACATCGCTATTTATTTAAATTTTTTTTTTTTTGAGCTGGGGGACGTTCAATTAGTGGTTAGCACACTCCCACCCCCCCCCCCTATCTAGAGTTACACCTACGGACTTATCCGTGTGCCGGGTACGCACCTGGTGGAACGCCTTGTGGCACACGGTACACTTGTACGCCTTTTCCACGCTGTGCGTGAGCTTGTGGTTCTTGTAGTTGCCCTTCTGGTGGAATCCCTTGCCGCAGTACTCGCAAGTGTACGGTTTGTAACCCGCGTGTATCCGCGTGTGCGTGTTGAGCGTCGAGCTCCTGTTGAACGCCTTGCCGCAAATGGCACACGTGTGCGGTTTATCCTCGGTGTGTATGATCTTGTGCCGGCACAGCGTGGACGCTTGCCGGAAACCCTTGCCGCACACCTGCGGCGAAACCAAAACGATCCGGTTATGATAATAATATTAATGATTTATAATAATAACCGTTATGTGTACGGCTTGATAATTCAGAAGAGATAAGTGACAGATGGGACACCGTCCTAAGACGCGAATGGTTACGTAAGACAATAATTGAATGATGGATATATATATATATATATATATATATATATATATACTTAGGAGTACTAGTATTTACTCGTGTACTCGACTTTTCGGTTATAATAATAGTCATAAACACAGCTCGGAACTTTTTCGCACTAAAACAAACAGTAAAATATGCGCATACAAATGCACTAACAAAAAAATGTAAATATGCAATTAGTTATTTTTTTTATAATATATTTATTTATATGGGAATAAATGAAATTATTCAAAAAGAAAAAAGTTTTATTTTTTTAATTACAGATTTGTTACTTTTTATTAAATATTATAATTTAGAATATAAAAATAATTATCACTATTGAATAGTACAACAATTTATGTTGCATATTTTTGCATTTTTTAATATTTTTCGTTTGTAGATCTTGAAGCGTTATTCACCGACTCCCAATTATAAAAATGTAAATATATCAAATACATCGATATATATCGATGTATATATTTATCTAGTTGTGGTTTGCACCGTCAACAAGCAACACGTGTGTTTCGCTCTTGCAGTCCGCGAAATAGTTTTGTTTCGGTTATATTTGTTATATTAATGTTTACAATGCAAACCACGGTCTCTCGTATTGATGGTAGGTTTTTATAAACTTTAAGTGGATCGCAAATAAACTGTGTTAACTGAGTTATAATGTATGTAAATATGGTCACCGGTGCAAACTCACCGCAAAATGTAACAGTTGATGGACACAAATACAAAATGACAATGCAGCCTTGAAACAAATAGTAGCGGAATTGAAATCGAGCAATGCGAAATTACCTACCATCGAAATTAGATTTCTGGAAGCTATAAAGAAATTAAAACATGCAGTAGAAAAACCTCATCCAAAAAAAATTACAGCAGTACAGAGAATAGAACAGAAACCTGCGAAACCAGTCACTCAAGATGTTTTTTTTTTTTTGCACAGATGACTAGTTTTTCGAATGACAAACACAAGGGTCCACAAACTCAGATTCTTACTGAACAAGAAAAAAATCTACCCTCGCTTTTCGCCGTGATAACCGCATTAAAAAAATAAACGAGGGCCAATCGTAAAATAAAGCACATAAGAAAAATATATGAATTGGACACTTCGAATCATAACATGGAATGTTAACGGGCTTGTACAGCGAAAACAAGAACTTGAACATCTTATGAAAAATGAACAAATTGACAAAGTTCTAATTTTTGAAACTCATTTCATAACATGTACCAGTCTGAAGTTAATTGGAAATCGAATTTACACAACAGAACATACAAGAAACCACACTCACGGAGGGACTGCAGTGTTAATAAAATAATCAATTAATCACCACGAACTTGAAAAACATCATATAGAATATTTTATTAAGCTACCTATGGTAAACTTCCACTTAAACGTATAAAATCAATTATAGAAGAAAAACATCTTTTACTGATGTTCATCAGTTTGATTTCCGTAAAAAATATACGACAATTTATCAAATCCATCGCGTCACTAAGGTGATAAGTAAAGCTCTTTAAGAAAAATATGCGGATTGTTCCATCGAGTTGTTTAAATAATAAGGCTCCCGGGGCATTCAAAACAAATATATATATATATATATATATATATATATATATTTATCTGAATTACATTGATTTATAAATATAATATGTATTAATATGTTAAAATCTTTACATATGCAAAATCACGAAAATTTAGTAAAATATGCAACATAAATTGTTGTATTTCGATTGTAATTATTGTGAAACGAATTTGTGTCCAATCAGATTTTGAATGTGCAGTTTCCTAAGAAATACGCAAATACATGAAGTTTCGAGCCCTGATCATAATAAAGGTATAAAACCGTAGTTACGGTTATAGGAAAACGCACGAGATCCCGTGGACCCGCAAAGCAAACCGACGAATAGGCTAAACGAAAAACAACGCCAGGTTTAATGGCGTTCAATTCAGAAGTGATAAAACGATAGGAGTAATATTCTTAAGACGCGAAAGGTTACGTAAGACAACAATAATTTTAGGATAAATATGGGAGTACTCGACTTCTCTCGTGTACTCGACTGTTTTATTTAAAAAAAAAAAAAAATAATAATAACAAATGCAACATCTAGATATCTTCAAACCTAGATATTTTCTATACGATAGTTTAAATTTACAAAAATAGATTGTTATTGTAATACTTAAGTAAAACGCACGATAGCCACCTGTTGATAATAAATAATTACACAATTATACAACAATTAATTATTTAGTCCAAGACTGTGATAGTGTGATTATTAATAGTAAACAACAAAATAAAAAAAAAAAATGACTCAAAAACCATTTTTGCTCGACTAATATTTGTTTTTATAGTTTATTTTAAAAATACTCGACTGTTGAACTCGAGACTTTCAAAAACTTTCTAAATTCACCCAACTCTAATAATTTCATACTGAAAACTAATTTAGTTTTCTATCGGCGAATGAATTTTCAGATTAGGATCAGCCGTGCCAGAGATGCAGCTTTCACAGATAAACTTACATACGACTTTACCTCTTCGCGATATTAGTAGAGATTCATAATTGTACGATATAACCGGCTAGGTATGTCAGGAGCTTATCAGGTTGCCGGTGATCACCAGAAAAGTCGATAATATTTCTTTAACTTTCCCGAGGAATATTTTTCGAGGTGGGTCGCCGGTTTTGGA
Source organism: Tuberolachnus salignus (assembly GCA_956483605.1). Taxonomy (NCBI): domain Eukaryota; kingdom Metazoa; phylum Arthropoda; class Insecta; order Hemiptera; family Aphididae; genus Tuberolachnus; species Tuberolachnus salignus. The sequence goes on from OY101431.1 coordinate 10,467,436, forward strand.
CGTTTACGATTCTATATAAGTTCCTATAAGTATACCTAATCAGTTATGTCGTGGGCTCAAAAAAATATATAATATTATATAAACGCATAAATTGCATTTTAAATGACGCGTTTTCTATGGAGTTGCACGTTGAGATGATTTTTTCCAAGGGAATTTCGAATAGTCTGTGAGCTGATGCGTAATCAGTGCGTATCAAATGCACAGCCCGTAATTGAATCGGTGATATTATTAAAAACGACATTAACCGTTTTAAAATTAACTGTTACAGCAGTGGTTCCGAACCTTTTGATTCTACGCCCCCTTTGTAAATTTTCACAAATCTCTCCATAAATAGAACGCATTGATGAGATTTTATATATTTTTTTTTTTTTTCAAATAAACTGTACAATAACCGTTATGACTCCGACGGAGATTACGAGTGTTTAGCTCCGTTTAGCGATATGCGGATAAAACCGGACGTTATTAATTTTTCCCCGTTAAAAAATTTAATAAATACAAATTTTACTCCGTGACGACTGGTTGCGTCTTCCCAGCAATGCGATCACGGCCCCCCAGGGGGGGGGGCTCAGTTTGGGATACCCATGTACCACATTACAGGAACCGCAAAGAACGTATTAATTTCTGGAGAAATTGTACTTATTTTGTATTTCCATCGTCATTTTCAACTACGTACGTCATACGATTAAATTTAGCACAGCTAGTCGTTTTTGAAATGCAGCGTATTATAACCAAACGTTTTAAACAATACCACTATATATATATACGTAAACTTGAAAATAATATCGTTAAAAACTATACGAGAAACCGTATAATTGTTAATATTATAGTTAATTAATGAAATATTTTAATTCGTTAATGCGATTCCGGGTACGTATTGTTGAGCGTAGAGGTAGAGGCGGCCTATTATCTAATAAAGTTAAAAGTTTTTTTTTTTTTTTGGATCTCGCGCGCACTTTTCATTATTCCGATGCATTTAAGTGGTGTCGTCAAATACGGTCACGGACGTGTGTGGGCGGGGAGGCGAGGACGGAAAGGGTGCCCGGAGTTGTTGAGAGATCAAAAAGATCGGTACGAGTGGTGCGGTAAGGGGGTAGACAATGCGACGTCTATGATTAGTGGAAAATCTTTTGTGAATAACGACGAGACGAGGTTTTTTTTTATATATATATTTTTTTTTTTTTTATTGTCATTATATACTCGCGAGCTGATGGGGGTTTTATATGTATATATATATATATACGCGAATTGATTTAGACCCATTTTGAAAAGTGCCGTTGAATAATATTATCGTATAATACGTACGTAATAAGATTAAAAGACGAAGTGCACAAAGCTAGCCGGGGGACTCGCTATCGCCGTGTACTGTAATTGTCTAGTGTACTCGTACCATCTCACGTACACGTAACGGCCGCGACGATTATCGTCGTCGTAATCTTTTTACCGATACAATATCTACGCGTAGTGCGATTTGATAATTTTAAATGCTGACCGTACCGTATTCTTATGTATTATTCATAATTGCATTTCGAGAATTTTACCGTAACTTTATATAGGAACACGTCTCCGCGTCCCTTTGCAAATTCGTCACAGGATCATTTTTTCCGGTATAATATTAATTGCCATGTTCAATGGTAAGCAAATATAATAATAACGACGAATCAAAAAGAGGCCTCTCTCAAATATGGTGTCACCGGCACTCGCCTAAATCAGGGCACATTCGATCGAATACAACCAAAATCAAAAAATAAAAAAATTCTAAAACCGAATAACAATCGTTTTGCGTACACGGGTTTCTATAATTTTTATTTATAACATAATTACTCGGTTAAAACAATTATTATTCGCGGCTATACGATAGCAGCCGTGAACGTTGGTTGCGATTCGGTCTCCTCTACTCAATCGTCCACTATTTTATAAATTCAGAATAAACATGGCCGACATAGGAACACGGATTCCGTGTAGTTGATCATTTTTCAGTAATTATTATTAATTTCCATATCGTTTCGTAGTGGTTTTTTTTTTTTATCGCACGATCACGTGTGAATTAGAAATCCCCGCCAGTGTAGGGTTAAAGGATAATTATTTTAAGTTACTTCCGAATTGTTTCCCGGTTCTAATTTTTTATTTAATGTTTTTCGTTGTTGTCTGTTTTATATTTGAATGTATTGTTACTGTTGGTTTTGGATTTATGCCGGTACGTTAGTATTAAGCACCAGTTTTGCGAATCAGTTATCGTCGTTTTTCGCGATCCAATGAGTGAATTATATATTCGTGTGCGGCCCCCTACACGCACAATATTTATCGTGCGTCTGATAGGTCATATATCGTGCACACTGCGCAATTATTGAACGAAGATTGCGCAATGTCGAATAATTTCTGCACGTGCAGGCATAAATAATATTGCACAACTATCGTTTTCGCCGGTTCGGTTGAATTCAGTTGAGTCACCGTTGCGATGCGCAACGAAGACCGCGAATTTATTATCGGACTATTGCAATTATGCCGTCAAAGTCCAGCTTTATAGAAAGTTAGACGTACTGAATATAGTGATAGAAACCCAAAGATCTGTGCACATAAGGAATATATAGAGAAGTTGACCCAAAGGCAGACAAAGAAATTGTGGAAAAATTTCGGTAATCCCTTGGTTCGCTTAATTTTCATTTTTCATTTCGTTTTATAAGTACCGTTGTTTAGACCAACGCCCGGCCGTTTTGGTTCTTTTATGGACGAACAATATAAAACAATTGCGAGATACGCTTTTCGTTATTTAGACATTTTATTTAATCGGCTCTCTTATTAATCTGAATCATAGAACTAATGGTGGTCCGTGGTGCTATTGCTGCGCTAAACTTTAAGTATTCGATACATCGCCCGGTTGCTAAAAATCGTTGCGTTGTTGCTAATCGTTTTGTTGGTGAAATTGTCATACTCATTACTGTATTATCATTACGAAAAATTCATTAAAAGTGTCAAGGTTCATGCGTACACATTTTTGGCAGTCCCTTGGTTCACTTGATTTTAAATCGTGCAGTAAATTCTCACTAGTACTAACTAATTCACTTCGTTTAAAGTACCATTATTTAGACCAGTGTTTCCCAACCTTTTTACTACCACGGACCACTTCGACAATATTTTATAGGTCGCGGACCCATCAATTTTACGTAAACTAGGAATACCTTTTTTTTTTTTTTTTTTTTTTGCTCATTAACAAGAAAACGCAACATTTATCGAAAAATGTTAATTTGTATTATTTTACTTTACATTTTATTACTATAATTCACTAATATATAATTATACTTCAATTTATTACTCTTATAAAAGTGTAAAATACTTATCGGTCTACAGCAGCAATAACGATACGATAACCGTATTAATATTATACGGTTCTTCAATAAGTCGTAATTTTTTTCGCTATTTAAAAAAAAAAAAAATAATGATAAATTTGTAATAGAAATCGAAGAAAATATCTATGGGACCGCGGACCACCGGTTGGGAAACACTGATTTAGACCAACGCCCGGCCGTTTTGGTTCTTTTATGGACGAACAATATAAAACAATTGCCAGACACGATTTTCGTTATTGAGACATTTTTATAATTCATCGGCTCTCGATGAATCGCGATTTCAAACTAGTGGGTACTGCACGGAAATATTAAACCGTTTGTGTTGAATAAATATTGTACAATATTATATTGCGTAATGTAATTGATTGTGTAGGAGCCCCTTTATACGTCCTCGGCGGCACGAACTTTTCGGTTTTTTGTTTAAGTATTGTTGTTTTGTTCCGTCGACTCTTTGTACATTTTTTCGTGTTTATCCAAGGATCGTATTCACGTAAAATGCAAATCCGGCTATATTATACACTTACGATTACAATTTACTCTTGTGCATTTGTCATGCTGATCTTATGTATTACTTAAATTATTTTATTGAGAAACGATATCGAACTGTACTAGTTGTATTATTTTGTGTGTGTATTCAACATGCAAATAATATCGTAAGCTACAATATAGTAGTAAGTTAAAAAATCCGCGCAAGTTTGCGCCTTGTTTGCCTATTCAAATTGGAATGCCGGGAAACTTTTTGGAATTCTCCTTACAATTCGAAACGTCGGTTTTCGCATTGTACATAATTATTGATACCGTAATATTATCGATAGTTATTTTTACCCTCGTAGGATCCCGAAACAGTCATTCGAGTTCTAGTAGAACAGAGGTTCCCGACCCGTGGTCCGCGAGCCATACCTACAAAATTTAATAATATTTCATTTCCCCTCTGGGGCGTGACACGAATACCGACAACCGTGTATATAGCACGTCGTTTATTTATAAATTCAAATTACATAATGCCGCCGCTTATGTTATTATTTTAACCGATAATCAAGTCTTGTTTGTACATCGTGATTAGATTATCGGTAGAACTACAATAGACTTGTGTATTATGTTTTCAACAATGATTTTCCGGGCTGCTCTACATTCAAAATAAACAAAGAAATCAGACATTGGGACGCCATTAAAGACGTGCGTGTAGATTTGAGCAGTATTCCCCCAAGAATATCATTGTTAGTAAAGGAAATGTAAATTTATAATGGGATATGCCCATTTAATCACATTCAATTGTTTTTATAATTGTAATTTACCTTTAATAAATATATTAATATGGTGTACACCATTTTTTATAATAGTAATTTACGTTAAATTGTAAATAAATATTAAACTTTTACTTAAAATCCATCAATTATAAACAATATTATAAGCCTGCTATAAGGAATTTCGTTGGTTTTTATTTATTCATAATCTAAATTCTTTTAAAATGGTGAAAAAAATTGATTCTTGTTTATAAGAAATATAAGGTCTAAAGTTGTGGTGGTCCGTAGTGTCAAAAAGGTTGGGAACCACTGTAGTAGAAGATGTCTCTGCAATAATTTGGTCGAATATCAATTAAAAAACTTTATTGACGGATGTAATTATTATAAAAAAAAAAAAAAAAAACTGGGTAACGACTAATTCGGCTAAATGGCCAAACCAAATATAACACATTTTATCTCGTTTTACTATCGGGTTAAAAAGTAAACGGAAAACTCGCCAATCAATGCGTAATTTTACTTTTATAAAAAAAAAAAAAAATATATATTTTGATGTTAATAAAATAGTATTAGTTGTTAATATAATATAATTACGTTTTGGCCACGAAATAACCGAAATACCCAGTGCTTGGTTTTGGGGATGGAGGGGCACGGGGCGATTGAGATTTTTTTGTTGATATTCTAGCGTACCCCTATTTCTTTTTTAAAGGGAAACACAGGGTACGGTCGTTGTGTAAGTTTTACTATTTTTTTTTTTTTTTATACATCTGCTCAACTTAAATATATAAATATTAGACAACGATATTTTAAAGCGTACAAAATGTATTTGAAATATAAATGTATTGATATCTGATACGTGGTTACCCATATCAGCGATCCGAGTTCGTCCAACACGCGTCGACAACGTCGGTGAATTTTTTTTTGTACGACGAGTGAAAAATCCAAAAATAGACCGCAGGACCTGCAAGAACCTTTTTTTTTTTTTTTTTTTTTCCAAAGTCCATGCACTGAAGGGCAACCTACCGGGCCCGCGTGGGCGGGCTTATTGCCGGTTAGAATTAAAAATCGATTTTTGTTCCGAATAAATCGCCGAACGCACGACGACCGAACCGGGTAAATAAATATAAATAACTACAAAGGACGTTCGGCGGAGGGCTCTCCTATTATTATGAAAAAAAAAAAAAAAAAAAAATAATAACACGCTGTTCTACCGATACGCATTCTATTCGCGTATACGGATACTCAAGACTACGTCGCCGTATATTATTCCCGTTCCTTTTGACGTTTCGTGTCAGTAACCATGCAAATGTCGTTATGGAGGGCACTCGAAAACTAGACGGCACGAAAGATTATATGCGACGCGAACCGCAGGATCTCCTCGACTTAACGTAGTCATCGATGCGACAATATAATATCATCGTCAATCCGCTAATTTGGTTTGGCTTTTTTGTACCGTCGAGGGCGTATTGTAGAAAATAAAAAAAAAAAAAAAATAATAATAAAAATATTGCGCGCGTATAAAATACGTATATAAATATAAAACCTCTTATATCCCGGACTCTTTGTCCGGCCGTGTTTTGCGACAATGAGCCAGTTTCGTTGCGACGGTTGAAATAAATAATAATAATAATAATAAAAAAAGAATACCGGCATTTTAAATTACTATTCGAAATCGATTTTGTCGCCGGGAAAGGCTCGACTTTTATACGTACGGTCGCGATTAATTAAAAATAAATATTATTCGTTTCCGGTTGTCGCGGAGCACAAATCAATAAGGCCGATTTTTTTACGTCGAGTCGAGATAATATATTATAAATATACAGAGCCCCCCGGCAGGAGTTATACCTAAAAAATACGACATTTACGAGTAGCTATTTATTTAGCGATATCATTTTTTTTTTTTTTTTTTTTATTTATTTAAAAAGAATATTTACAATCTACGCTACAAGGCATAATAAGCAAATTTGAACACATACATAAAAAAATTTCTACAACCTGAACACACGAGGACGGAGGCCAACCGGTGATAGAACCCAACGTTATTTTATTTATTTATTAATTATTAACATTACATAAATTAAATTAAAATTAAATGGTTTGAACCATCAAACATTTAATAAATCACGACACCATTTTCTCTTTAGACGGCGTGGGGGATTATTAGGAAGCGAGCTGGAAGCAAGTTCAGCGATTAAAGGGTTAATGTGAGACTGTAATTTTGAGTGAAATTTTTTATATTGTTTTGTGGCTAACTGATTTACTGTTTCTATTTTGAAGTCATTTTGAATTGTGGAATTCGATACGTACCAAGGTGCGGAAGAGATAATGCGGAGAGTGATAGATTGGAAGGCTTGGAGGGTACGTATTTGAGTTGGTTTAGCGCATCCCCAGATCTGGATTGCATAAGCCCAGATAGGCCGTAATAAGGATTTGTAAATGATTATTTTTGTGTGGAAGGGTAATTTTGATTTCAGAATTGGGCCAAGTAGGTGGAGTCGACTATTGAGAATTTTTCTTTTTGACTTGATATGAGGACCCCAGGTCAATCTTTTGAATTCCTTGAAAATGGATGGGGAAGGGGTATGGAATTTTTTAGTGTAAACGGGACATAAACTGATTTGTCAGGATTAGTCTTGATTTTCCAGTTGGACGACCATTTAAATCTAAATGTGTTTGTAAAAAATGTACAGTTTCTACAGGATCATTACCAGGTGAGAGAATCGCAGTGTCGTCAGCATAGGTGGCCATAACAGTGTTTGGGGTTTTAGGAATATCAGCCGTGTAAACATTAAAGCGATTTAGTCGTGAAACCTTGAATTCCGGCATTTTCAAAGGTCGATTTGTTAAATAAAAATTACCGTTTTCGGATCCAGTTGTAAAATTGGCGTTGCACGGTACACTGTGTATCGTATCCCGTTGGGAATTTCCGGGCGCGCCACCGATTATTGGGTGTCGAAGGATTTTGAAATATTGCTCATCGTCGGAACAAAATTATGCGCTATAAATTATACTCTATATTTATATATACAGTAATTCCACTCTACAACGGAATCCTCTTCATAACGTAAAATGTCAGTCAATAGTCCCGGTACAAAAAGCAGTGGAATTTATCTATTTACTAAGGCGGAACGCCCCTGCTATACGGAAACTGGAACATTTTCGTAATTCAATTAGTAAAAATACTCTCTATGACGGAAAAATAAAACGGTTTCAAGATGAATGCAATGTATTGGAAATAACACGGTCTGAACATTATATCATTAGCTCATGTTTAGTCGAATTACAAACGTTTTCAGCCACAATTTCAAATCCAATGATTATTAGGATTAACGACAAAAGCACGCGAATATGTACTGAACGCGTTGCCGCTCGGTCACCAATAGCAGTCAAATATTCCGAATCATTTGTCTGAATTATAAATAAGATGTAATATGTAATATGTTTTTTTATCATTTAGTATTTCAATTTTTTAGTATTATACACGAATCATATTTAAATATAAATTCATACATTATAATCATAAAGAATATATCGTTTGTTTGCTACAACAACGGCATAGCACAGAAATCGTCATTTTTGAGTGGTTTGCAAATAATGATAACATTGGAGTATTTTCTCTATAACGATAGAACGACATAAGTGAACATACAAAATTAGACACATTACTAAATAACTCATTACTAAAAATCAATCTTTATGCATCAATAGTGTCATAAGTTAAACAACTTAAACTAACTCATAATTTTATTATAATAATAATATTGTTGTAGGCGAGAACTGAAAGCATGAATATAGTGTGTTATAATTGCTCATATTCCATTAAAATAATTTTCTTAAACATTAAACATAATTTATCTCATTGTAAATTCAATTTTCAAATTCGTTTTGTGTAAAATCATGTTTTCTGTGTTATATTTACATACTTAAAATATTATTTTTCTTTTTCATCTTCACTATAACTGGAAAGTTAAATTTTTTTTTTCCCATCCTTTCTCCAACGGAAAAATGTGTTGGTCCCAAGCGGTCCCGTTATAAAGAGATTTATATGTATACATATTTATTGTTTGATATTTTGTCTGCGTTTAGAGGTAATGGTCGCGGGAAGAGACACGAGGGCACGTGGAGAAATTACAGGCGGTGATGGTGGCGAGAAATAATAAGAGGTAGTACGCGAGGGATCTACGACAATTGAGCTCGGCGACAACAAATTACGTATGGGAGTATAGGCGTATAACGGTGCAAATCAAAATAAATGAGTTATAATTTAAAAACAAAACGAATGTAGAAATATGTTATCGTTGATCGATGCGAGGAATCTAAAATCCGATGGGTTTTATATTGACGGACTTATTTGCACGCGTACGCGAGTCTTACGCATGCGGCTACGGGCATACGCATAAGAAAAATCGACACAGCCCACGGAAATAAATGCACACAAGACATTTTTTTTAAGTAAGTAAGTGGGTGGCTGTTAATCACTAATCCGAGCTCAATTGTCGCGTGCCCAATTCTCCGCGCTCAATTGTCGGGGCCACCGAAAAGCACAAATATGTTTGTATTATATACGTCGAGGGTATTTAGAGCTAAAGACGACGCGACGTACCTTGCAGATGAACGGCCGGGCTCCCGTGTGCACGGGCATGTGTCTGGTCAGGTTGTAATGGGCGTAGAAGACTTTTCCGCAATGATTGCAAATGAAAGTCTTGGCCGGGTTGGCGGCGGCGGCGGCGGCGGTGGCGGTGGCAGCGGCGGCGGTGGCGGCGGCGGCGGTGGTGGCCCTGGCTGCGGCGGGCGACGGTTCTTTGGACTGCGGTCTGCCGGGCGGTTTCACCGTGCCGCCGACGGGTCGCAGGGCCGGTGATAAATTCGGTGGCCGCGACGGCGGCGGCGGCGGCGGCGGCGATATCGTTGACGGCGTGGGCAGCGTAGGCAGCACGGCCGGAAGCGCCGGCGCCGGGGGCAGAAGTCGGGCGTGCTGACGGATTCTGTCGAGACGAGCAACGCACGACAGCCTGGAAGAGGTGGCGGCGGTCTGCTGCTGCTGCTGCTGCTGATGTTGCTGCTGCTGATGCTGCTGATGCTGCTGATGATGCTGCTGCTGCTGCTGCTGCTGCTGCTGCGGGTAGTGGAACTGCAGTTTCGGCGGATAAGTCGCGAGGACTTCGTTGACGGCGGGCGGCTGCTGCTGGTGGTGATGGTGGTGGTGCTGAGGATGGTGATGGTGGACGCCGTTGGTCGACCCCCGGAACGCGGCCGGGACGTACTTCTTGAACGCCGACTGGAGCGCGTGGAAGTAGTCGGCCGTCGGGCCGGCCGCGGCGGGCTGCCTACGGACCGCGACGTCGGGTTCCATGATGCGGGCGATGGAGAACGTCAGCGAATCCGTCGACTTCGGGCCGTATTTCTTCCGGAAACCGTCCACGTCTGGCCGGCCGTTGCCGATCGCGGTCACGGGCTCCATGGCGGCCACGCCGGTGATGGCGAACGGACGACGATCGTCTGCGACACGAAAACGTTTTTCGTATTACAACAACTGTATTATTATTAGTCCGGCCAGGGGAGTATTGGGTAAATTACCAAATCGAAAATAACGCAAAACCGTTATTTTCCTCATTGTTTTAACTGAAACTACAGGGAAAATCGAGAAATCCTACGAAAATGCTATTCATCTTATCGCTACGACCGGAATCTAAAAGTCGAAAAATACGTAACTTTGCTTGCGGCTCGTACCCAAACGCATATCAAGTGCCCACCGGGGGGGGGGGGTTAATTCTCTAAAAACTGGAAAACCATGAGAAATCAGTAATGAAAATAATAACAATATACCTAGGCAATAAAATAATAATAAATCGAAATTTTATTTGTCTATTGAATGATTTTCCTGAAATCCTCCATTGTACAAGAGCCATATTTGAACATTTTCTTCACCTTTTTTTTTTTTACTCATACCACAACATTTGTTTCTCTATACCCCCCCCCCCTTAGCTCCTGTCTACCGTCACGGTATCCACGAATCCACGGCGACCACAAAAACTAATATGTGTTTTGAATTTTTTATTTAATCATGCACGACAGATTATATTTATACGCACTGCATAACTGCAACGCGACAACATACAAAATAAAACGGAAATATCAACTCGACGTTGATGTTGCAGTCCGCGACTGTATTTGATTATATTGCAATTTGCGTATTTTCTGTTGTGTTTTAACTCCAGTCCGGATTTATATTCTCTTATAAAACACCTAAACTACGGAAAAAACCCACGTTGCAATTCTCGTGGTGTTCTGTTGATAATTAAGAGCATCGCCGGTCTCGAAAAATCCGCGTTAATTTAAATTTTGCCGCCTCTCGAGCAATTTCACCGCCTATTACCCGCAACCTCCCCCCCCAAAAAAAAAAAAAAAAAAAAAAAATGCGTTCTCATATCTACAGATATTCCAATCCACTTTACGCGTTCGCGTAAACGTTGTCGTACAATATAATACGAATAATAATAATAATAAAAAAAAAAACAACAACAAAAAAACGACTATATTATTATACTATTCAGCGTTCCCCCCGCGTCTCGGCGGTCTCTTCTATACGCGTATAATATTCTCACCGCACAATTAGTGTCTCGGGTAATGGGCATGGGTTTTTATATTTTTTTTTCCTCTTCTATATTTTTTGTTTTTTTTTTTTTTCTCTATTCGTTTCCGTCCCTTGTCGCGCGGAGTTTTGTTTTCGGTTTTTTTTTTTTTTTTTTTTGTTTTTCGACGCCCCCTCCGTGTTTAACGCCGTGTATATATTATTGCCATTGTCGTTAATGCTGTTGTCGCCCGACCGCGGTTTCTATACGTGCGGCTCCCTCGTTCGCCGTACACCCTGTATCCATAACGTATATTTTACACATCGCGTCGGGACCGTTAAAAAAATGTATATATACATATATATATATATATATATATATATATATATTCCCTGGAATGTACACGTAGCTTAAGAGAGTCACGGACAGGATAGGTTTCCGGTCGCTTACGGGCGGGTGACGTTCCCATCGAATTTGTTGAGGATTTGTTGTATGATCGGCACAATTTTAACAATTAAAAATGAAAATAGTCACTTCCGCACGCCATTGCCTACGGTATATTGACTTCCAGACTATGACCTCGGTATATAATAAGGGAGGAGTTTTTTTTTATTAGCTTTTAGTAAGACTAAATGATAGGCTGACGATTAAAAAAACACAGTGGTTAAATAGTACTGAGCAATTAGGTACGATAGACCTAAGATTAAACGACAAAACCAGCCTATAATGGTTAAGGAATTAATAAATTGGTGTTGAGGGGGACATCGACCGAGGGGTTTAATGGAATTAAATAGATAAGTGGGAGGAGTGTTAATGATTACAAAAAAAAAAAAAACCGAACATATTTGTATTTTCGTTATTTGTATTATTTCATTTATTTCATTTATTGCTTTCCCATTATTATTTGTAAATATCTTTTTAATTTGACGCGGAAACAAACCTCTAGACTCCGTTATGAAATCCACCGCGAGTTTTCTTTAGTATACAGTTTTATCCGGACAAAGCGTCATTTCCGTGTACCGACGGGTACAGTATTTTTTTTTATATATATATTAACCTACGCCCAATGATGTTCCCATCGAATTTGTTGAGAGTGTACTCGGCACAATTTTAAAAAATTTCAATGAAAAAAGTGTAAACGTATAGGATGTAGAAATAAAATAATTAAGTCTCTTCCATTTGACATTGACTACGCGTATTGAATTCCAGACTGTGTCATCGGTATAATAACGGAGCAGTGTTAATGATAAAAGAAAATAATTAAAAAAAACCGAACATATTTGTATTTTCGTTATTTTTTTGATTATTTATTTCATAAAATAAACATACAACTTGATGTTCCTACAAGTTCTAAACCAACCTAACCACAAGGAGAACAGTTACAATAAAAATAGGCCTGGTGCACAACATTATATTTATTATCTATAAAAAATATAATACATTTATAGACTTGAGTATTTTTAGTACATTTGTTAACTACTGTTCGATATAACTACGCCGTAAAAATAATACTGACGAACGTCGTCGTAGTGCACGGTTTTCGCGGGCAGAAAATAATTATTTCCGTAACAAATACAAAAAAAACAAAAATTATTTTAATTTTAAAAACACTTTAAAACACTTTAGAGTGTACGTGGTATACCAATGATTTTTTAAAAAAAATCTTGAGATTGTAAGACGTATATGGAATATACCCGACGGGAACACCACTGCTTATAAAACTCGAAATCCCTTTGGAAAAGTCCGGACGTATTTGAATACATTAAAAAAAAAAAAAGTCGATAAAAAGCAGAGTAGGGATTAAACAGCAACGTAAAATTACGTTAAATATACGCTATAATATATTACCTTAAATATAGTAAAATATGCTAAAAAAGAAAACCAGAAAATTATTATTTATTAGTAATTTATCGTTATCATTTATGAATTTATAAATTCGATTGAGAATAATCTGAAAAAACGTCTATTTAAATGTTATTGTTTTATTAATAAAAAAAATATTAAGATTTTAATTTTAATATTAATTAATTGTTAGATATTAGATAAAATATGACCAATATCGATTTAACGTAAGAATGCAAAAATATTTCCAAAAGTCCAGAAATATTACTAGAATCTAAAAAAAAAAAAAACTCAAAATATTGCAAGATTAAATTTTTAAGAGTCACGTAACAACAAATTTTAAGCTTACTCTGATATTTCTCAAGAATCTTACAGGAAATATGCAAATGCTATGAAATCCCAACCCTGATTATAAGACTCGCCACTTCGGTTATAAGTGGCGCCCGGATTTATATATGCCAAACAGAGTCATGAAATACGCAAGTTCGTATCATAAATACGCATAAAAAAAAATGTTTATTATAAATTAATACAGTCTACACGGTTTGTAGTAAAAATATTACACAGCCTAAATAAATGTATAAAAAAATCAGAATAACATTGTTTTCGTGAATTGCGATTTATGACATTGTGTTTGAAAAGTATTGCACTAATGCAGCGGTTCCCAAACCGTGCACCGTGGCACGTACGAAAAAAAAAAAAAAAATGAAAAAAATAACATATTTTTACAATGACTTAACCTAACCTGAGCGAAGAATGTATTGGTTTTATTACGATGTGTGCTCTTTTCTCTATCTGTCTGTAAATAACTTGTTGACCAGACAAGTTTTGTTCACCAACACCATCGTTGGTGGTTTCTGGTGAACATTTTGTCTAGCTGATGTATTTTTTTTATTCTATACGCATTTCTTTAAAATTGGAGAGAAAAAAAAAAACGGGAAAAAGAGACAACACAAGAGGTAACGGTTTATGTTGATGTCGATTCGGTATTTTTGTTTTAATTCAGCACTTTTTTAGATATTGTGAAATATCACCTCACCATTTTCGAATTGGTCGTATGTAATGCATAAAAGTGTTGGCCGCGGTTCATTATAACGTTATACCGAATGGTATAAATAAATTGCGGGTTATTTATTATTTTTATTTTTTATAAGCGTTTAAAGTTAAAATTTCTTCGTGATATTCGCAGAAAGGCACCGCCGTCTAAAATCATCGGCGAGTACCGGGGCGAGGAAATAAAAAATCGATTTCAATCGTATTCGAATTGAAAACCCGTACAGTGATCTGGAAACGCACTTTCGCAATCGGAAAAACTTCTTTCGGCGTCACGCGGCACAACCGGAGCGTATTTAAACCACGGTAAATGTTGAGCAGCCGTTCTTATGGAACCGGTGTGCTGCTAACAACGTGCATCGCCGAGGGCGGTATTTTGACGACGTTCACTAACTAACGACTGTAGTCAGCCGGACTGGGTAGTACGAACCAAAACTATATCAAGGCGAAGTCACCGTTGACTGACGGCTTCTCAGTAGATGTTGAACGGAAAAAGGTTTGAAGATAATAAAGAACACTTATAAACAATAAAGTTACTTTATTGACCGAGACCGGGACGTAAGGCACGATACCAACGGTCTGCCCATACATCGAGTCGACACTAAGTCTAAAAAATTACGGAAACCCATATCCGTAGTCCCATAGTCCATTGTGTTTCTTCTGCACACTACCGGTTGTGAAAAAAATCCACAATCATGCTGACATAACGTTCAGAGTTGACCGTAACTGCTCTTTCGTTCTCTTCAAAGAACCACGGGCCAATAATGCTGATTCTGGATATTGCACACCAAACAGTCACACGTTTTGTATGCAGAGGCTGCTCATGAAGTTCTCTCGGGTTAGTGGGGCTCCAATACCGCATGTTTTATTTGTTCACACATCCTGAAATATGGAAATGTGCCTCGTCACTAAAGAAAACAAGAGCGTCCTGAGTCAGGTTTTCGAGGAAGGCTTCACAAGGATTCTATCGCGCAACATAACCGCGTGGATTAAGTCGTTGCACCACTGCCAATTTGTACGGGTGGAAATTTAGTTTCTCACGAAGAAATCGTCTCACTGTGCGACTAGACATCCCTAAAGCAGCCGAATGTTTGTGTGCAGATCGCCCAGGGGATTCGGCAAAATCGCCGCCCTTACCCTTTCGACGTTTTCCGGCGTCCTGACGGTTCTGGAAGGTCCATTGTGTGTTTCTTCTGCACACTACCGGCATCCCCGAACGTGTCCGCCCACAAACAAATGGATTTCCGATCAGGCACACGACCCGCAAGGTGGCATGGATATTGAAATGGTTTCTGAAAGCACGCCGAGTTTCGACGATCGAACGGCCGAAAGACGAGTAGGCCTCCACGGCTGTCGCTTTGTCCGCTGCATTGTTGACACTTGAACTTGAGTTGTAACAAAAACCTTAGATGACGAGCTTTCGAACAAGACATAAACGAACGCTCTACTATTAATAGCCGCTCAGTTGCTAGAGTTTCAGATAAGGAAGTAACCACGCCTCGCCCTGGGGTGGTATATATATATATATACAGTAAAACCTCGTTAAGACGCTCCCGTTTAATACGCCATCCCGCTTAACACGCGGATTTTTCCTGGTCCCAGGTAATTGTACACTTTTAACATTGAAAAAAACACGCTTAATACGCCACCGCATAATACGTAATCCCGCATAATACGCTCTAATTGCCGGCTTCTCAAACCTTTTAAAATAGAAAAAAACCCGATTAATACAATCAGCGATAAGAATTTCGTTGAAACGTTTATCTATTAGCGACCGAGTAATTGATATTTATTATTAACATCTTGATGTGGTTTATACTCTTACTATATTTTGTTAGTACGTACGTACGTTAGTTATATGATCGGACGTTGAAGTGTACACGTGACATCACACGCAGATTTATAATTTGTTTGTTTATTGTTATTCGTGTGTGGTTTAAAATGACGAGTGCGTCTACGTCATCTAGTAGTGCCGGAGTGAAAAGGAAAGCTTTGTCTATTGACGATAAATTGAGAATTATTAAACTTCAAGGTGTGATCAAAGTTTTAAAACAGAAATACCGTAAGAAATTAGTTCAACGGTATTTACTAGAAATGGAATCTGTGACCGATGAAGAAATCCCCAAAATCAATGTTTTAGATGCTATTCATTATGTTTCAATTGCGTGGGATGAGATAAAACCAGAAGTTATTAAAAACTGTTTCAACAAAGCCTATTTTGGTAACGTCTCACAAGAAGACCCTCACGTTTTGGACTCAGACGAATTTCGGGACTTTGAGGAGGTTTATCCAGGCTACACATCCATTGACGACCAATTGATAACGAACGAGGCACTAGAACTTGAAGAAATTATCAATCAGGCTACAGTAAACGATGAACCAGATGAGCCAAGTGATGATGAGGAAGAATACATTCCACCACTTCCGTCGATCGCTAGTACTGTACAATCAATATCTACATTGAGACAGGCACTTACTGCAACTGATGGCTCCGAAAACATGCTTCTATATCTAGGTAGGGTGGAAAATTTCTTATTGAATAAATATAAAAATAATGTATTGAAACAACTAACCATTACCACTTTTTTTAATCCAAGAAAATAATACATAATTATAAAATATGTTCCTAATAATTTTATTGTATGTATATTTGATGTTTTTTTATTATTAATTTTAAATACAACTTATGTTACTGTGTAATACATAACAAGTCACACTATGAACATTTTTCTAATTTATTCTATCTACATATTATCACATTTGAAACGCTTTTAATAGGCGGGTATCGCCTATAACGCTATCCCGCATATTGCGCGGTTTTACGATTTCCCCTTCGAGAGCGTCTTAACGAGGTTTTACTGTATATATATGTATATACGTACCGGACGTCCGGCCGACAATAATAATAATTAACGTGCGCCGCCGTAAAAGGAATTATAAAAATATTAAAAAGTGAACATCGTCCGTTGCGTTTTTGTTGTAATTTTGAATTGTTAAAAACGCCCTCCGGGAACCGCGGACCGCGCCGTTGTCGGCACGCGACGCCGAATATGCGTGAGATAGCTTATAATTATAATTATCACGTGTGTATTACATAAAATATATATATATATATATAAATTATACCCTTAAAACTATATAGGCGGTGTACCGGTAACGCGAACTAAACACGATTAAGACCGCTGTCCAGAGATCCGCTATCCCGCGCACAGAACGGAAGACGCGCAATAAATTCCCGTCGGCCGCCGTATTTCGCGCCGCGGTGGCGTGCGCAGGAGGCGGTTAGGGGACGGCACACAGCCCGCCGCCGAGGGTTTAAATAACACAACGGCCACAATTGTATTTTCGTTCGACGGGAAAATACCCAATTTGCGTGGCCATCGCCAGGGCCGGCGTATTAGCTCTTTCGGCGACCGGTGCAAGAATTGTTTTTTTGACGCACCGCCGCCTTGAACGCCTTAACCGTACCGTATAAACGGGGCGGAATCGGCATGGCCGGAGGTCCCCGTCCATGATCCAAAAATGCCCACGGTAATTCCGCTGTTAATAACTAAATAAATTATATTTCGCTATCGATAAAAATACTTCGTTACAGAGGTACCGAATTGTGGTATGGCTGACTTTTTGGTAAGTTTTTATTAACTCGGGTTTAGAGACGTTTGCAACAATTACCGGCACGGTCAACATAATCCTCAACGAAATCCATATATTTGGGTATAAATCCTCGAATTGATTTTTTTTTTTTTTAAATTACATTTAGCACATCGAGCGGTGTAATACAATTATGGATTTTGGTGTAGTGTTGTATTGTTGATTCATTCTGCATCAATATCATTTTTCGATTCAACGGTCCAAGCTAGTTGGAGATCGGCACAGTATTTTAGTAATTCGTCATTTTTGAAATTAGATATTTTACTGAAACTATAAATGAATCCCCACATCCCTGTACGTTCTGACGGCATTTGAAATCTGCCTTTAATGGACGATACAACGGTATCGGTCTGGTAAAGGATTAATTGTAATTTTGACGCCTCTCGCGCGCGCCCTTGTGATGTCGGCGTCCCTGTGGGTCAGCTGTGCGCCAGCGAACCCAACGCCGTGTAGGTCAATCCGGTTAGCCCGAAGATCACTACTTTGTACAAAGCGTGTGCTTAGTATGCCGAGTAATTCTTTTTATGGTTACGACGCGCTTAAATATATCAATTGATTATTATGATTAGGAGTTACGACTATTTAGAGAGTATTCACTTTAAGTAAGCGACATCTACTTTGGCTGGCTTTTAATTTAAGTTACGGATATGGGTTTCCACAATTTTTTAGACTTGGTGTCGACTCGATATATGGGCAGACCGTTGGTATCTGGACAAAAAAAAAAAAAAAAAAAAAGATAAATACCGCATCAGGTACGATCTAAGACGATCCAGATTGTAGTGATAAATTGTTAATTTAACGCGAAATATCAAAAAGAGGAGATAGAATGCGCGAAAGAAAAAAATAAATTATGTTTATCCCATTAGCGTAGTGGATAAACCGGTGTTTCCCGTTAAAATTTAAAAATCGGCGTGAAAAATGTCCGTAAAATAAACGAAATATTTTGTTTCGTCGTTTTAATATTTTGAATTTATTTCGATTTCTCAAACACAACAGTATAAGACACGTATAATCATATGTAGAATCATTTTTGGCTATTTTATCGGTTTATTTTTGTGTAAATTTAAAAAAAAATGTATACAAATACGGTTTTACTGTTTCGTTTTACGTCTGTGTTCCGCAAAAATCGTATAAAACGTTAAGTTTGGAAATATGTTAAAAACCCATTGCATTAACAGAAAACGTAATGAAAGGTACGGCGTATTTGTCGATTAGCGATTTGTCGTTTCGCCGAAGAAGAAAAAAAGGCACTTGCCTTCAAATCCTCTAAATTCCCGACTGAGCCCGGGTACTAATTTTGCCAGTGGGTTTTGTCGGTTTAGTTAGTATTGCCGTTTTTATAGTGTACGTTTGCTGGACAACACATAATCGGCCTCGTAGATCCGTATTGTTTACTGACTGTGCGAAAACCGTATGCAAATTGTAATTTCTATCCGAGAAAACGAATAATAATTGTCATGCGCGTTGTCGTAGTTTTTATGGCGGTGAAAAAA
Organism: Tuberolachnus salignus; assembly: GCA_956483605.1. Lineage (NCBI taxonomy): Eukaryota > Metazoa > Arthropoda > Insecta > Hemiptera > Aphididae > Tuberolachnus > Tuberolachnus salignus. The sequence goes on from OY101431.1 coordinate 10,486,632, forward strand.
AAAAAAAAGTTTGAATTTTCCCGCCCCTAAAATTCAGGGTATATATAATATATACATATATATATATATATAATGTTTAATGATATTATAATATATTTTGCGGACTCCGGGACGGAGGATAAAACAGAAAAAAAAAGAAAATAATTATAAAACCCGTAGTCGTATCATTAACGTATTTTTTAACGGTCTTTAATCCCGCGGCTAAAAGCCCGTCACGTTGCGCTACTCAAAAGTCCCGTCCAAAAGAACAAAATAATTATACTATACCATTATGTGTGTGTATATGTTTGTTTTCCGTTTTTTTTTTTTTTTTTTTGTGTTTTTTTGTCGTCGTCGCCGTACGATATTATAATAATATTATAAAAAGGTATAACCTATGCGCATAAGAGACGACGACGACGGTAAACAGCAGCGGCGTTCTAAAATAATATACTGCAGCCACGGGACACTTTGGAGCTTTTCATATAGGAATGAAATAAAAAACAAAAAAAATGCAAAAAATCGAGGGGTCGGGGCGCCGCGGCGACGATGTCGGCAAATACTTACGAACGCATTTCGTTTTGATTAAAGTCTCGTCGTCGTCGTCGCCGTCGTACCTACACCACACTCGACGGATAATGCGCGCGCGCGGGTTCGATATATTTTTTTTTTCTCCCGCACAATATATAATATTATGTATAGTGTACACACGACATATAAAACAAATATAAAATAATAATAATAATAATAATAAAGGAACTTCGATTTATATTTTACTTTGTTTTTTTTTTTTTTCTTTTTTGATTTTACGCGCTCCCGACACGCGAAATTATATACGAGTGGTTTTATTATTATTTTCTATTCAATACCGTCGTCAGAGAGCCCGTAGTCAATATATATATATATATATAAAATAATAATATTTCCCCCGGCCCGGCGGGAAAAAAACGATCAAAAGAAATAAATAAATTAATAATTAATAAAAAACACTGAAACGCGTACTTTTGCACCGTGATGGTGGGCCAGAGGCGCCGGAACAACGGCGGCAATGGCACAAGCCCCCCCCCCCTCCATCCCCCCGCCGCTAAAAAAATATAGGTTTCGGTCGTCCCCCGTGAATTTTTAGGTATGTTGAACATTGAAACATTCGAAGAATAAAAAAGTTTTCTATAAACAATATGGAAAATATGATTTAAAACACCAAAAAAAAAAAAAAACCTATTGAAACAAACTTTTTGACAAAGAAATTAGAGCATTATTGAAGGGGAAAAAAAAAAAAGAAAGTTTTATTATTTTTAAAATATTTATTTAAATTGTCTACTAAAAGAAAAAGAACAAAAAAATACGAGATCTGAAATGATTTTTAGATTATTAAATTAAATTCGTATCATCGGTCCGAATGCTTTACACACAAATTCAGCCCCCAAACGGTACAAAAATCGTACTGGCGTATAGTTTTTTTTTTTTTTTTTATGCAAAAACACTTTGGCGATTGAAAAATCATTTAGATTGCACCAATACGCTCCTCTTGTGTCCTATAACTTGGCGATCTAAAAACAATACGGACAAATGGTTTAAAAACTTTTTCACAGATAAATTGGAGCGATAATCATACAATTTGACTAATTTATAAGCGAATTTTTTAAAGAATCAAATGTTCAGATCCCAAGGTTCGAAAATCGATCCGGAGCCGCTGACCACTGTTTTGGGTGGGAAATCGGGAAAGTAGATTAAAAAAGAGAGTAGTTTAATTTATGCGCAATGATTGCCGGCGGAAAACGATTCTGAGCAAAATTCGGAAGGGGTGTGGGGGCGTCGATCCATGAAATGCCGTAATTTATACGGTTTTTCCGTCATAATTTACGCTTAAACAAAAAAAATAAAATAAAAGTGTATTAAAATACGCTCGTCTTTTCTCTTTTCGTCGTCGAGACCGTACGAGGTGTGGCTATTAAATAACGAGACTATCTACTTAGCGATAAGGCATGAGTAGATAAGGGTATAATGGTAGTATATTTGTAATCTATGAATATCACTGCATCGAACAATACCAGTTTAGTCAGTTTCCATTTTGTAGTCAATGTGTAAGCGTCGTTTAAATTGACCTCTTACGTGTTGAACGCCGAAATCATGCCGGACGAAAAAATTGAACAACGTATTAATTTAAAATTTTTAGTGAAACTTGGAAAATCTGCGACCGAAAGTTTTAATTTATTAACTGAAGTATATGGAGATAGTGTCCAATCACGACCACGTGTTTCTGAGTGGCACAAACGATTTCGTGAGGGTCGTGAAGAAGTTGAAGACAATCAACGGGTGGGTCGTCCATGTTGGTCGTATTTTTCGATATTAAGGGTGTAATAATGACAGTATGGGTACCTCAGGGACAAACTGTGAATCAACATTATTACCTTCAAGTATTGACAACACTCAGAGAACGAGTAAGAAGAAAGCGGCCCGAGTTGTGGGAAAATGACTCTTGGATCTTGCATCAAGACAATGCGCCGGCACACAGTGCCTTATCTGTAAAGCGATTTCTAGCTAAAAATCGAACTCCAGTGCTTCAACACCCCCCCCCCCCCATATTCACCAGATCTCCACGCTCCATGCGACTTTTGGCTTTTTCCAAAATTAAAAAGTGCGTTAAAGGGCACACATTTTGAGTCAGTTGGAGCTGTAAAAACAAAAGCGACAGAGGTGTTAAAGACATTGCAAGAAAAGGATTTCCAACACTGTTTCAACCAATGGAAAATTAGAATGGAGCGATGTGTCAAACATGGAGGGGAGTATATAGAAGGGGAAAAATGTTAAACCATTAAAAAATATAAATAAAAAGTTTTTACAGAGAAAATCTCGTTATTTATTAGCCACACCTCGTATATATATATATATATATATATATAAAAAAACCGAAAACGTCCGATTTTTTGTATTTATGTATCGTTCCGATTTGTTCTACTCTTGAATACCAAATACTTTAGGCCAAATTTCCATAAACGATCGAAAAAAAGATCGTGTAATTATTTCTTCGATTTATGGACTTTGCATAAAGTCGTTAAATGCGTTTAACCCTCGCTTCACCGGCGGGCAATATTTTCAGTCGATATACGACCGTCTATCGTTGAAAAAAATACTCGCGTGAATAACGGTAAAAAAAAAAAAAAAAAAAATGAAAAAAATAATAATAATAATCGACGACGACTTGGCTTAATATTCGTGTGTATTATTAATAACGCGGATCCCATTCACGTCATTCGCATTCGGTACCTCGCGAGCTGTTGGCACCGTATATGACGTATACACGCACAAACGTTAAAAAAGAAAAAAAAAAAAAAAAACAATACGAAAACGTTCTACAATTTTCAATAATTCGTATGATAAAGTTATTGGTCGACTAATGGCACGTCAAAACCGTTTTGACAACGATTATAATCGACGCAAAAAATATTTTTTTTTATATTTTCATATTTTATCCGTGTTCGTCGGTAAATAGGATTACTATTTCAGAGGATTTGAAGGCAAGTGCCTTTTTTCTTCTTCGGCGAAACGACAAATCGTTTATCGACAAATACGCCGTACCTTTCATTACGTTTTCTGTTAATGCAATGGGTTTTTAGCATATTTGCAAACTTAACGTTTTATACGATTTTTGCGGAACACAGACGTAAAATGAAACAGTAAAACCGTATTTGTATACATTTTTTTTTAAATTTACACAAAAATAAACCGATAAAATAACCAAAAATGATTCTACATATGATTATACGTGTCTTATACTGTTATGTTTGAGAAATCGAAATAAATTCAAAATATTAAAACGACGAAACAAAATATTTCGTTTATTTTACGGACATTTTTCACGCCGATTTTTAAATTTTAACGGGAAACACCGGTTTATCCACTACGCTAATGGGATAAACATAATTTATTTTTTTCTTTCGCGCATTCTATCTCCTCTTTTTGATATTTCGCGTTAAATTATCAATTTATCACTACAATCTTGATCGTCTTTGATCGTACCTGATGCTGTATTTATCTTTTTTTTTTTTTTTTTGTCATTTTTTCGTGGCGCTTTAAGTCGTTTTTTGGTCACGAACATTTACGTATCGCCTAATAAGGCTGAACGAAATATGTTTTAAATGCATAAATTCTAAACCCAAAAATTAATTCAAAAATACTTTTTTTAGTGGATAACCGAAGTAAATATGTTAAAACGGCTCTAATAAAATAATACAATTTTTTTATGTCAGTTTTTCACAATATGTTTTCTTTAATTGTATTTTTGGTTCAAATCGATTTTTTTATAGTGTCCTCTATTCGACGGTTTCGCGTTTTGATTCAATATTCAACATACAAAATACTATAGGCGATTACTGAAATCTATATAATTTATCTATAAATGCGGGGGGATTAGCCCCCCAATTAAAAACAAAGAAGGAGGTTCGAGGCATTTGCAATAGGTATAATAGAACCGCATTATCCTATAACGGAAACCGCCACCAAGGGTCGTCGATGTTTTTTGATCGGACCCGAAGATCATAGAGCAGTGGCGGATAATATCCTAGTTCTGAGGGGGGGGGAGATGATTTTAAAACCGACAGTGACAATGGGGTTCATCCTCTTTAATAATTTTTTTTGGAAATCTATTATTTTGATCGGTACACAAAACATGTACAAACACTTCCATACACTCCTGTTAACATACTCCCAATATTTCAACAGTTTACATCAGTGTTTCCCAACCTTTTTACCATCACAGACCACTTCAACAATATTTTATAGGTCGCGGACCACCTCAATTTTACGAAAACTAGGAATACCTTTTTTTTTTTTGCTTATTAACAAGAATACACAAAATTTATCGAAAAATGTTAACTTTTATTATTTTACTTTACATTTTATTACTACTATACTTCACTAATGTATAATTATACTTCAATTTATTACTCTGATACCTAGACACTTATAAAAGTGGAAAATGCTTATCGGTCTACAGCAGCAACAACGATAAGATAACCGTATAATATTATACGGTTCCTCAATAATTCGTGATTTTTTTCGCTATTTAAAAAAAAAAAAAAAATAATAATAATTCATTTGTAATAGAAATCGAAGAAAAAATCTATGGGACCGCGGACCACCGGTTGGGAAACACTGGTTTACAGTATGCATAGGTATTTGGCATTTGAAATATTTGTTTAGATACGAAAAAAAAAATAACAATGTAATTATACACAACACATTTTTTTATGTTTTTTTCCTATGTAACTTTTTATTAAAACATTATTTCAGTAGTTCAATGGCCGTTGTGTTATTTAATCACAGACAATAGGCGATTAAATTGATTTTTTTTTGTAAAATACAATCGTGGCTTACGATCGTTTCAATTGAGACTGACAATAAAAAAAGAAACCGATGAAAATCGCATGATGTGCCTATATAATATTCTTGAGTGTTGAGTTGTATGCAATAATATACAGTGCTGACGGAAATCCCAAGTGGCGGGATAGGGCCGATCCATCAATCCCGGTTTTCGCCACTGTCGCAGAGTCCTTTGTGCCCGTAAATAAAATAAATACATAAAGTACGTTACACCTGCGCGTAGTTCGCGAAGATTTAAAAACTAATAATTCGTTTTTATCCGAAAATAAGTTCACAGTGTACACGAACCGCGTGCCCGCACAATAACAATTGCAATTGGCCCCGCGGTCGTGGCGAAAGTTCAAAAAAAAAAAAAAAAAAAATAAAGAGCTTATCGACGGCCGACATACTCGCTTGTCATATTGTGCGTACAACAATAGAACGCCGGATATTATCGTCTCCGACATCCGGATTGTTAAGAGTTACGAGTCCATTGATAGTTCTATTGATATAATTATTTGTTGTATTGCTTCGACACGCCTACTATAATAGCCGACACTGTTGTGTCGGGATTTTTTTAAGGACTTTGGTGTAGGGTGTGGATTAGTTTTTTTATTTAAATATAACGCGGAGGGTTCACGCATCACAACAAATTTTATCCTTGTCGTTTATCGCTATAAATTATATTATACTAAATAACGTTTCGGTTTAGTACACAGCTCTAATAAACTCGCCCCCGATCGTTATTGGTTTGCATCGCGTCGCGCTTGTGTCAAATAATTCCCGGTTCTCGTCTCGGCATCCTGTTACACATTTCCATTCGCTGACTACGAATTCGAGTTGAATTCGAAATAAACATAAAAATCCATTTCAATTCGTGCCGCGTCCGGAAAGTTTACATAGGCAAAAATAGTGGAAATGTATTATCCGAGCAGCCTCGGTTGGCGATGTCCCGTCCGGGGGGGGGTCTTGTGATTTGTCCGCGCGAACAATGTATAAACCGACGATTGGCCTCCGAGACCGAACGATCCACACAAACGAGAAGAGTAAATTCGCAAACAGACCAACGAGAAGAAGCGCATTTCAATCCGGAAGAGATAATAAATCGCGGACGGCAAATATAGTTATAATACATTTTATACGGCAAACTGCAATATTCATTTACCGTTGTTTTTAATAACAGAATAATTAAAATTATACCGGTATGCGCCAATCAGAAATATTTGCTATACGAGGCCTGTTCAAAAAGTTCCCGAATTTTTCAAGTGCTTATCTACAAGCTGTTGGGACTTACACACTCGAATAATTCTCCCCCTTGGTTTATACACTTTTGCCAACGACGTTTCCATTGTTGAAAGCAATCCTGGAAAGCAGTTTCTGGAATTGCTCGTAGCGCCTCCGTTAGCGGAGGATTTTCTTTTATTTCGTCTATCGTAGAAAATCTTTGTCCTTTTAACGGAGATTTTAGTTTTGAAAATAAAAAAAAAGTCTGCCGGTGCCAAGTCGGGAGAATATGGTGGACGAGGAAGCGCGGTCATGTGATTTTTCACGCAAAAATCTCGAATTAACAGGGAACTGTGTGCCGGAGCATTGTCGTGATGGAGAAACCATGAGTTTTTTTTCCACACTTCAGGCCTTTTCCTCCGCACTTTTTCTCGAAAACGTTTTATTACTTTTAGATAGTACCATCGGTTAACAGTTTGTCCTGCAGGTAGAAATTCGTGATGAATAACTCCCAGATTGTCAAAAAAAAAACAAAAAAAACCGTTAACAGGACTTTGACGTTTGATCTGACCTGACGAGCTTTTTTTGTCATCAACCGATTCCCGACCGTCTTTAAAACGTTTAAACCAGTCGTAACACTGAGTACGTCCTAAACCACTGATCACCATAAGCATTTCGCAACATTTTATGGGTCTCAGTAAACGATTTACAAAGTTTAACACAAAATTTAATATTAATACGTTGTTCGTGAATGTTATTCATCGTAAAAATCGCACAATACACACGACTCGGCTACTTTGAATGCGCACAGTTATTGGTTAGATAGCAATAAACTTAACTCTATTTTATTTAAATCTAATGACATTTACCGGACTATATACATTTTCTATTTTTAGGTATTCATAGTTCGGGAACTTTTTGAACAGACCTCGTATGTATTTTATTTGATATGTTTTGTCACCTCGGTCGAAAATATATGTTAAAAACGCCACTGGTCGATAGAGGTTACTTGGTCAAGGGAAATGTTGTTTAACGACGAGGGAGGTAAATATCGGGGAGGTTTCGACGAGAGCCGCGACAGTACAATTTTAGGATTATTAACACGCAGAATAAGAAGAAAAATAAAGTGGAAACGTAGACAAATCTCGGTATATTAAATCATATATAAATAACCGAGTCTATAAAATAAATAATGTCGCGGGGTAGGGGTTATTCTGCGCCGGCACAACAGCGGACAACAACAATCGATTATAATTTTTTTTAAAGTTTTTTTTTTTTTATATATATATATATGCGTATTGCGCGCCGGTTTATTATTATTTATTTATATACTATTTTTTTTTTTTTTTTTTTAAGCCGATTGTTTTTTTTTTTTTTTTTTTTTTTCTTCTCGTATCCGGCAAAGCGCGATAATTATAATCAAAGCGACGCTATGTACGTATAGTTTCCACGGAATCCCTTTGATTTCACATGTCATCCGCAGGGGGTCGAGTGTGACCGCGCGGTGTTTCGAGTGGTTTCGCCGGCCCGAGCCGCTGAATAATAATAATAATAATAATAATAATAATATTATTATCATTATCATCATTATTATTATTATTATTATTTGCTCTTTGATTATATCACTACTACCGCGACCGCGGTTCCGTGTACATGAATAGAGAGTGGTTTATACCGTCCGGGGGTGGGTACGGCGCGTCCCACCCGTCCGCCGTCCGCGCCCGTAGACCTGTAGTTTGTAGAATAATAATTACACGCGCGCGCCACACACGTCGTACCGTATTAATATATTAGAATTGATCAACGCCGGGTCCGGGATTTCGGATTTCGTACAAACCAGCTCGGACGATAACCGGACGAAATACGAAAAAAACTAAGAGTATCTGCACTACATACGGATACATCGGTACGTGTATATGTCTTGTTTCTACTGAATATAGTTGACATAAGAATGTCGATGTCAATTTGGCATTAGATACGAGGAGACGAGGATTAAACTGTAGGTCACTTTTTTAACACGTGTAAAAAATAAACAAGTTTCAAATAACAGCAATTATTTTTATTGAGTATACGTTTTTCTAAATTTTTAAATGGCAGACGCGGCGACACTGATCGTTCAGAAGAGATAGGATCGAGAGGCGGTAAATCAGACGGAAATGGAGGATAACAAAAACCGTTAATCGTAGCAAAACGGGGAACTATGTTACTGAGCAGAGTTTTATTAACAAGTATTGCTGCACACGCTCATATTATGAGAATCTAAGTCTGGGTATTTTTCCAACAAAAAAATCTACGGCTTTCTGGGGAACGTGTTTCATATCTTTCTCGAACCATAGGCGATCGCAAACAGCGCAGGGGAAACACCGAATTCGTTTTGGATAAAACGAAAATTGAATTCGTTATATGCGACGGGAAATTCGTCAATACGGACATTTCGCGGCGGTTGGGTTATCGGAATGACGATTTTGAGTTTGTTCTTTAAACGAGCGTCGCGGTAACATTCTCGGTGTCGGACAAATTAACAGAATGACCCCCCAGCCATAAGACATATACATGTCAAAAAAAAAAAAAAAATCGAGAATGAAAGACGCGGAGCGAAAATATTTCGAATACTTAAACCCACCCGACCCACAACGGTAAGCTGAAAACCCTAGTAAAGCAAGTGAAACGTGTGACAACGCAATCGTTTTATAATCCCGTATTGGGCGTATTGGGGCGAGCTCGACGGTTAGGTTAGGTTAGTTAATAGTATAATTTAACCTAACCATGACTTTGACAGTCGAACCTAAACGACATTCGGATTAACGTCTAACGCAGGGGGCTCGTAGCCAGGATTTTTTTTTTTTTTTTTTAAAGGAGGGCGTTTTAATTTTACATTCAAATACATCTTGCGGCGGGGTTCACACGTCCTTATCGCTTAACAAATTAATTGTCCAACAACAGCTGGTTACCATCACAAATCGTAGGTTACCGTCTACGCGGTATACGGTATAGAACAGGGTTGTCCAAACTTTTGGAAAGACCGGGCCACATTAGACAAGTTGCCGTGGCAACACTACATTATTCATTTTCGTAACGTTTTCTGGGATTCAGAAGATGCTTTTTTAATATTAAACTGTTGAGATCGAAAGCCATTATTTCAATTAAAAAAAAATGTCCGGATTTCCGAAAAAATCTTTAATACGAGTCCATTTTGACCGCATGTTTTTGCAAATTTTGTCCTTTTGAAAAATTATTATCATTAAAATGGTCTCCTTGCAATTTATACATAACGCCACATTTTTAATTTCTATAAAAAGTATTCATCAGTCGACTTTTCGTTGAACACCTATGAGTGTGTCTTTTCTTATTTTGGTACGACGCTATTTACTTATTAATAAAGTTAATTTGAAAAAATAAATAGTATTACTTGAACACTAACACCATCAAAACAAAATATCGACTAAATATTGAACAATATTTGATTTTCAATATATATCCACAATTATAGCTAAGCTATTGATAAACGACATAGGTAATACTTTATATAGATAGGGTTCATTTTTTACAATATATAGGTAAGTAATTGATGGTTTTAAAATTTGTTCAAAATCTATTGCGGTCCGCGGGTTGGAAATCCCCGGTCTAACAAGTATCCAACGTGATGTTCGAAGGGGAGTTTTTGAGTCGTGTATCAGGGACGGGCGTGTTCGGACTTGTAAAATCCGGATTTCACGGTCTATCTGATTGAAATTTGCTGTTAGATAATCCATTTTTCGATTCTAATAAATTTAACTCTATAACATTTTTGATTGTGAGCGGAACGAGTGGTCTAGTGGTTCTGCAACGATGTTTTTACCAGAAGACTCCGTCCGATCTATACACCTCTATACCATTTCCGGTAGACAATTTCGTCTAGTCGGTACTTTAAAGAGGTAATTTTTCGATATACTAATTAGCTTTTTAAAATGGACAATATTATCGAAAAATGACGGGAAAACAGAAAAAACACGATTTCGTCAAACTCGAGTGTTATTATTTCGTTGTTATTCCGAAAATAATTATTCTAGAAACCTGAAATATTCACATAAAATGTAACTTTGTAATATAATGACGTGCAAAAATTTCAAAAAATGTATTTAAATTTTGGGCTATTTATAGACATTTTGATTCTTTTTTTTTCACGGTTTTAATGTGGGGAATTTCGAATTTTGAGACCTGAAAATACTTAACCAATTATAATCAATATCATTTGAGATCGTTGAAGAATATACTCAGATACTCAGATTAGTGAACTGTAAGTATAGTATTAGAAGATAAATATCTAGTTGGAAAACATTGTCGAAATTATACGACATAATTAATTAAAATTAATAATATCACATTTTTCATAATTTCATCGTTTACCATACGGTGTAAGACATACTCCATACGAAATTGACAATAATAGTCTTAGATATTGCCCTAAAGTTCTGCCTCAGAATCGTTTATTGAAAGAAGTGATTTATCGTTTCTTTTAAATTCCATACATCTACTAAGAGTAACCCATCCAACGAGCGATGTGCCTTAGTCGATACCGACAACCGCCGTGCGAAGTGCGCCCATTTTTTCAAACAAAAAAATTCTATATATTAGAAATTCGTTGTTTTAAATATTCATTACAAAAAAAAAAAAAAAAACCTATCCGGATTTGGATTTTCGAATATTCGGATAATTCGGATATTGACATGTCGTGCCCAACCCTAATGCGTATACGTGTGGTATTGTGGTGTCGTCTACCCAACGACCGTCGAGACAGAGGACTGTGGCCCGGACAGAGTAGAAGAAGAATAAAGAATCTGGAAGAGCCTGTGGGCAACAGTTAAAAGCTCAAAAGGCTGATAATTTTTATTTTTTGTTACGTCTCGTAATTTTATGGTATATTATATAGCGTTTATATTTCATAAAAAGTTTTTTATATATATATATATATATATATATATATATATATATATTGATGCCTGCAAATTCCATGAAATTTTCATCAAAAAGACCAAATGACGCTTGACAAACATTGAGGTACTTACTTAATTGAGGTTCAATTTTAAAAATGTCAAAATGTACTCCTATGAGTTTGTAAACGAGTTTACATTGCATCGGTCGAAGTATATTATTTTTGATATTAACATTTTTTTTTTTATTTAATTGTTTACCATTGCAAATTTACAAATCTATTACATCAATTTGATAAAATTAAAATAACGCTCCAACCGATGAACAGTAAAATTGTTTATGAATTCAAGCATATTTTCATATTTTTAAATCGGTTTAATACTGTTAGTATCAACATTTCCGTCAGGCGTATAATCCCCTTAAACCAGTGTTTCCCAACCTTTTTACCACCACGGACCACTTCGACAATATTTTATAAGTCGCGGACCACCTCAATTTTACGAAAACTAGGAATAACTTTTTTTCTTTTTTTTTTTTTTGCTCATTAACAAGAAAACACAACATTTATCGAAAAATGTTGTTAATTTGTATTATTTTACTTTACATTTTAATACTATACTTCAATTTATTACTCTTATAATAGTGTAAAATACTTATCGGTCTACAGCAGCAACAACAACGATAAGATAACCGTATAATATTATACGGTTCCTCAATAAGTCGTAATTTTTTTCGCTATTTAAATAAAAAAAAAAAAAAATAATAATTAATTTGTAATAGAAATCGAAGAAAATATCTATGGGACCGCGGACCACCGGTTGAGAAACACTGCCTTAAAAAATGGATATCGGTGGCAGTAGATTAGCGGACAAGTCGTCATACGACCATTAGGATGGCCGTTAAAAGGTAAAAAAATGTATTTTTTGAATTTTTAAATTTGTCCGTATTGTTAAACAATGTCGATGATTCTCATCTATTGGGTTGTTTCGAGTTTCGCATCGGTCGCAACACGTAAACTATAGGGGATTACTAAATATTTTTTTCCGTGTGAGGGGGGCCGGGCGATAGACTTAACCTAACCTAACGCCCCCACCCCCCATCCATTGGCCCCGTTGTTCCGGTACCCCTGTATGAGCAACGAGCAAACTGCGCGTCGGTATAAAATCGGCGGATATCGCGCGTGTTAGCCCGTAGTCTACATTGCTCGTATTGGAAATAAAATAAACCGCAATTAATCACAAAACTCCGGCGGCGGCGGCGGCGGCGGCGGCGGCGAAATCGGCACAGTGTATTAAAATCTTATCGCGGATCGTAAAAAGTTTGCCGCGGCGGTTCGGCGGTGCGCGCCCGCAGTGGTCTGGCAATGGCACCCGGCACGGCGAATCGAACGCAACGACGCTGATCCGATCGCGAAACTATATATACTACTCGAGTACCCGATAACAATAATGGTTTTTAATGGAGTTTCCGAAACTCGTAATGGGAAATGTGTAATAATTGTTTAACGGCCGTAACTAAACTAAAACGGGGGAAAAAAAAAAAGAAAAAACACCGAAAACGTTTTCAAGCCGGCATGCCGTGCGGGTTTCTAACGTATAGGCGTGCACGGAAAGTGGTTTTTTTTTTTTTTTTTTTTTTTAATATTCAAAAGTAATTAACAATCTGTATCCATACTAGACACAATAAGAAAATATGATAAAGGTTAACATAACATGAGGTTTTGTTGAAAGAAGCCACCCATTGATAGCACTATCTACTAACTTGATAATTATTTATTTATTTATTTATTTTTTTTTTTTTTTATTATTTTTTATTTAATTTAATATATAATATATAATTTAATTTAATTTAAGAGATCTCTACACCACTTACGCTTCAGACGTCTCGGAGGATTTCCAGGTATTGTGGGAGTGGCCAAGTTTTTTATTAATTGATTAGGGTGATTATTTAGACGGTAATAGAATCTTTTGTAAAAGATTTTAGCTTCATCATTTATTTTATTAAGTTTCAAGTCGGTGTGTAGTGTATGATTTGACACGTAAGGTGGAGCATTCGTTAGTTTTCTAAGCACGATATTTTGAAAGGTTTGGATTTTCAAAATATTTGTCTTTTTCGCATTGCCCCAAAGCTGAAGGCCGTAGGTCCATAGTGGTTTCAATAGTGTTTTGTATATGAGCAGTTTAGTTTTAAGAGAGGTGTGATTATTATTGGATAATAAGGGTTTAAGTAATCGAAGACGATGATTCAATGCTAATCTTTTGGTTCTGATATGATGAGCCCACGTTAATCTTTGATCTAACGTAAGGCCGAGGTATTTGATTTTTGGAGAGTAGGGAATTGGAATTCCGTATAGGACAACACCAGGACAAGGAGTATGTCTTAGGGTAAAGGTTGTGTGAACGGATTTATTCTGGTTAACTTTAAACCGCCATTTTGTAAACCATTTTTCCATAGCATTAAGGTGAGTTTGAAGATTTATTGACGCTAAGATTGGATTGTTGTTAATGGATATTAGTGCTTTGTCATCAGCAAAGTCAGCTACAGATGTGTTGGGGGTACGGAAAGTGGTTAATTTTTTTTTTCTGTTTTACTTCATTTTTAAACCGGCCGTGTTTACGACGCGTCGTAACACTTGGAAAAATCGATATTTTTTTAAAAAAAAAAAAACCCCCGACGAATATGCTCTCCGATTTCGGAATCGTTGTGGAAGATGTTGGCCTCTTAAAAGAGGTGGTGGGGCCGTATCCGTCTTGTGCACGGCACGTAGACAATATGCGTTCGGTACAGTAATTTAGGGGAACGGGCGGTAAGAGCCCCAAAAAGGGCGGTTTGGCTCTACTACAAAGTTATTCTAAAACGCGGTAAAATGTTCAAAAAAATTCCTGCCAATTCGAGCTGTTTATGACAATTTGAAATTTGTTCGAGTTTCTTTAGTTTAATACGAACAAACAAATGTATTTGGCCCCGGCGGCAATAATGGCTCGACAATTTGAATCGCTACAGATCCTGGTTGCGTATACTTTCAAACTGTTATTACTGTTATTACGCAAAGTCTAAATCGCACGAGCTTTGAATTATATAAATTGAACACGATCAGGGGAACGCATGGGGAGGACAGTGAACCCCCCACGAAATATCGTGGAAAAATAAAAAAAAAAAATAATAAATTACTGACCTACATGTTTAATAGTTATTTCAACGTGAGATTTACAAATAAAATACATTTATATGTACACATACGTGTACCCAATGAGTAATAAAGTACGATTTTACATTTTTAAACACCACTGACAATTTTTCCCGTGTGCGCCCCTGTACATGGTAGAATACACCCAAATTTATAAAACTTATTCACGTCAATTCGAGACCCGAACAATTGTCGATTATTTTCTATGGTTTACAAAATGAATACAGAGTTCAACTTGACATTTTTGAAAACATTCTTACCGAGCTTGGCTCGGAACCCGTTATTCGTCGCCAATGATTTACAGTTGTGTACAGATATGAATTAAATTTTCGTCTATATCCTAGCTTCCCGTATTCCCAACTTTTATAAAGTACCGTCAACCTATGCCTACTAGTCTACAGTGTTGCCAAATCAGTGGAAATTCCATTTGATCTGGCGGATTCGGCTATCCGACCGGCGGGAGAAATTGGCGTTTGGCGGCCAGTGGAATTTTTAGTGGATTTCGAAAGACTTCGGTGTAATCTCGGTGGACGTTTTCTATACCGATTAAAGTTGACAAAAGTTTATTAATAACAATTTATAAAAAAAAAAATCATACGTTGTGTACACACCGATGAAAATTATTTAAAACAAATGTATATTATGACACAAATAAGGAAAAAAAAAAAAAATAGCTAAATAGAAATTTAATGGATTTATTAATATTTCCGTTTTTTTTTTTCTTTTTTATGTTATCTAGATAAAAAAAATAATAAATTACTGACCTAAAAGTTTAATAGTTATTTCCACGTATCCCATGAGATTAACAAATAAAATACATTTATATGTACACATACGAGTACCCCCCAATGAGTAATAAAGTACGATTTTATATTTTTAAACACCACTGACGTTTTTTCTCTGTATTCGCCCTTGTACACGGTAGAATACACCCAAATTTATAATCGAGATTCAAAACATACGTTAATAAAACAAAAAAAAAAAAAAAAATCACGTAAAAAACTGTAATAGTCAGAATTGTAACGTTTACAACAAATTGTCAACGCCTACGGGAGCGTTTAGCGAACAAATCTATTATTACACATTCGTGTTATTACAATAATTTCACAGCGTATATACATGCAAATACGATTTACTAGCATTCTCAAATATGATTTGATTCTATTCGATGTCGATAAAGACCACTTACCCGCGGACGTAGTAACCGGTAGTATATATATATATATATTTTTTTGTTTTTTACATCTGAATTGTTTCACGTCATTAATTTATTAACCTAGTCGTTAGGTCAATGGGATTGTGTGTGTGTTCGGGGGCCGGGCCCCCTCTTTGGCACCACCTAAAATCCGGCACTGCCGCGCACCCTAATGCGTAACTCCTAATGTTATTACGCGGCGCGCGAATTCGTTTCTCGCATTATACTCACCGTTAGCCGGTCGTAATAATAAAGTCGCAATATTGTTATCATCGTACGAGCACGCGAGTCCGTCCGAAAAGTCGAAAACGGCACGCGAGCCGCGCACGACACGCGCGGCGACCGGGGGGGAAAAAAAAAAAAAAGGAATAAAAAAAACGAATTTCGAACGACCGCAGCGACGGCAGAACGTAACCCACCGCAGACGTCGGCGGTGGTTTCGGCACGCGCCGTCGCGGTCGACGGCTCCCGGGGCCGTTTCGTTTTGTTATATTTCGTTGTATTTGTTTTCTTCTTTATTATTATTATTATTTTTTTTTTTTTTTTTTTTTTTTTATACTCTGCTGCCGTCGTACCGATATTATTGTGTAATCGTCACGGTGTTCCGGCGGCGACGAAATGACGGGTGGGCGGCCTAATAAGCCGTTTTGTCGCGATCGTATTATCATTACGTGTACAACATTGGCAAAGGGCGTATTTTTTTTTATTTTTTTTTTCTCTCTTTCATTATTTTTCTATACGTCGAATTTTTTTCGTCCGTATTGTCGTAAACGGCATAATTTACGTATATATTTTTGAGTCGTCGCGGTTTCGGGGGGTCACACAACGGCCTGCGCTAAAATATATGTCCAATTGAAATTTGTATATTATTTATTTCGAGTGTTTTTTTTTTTTTTTTTTTTTTTTTTTAATTTTAAATCTCAATTGTACGAATATTTTTTTGCTATTAATAAAAAAAAAAATCGAGCATAGCATAGCATTAGTTTCCCGCACGGACCGAAACTAATATTATTTTTTATACATTATAAGACAAACGATTGCGGTCCAAAAAAAAAAAAAAAAACGGTTGAGAAGCTTTGCTCTGCTAAACAGTTTTCAAATGTGGAATAATTTTTTTTTTTTTTTTTTTTTTACTTGCCCGGACTCTACCCATATCCTTTTTTTTCCTCCGTCGCCATTAATTTGGCATTTGAAATTATTTTTACATTTGCGTACCGAATAATTTAAGCGTGCGCACGTAATCGCAGTTGAATGTATTTATTTTTCGACAACTCGAGGTACGGTGTTTTATGAATGATATTTTCAAATTCAAAAAAAACATTTCCAATTCGCGAACAGTGCAATATTACTACTCTGCATATAAATGTATACAGACTAACGTAGTAGAGTGCACAGAAACGGCACAAAGGACTTGAATACTAATTTACAAAACGTTTATATTTGATTTTATTATGGTTTCTGAACGAATTGGTATTAATATTTTTCAACTTGTATGCGGATATAACTTATTCACGTCAATTCGAGACCCGAACAATTGTCGATTATTTTCTATGGTTTACAATATGAATACAGAGTTCAATTTGACATTTTTGAAAACATTCTTACCGAGCTTGGCTCGGAACTCGTTATTCGTCGCCAATGATTTACAGTTGTGCATAGATATGAATTAAATTTTCGTCTATATCCTAGATTCCCGTATTCCCAACTTTTATAAAGTACCGTCAACCTATGCCTACTAGTCTACAGTGTTGCCAAATCAGTGGAAATTCCATTTGATCTGGCGGATTTGGCTATCCGACCGGCGGGAGAAATTGGCGTTTGGCGGCCAGTGGAATTTTTAGTGGATTTCGAAAGACTTCGGGTGTAATCTCGGTGGACGTTTTCTATACCGATTAAAGTTGACAAAAGTTTATTAATAACAATTTATAAAAAAAAAATCATACGTTGTGTACACACCGATGAAAATTATTTAAAACAAATGTATATTATGACACAAATAAGGAAAAAAAAAAAAAATAGCTAAATAGAAATTTAATGGATTTATTAATATTTCAGTGGATTTTTTTTTTTATGTTATCTAGATAAAAAAAATTATTAAAATCAAGACTTAGTAAATAAAAAAAAAAAAAAAATCAAATACGGCCTTGATGGTCGACATATCGCCCAACTATTTAACGTTACGATATTAATTATAATTTTTAATATTGAAATCGATTTTATTTATTAAAACTCGCCGTTGCACGTGTACACACGTATTGAAAACGAATTGTTTGTTCGGTTTTATAATTCGCGTTCGGATTATTATTGCTCTTTTCAGCCCGCGGAAATGACTATAGAGAAAAATTTACTATCACTATGAAAAGGCAGTATAAAAAAAAAAAAAAAAAAAAAAAAAAAAATGGCCCGATTATCGAACGAGAACGGTGGTGATGATAGGTTAGTCTAAAAAAAAAAAAAAAAATATATATCAAAAAGGGACAAAATAATTACACTGTTTAACTGCGCGCACACAATAATGTTTATTGGCGTGGCGACGCCGCCGCGGGGTGTGTTTTCCACCGGCGTACGTTATTTGTATTATTATATTTTTTTTAATTTTTTTTTATTTTTATTTATTTATATAAATTATAATATACAACCCTCTCGATAACCGGGCCCGCGGTTCGTCCCCGGCTATTACTCCGGGGTCCCTGGTGTGCTACGGGCGCGATTTCCGGCGGTAGCGTGTATATACATTATATATATTATATTATTATACGTGCGTTGCGGACGGGCGCACGACGACGACGACGAAAAATAAATAATAATCGTTAAACAAATATTTAAAAAAATGTATATATACGTATATAATAATAAATAATGACGACGGCGAAGGGAAGACAAATACGGCCGGGCGAAAACTACTCGTCGCGGGCGCGACCGCAACGCGCGCCGTCGCCGGCCTCCGGGGAACCGAACCAATTTCGAAATCCCGGCGCCGCTGTTACCGACGGTCGACCGACCGGAGGTCGTACTTATTGCCCCGGTTCTCCGTTACGATGGTTCTGTCATTAAACGGCGGCCGATACGTTACGGATCCGTTTGCGCGGGTGGCGCCGGAAAGATTTTTTTTTTTTTTGGTGGGGCGAACATTCGAGAAAAGTTCCCGGATTTTTCAATTTTTTATTTATAGTGCTCACCTACAAGCTAATAAGACTTATCACCCTCGAAATATTCTCCCTCTTGGTTTATACACTATTGCCAACGACTTTTTCCATTGTTGATAGCAATCCCGGAAAGCGAATTTTCATTTATTTCGTCTATCGTAGACGAAATCTTTATCCTTTTAACGGAGATTTTAGTTTTGGAAATAAAATAAAGTCTGCCGGTGCCAAGTCGGGAGAATATACGATGGACGGGGTAGCGCGGTCGTGTGATTTTTCACGCAAAAATCTCGAATTAACCGGAAAGTGTGTGCCGGAGCGTTGTCGTGATGGAGAAACCATGAGTTTTTCTTACACATTTCAGGCCTTTTCCTCGGCACTTTTTCTCGAAGACGTTTTATTACTTTTAGATAATACCATCGGTTAACAGTTTGTCCTGCAGGTAGAAATTCGTGATGAATAACTCCCAGATTGTCAAAAAAAAAACCGTTAGCTGGAGTTTGACGTTTGATCTGACCTGACGAGCACTTTTGGTCTTGGAGAAAATTTATCAACCCACTGTGATGGTTGGACTTTTGTCTCAATATCATAGCCATAGACCCACGGTATAATAATCACCCGTTATAATTCGCTCAATGAACATACTCGTATCGTCATTTGCGCGATCTAACGACTGTTGACAGAAGGTTACGCGCTGTTGTCTTTCTGATCTTGCGACATCAACCGAGAGACCAATTTTGCTGCAAACGCGGTGCATTCCAAGTTTTTCTACCTGGATTTTACGACATGAACCAACCGATATGTTACAATCTAACGCAATTTCTCGAACAGTTGAACGTCTATTAGACCGCAGAATTTCATTGACTTTTGTCACATGAGCATCGTCTGTCGATGTCCCGAACGTGGGCCGTCATCAACTGATTCCCGACCGACTTTTAAAACGTTTAAACCAATCGTTACACTGAGTACGTCCTAAACACTGATCACCATGAGCATTTTGCAACATTTTATGAGTCTCGGTAAAAGATTTACAAAGTTTAACACAAAATTTAATATTGATACGTTGTTCGTGAATGTTATTCATCTTAAAAATCGCACAATACACACGACTCGGCTACTTTGAACGCGCACAGTTAATGGTTAGATAGCAATAAACATTTGAGATTTATTTGAAACGATAGCTGTATATCTCTATTTTATTTTAATCTAATAACATTTACGATACTATACATTTTCTATTTTTAGGAATTATAGTTTGGGAACTTTTTCATCAGACCTCGTATATATATATATATATATGAAAAAACGTTTTCTAATGTTTACCGGAAATTACGTAATTTTTTATTTTTTTTTAACTTTATTTTAAAACATACAATTTGTAATTTAAATTCACAATAAGCATGTGTGCGGAAATACAATAATTGGCACGCGACGCGTGAAAAAAGAACCCACCCACCCCCAAATAGTGACACTTTATAACAGAAGTTTGTTTAATTTATAGAATTTTTTATATTTATTATATATTTTTTTTTCTTTTTAATTTCTAATTATAATTTAGATCGCGACACCATCTTCTTTTTAGCCTACGAGGAGGATTTCCAGTAATGGTGTCAGAGTTTAGCGCTGATATTAGCGGATTAGGTTGGTTGGTGGTTAATCGTGAACGAAATCGTTTATATAAAAGTTATTTCAGACTTTTTATTTTTTATTTTTTATTTAGTGGATATTTGAAATAAATATAAATAATAAAACTTTTTTTTTTTTTTTTTTATATTGTTCAGATTTATTCGTCGGCATTTGTCAAAAAGTTTATTTTAATCGTTTTATTTGTATTATAAATAGTTTGTATATATATATATTGTCTACAAATTTACACAACGTCAACGGTTATTTGAACGTTTCGAGGTTTGTTTCAGTATATTAAACATACAAATAATAGTGGGGGCTTAGCCCCTAGGTAATTTTTATCGTGGGACTATTAGCCCCCGTCGTTCCGGCGCCCCTGATTTGCATATTTGTTTTTCTTATTCCTCACACTTGTATCATTTAACGGGATTTTTATGGGCAATTTTAACGAAATCTTTGAAAAAATTTGCAATTTTATCGACTTAAAAATGTTCGAATTTACTCTCGTTTAAATCTGGCGTTCGCGCATAGCATAACAAACAAATTACGCTTCATAGTGATTTTTTTTTTTTTTAAGTGATCTAAAATGATCTAGCGTAGGACATGTTGATTTTCGATTTATTTGAACGAGACGACAAATATGCAATGTTTAAAACGTGATCGTTTCCGTACAATAAAAATAGCGGCAACTTTTTTTGTAAATTACTATTTAACTAAACGGACACGTCGTACCCCATAGATGAAGTCGTGTTCTTTAATTTTCTCGTCACGAGCCTTTTTACGCTAACCCGACACAACGTTTTCGCGTTAAAAAAAAAAACGTGAAACTAACTTAACTGTAGTAAAAAGCCGCAGAGTAGAACATAATTTTTATTTTGTAACCTTTACACGATATACACGAGTAAAATTGTTATGTTGCGTACGTTGATACACTTTGAACTATTTTTTTTATGTAAATTATAGATAACCGCGTACTTCAATAAATGTATGGGTTTTTTTTTCTCCGTGATATTTAAGTGGTATTTCAATTGTTTTGTTATCGATACTCCAAAGATATCTTATTAAAGGCATTCGGAACCAAATATATTTTACATTGATTTAAAAAAAAAAAATAATAATAATAATAATAAAATGTATGATGGATATTTATTTTTTATTTTTGCAATTATTTCGTTTTTAATACGCACACACGGTCTGCTGTCCGGCCATACCAATATCGTTATGAATTATTCATCGTAACATATCAGTTGAAATTTCAGTGAATATTTCGACATTTTAACATTTGATAGGCACGATAATGCCGTTTTAAAGTGCATATTATCGAGCACGGTGTGACGTGACGAATGCTGTTTTTTTGGTATTTTTATTTTTTTTTTTTATAAGCCTGCGTTTCCGTTAAAATTGGTGTTGGGCGGGGGATGGTGGTGGTGGTTAATATCAAACAGATGGTAATATTGCGGATTTACTCGTACTGTCGACGTTTCCGTTTGAAAAACTTTTCTATATGCACGGGCCACACACCTGATGGGGACCTAAAAAATCAAACGATAAATTCGTTTAAATATTAATTACTTGGGCCAAGCACACCCACACAACCAAGTTAAAATTAAACAAACGTCTCTACCGTCTCACACCCATCCTTGGTAAGTTCTCTATACTTTCTCTCAAAATCAAAATTCATATCTACAATCTTCTTCTTAAACCCATCTGATTGTACGGTATACAGCTCTGGGGCACTGCCAAAAAATTCAAGTGTTCCAAACAAAAATCCTCTGACTCACAACTAACGCTCCTCCTTATATCTCAAACCTCACCCTTCACACTGATCACCATATTCCTAAAGTCACTACCGCAGCCAAACTACACGACTCCAAATTCAGAAATCGTCTGCAAAATCATACCAATTCCCTTGTTAAAAATCTTCTTTCCATCTCCATTCCTGGAAATCCCTCACAGAAGATTGAAACGACAATGGCCCAGAGATCTAATAAACTAACCGCATAAATAATACTTTGAGTATTCGGTAATTTCACGTCGAAGTGCGTTCGCTGGATGGTTCTTCCCACACGTCACTCAAGCTATTACACCATACCTAAAACGTCCCTTATGCTTATTATACTGCGTTAATTGTATAGATTGTATAATTTTCTAAATAAAAAAAAAATTATGGCGATGGGAAATTTCTGTGTCCGCCTCAAATAAAAAAAAAAAAAAAAAAATGTTCGCAACGCCACCGGTTGTAATATTACAATACTGATATATTGTTCAGCGCGTATCAAATAGTCCGGCCCCCTTTTGTTATAGAACATTTTATATATTTATTACGGCATAGACAAATACCATATGCGCCGAATCGACCCCGTACCCGAGGACGGCGCAGCCCGGAGGCCGGTTTTCCGACGGACCGCGCCGGTGCGCCACGCCGTACTTACTCAAACACTACGCCCCGACCGTTTACGATTCCCCTGGCCGGCCCTGACCGCCCCGAAACCGTATCCGGGGATTGCCGGGTGGTGGTGGTGGTGGTGCCGACTTACGCTCTCGAAAACGATTAGTAATACGCCGTTCCGAAAATTAAACGCAAACATCCTGACGATAATAATTACGATGTTTTATACGGTTCCGATAATAGTATACAAATGTAACGATATTAAAAAAAAAAAAAAAAAAAATAATAAATAAATAAAAAAAAAACCCGACCGTACCGTAATTTTTTTTTTTTTTTGCTCTCTCCTCCTCCGGTCCGCGCGAAATTGTTATTTACTTGGTACGAGACTTTTCCCGGACCGCCGGCCCAATCGACAAATACCAACCCGGGCGGATTTCACCGGCGTCGCTTAAATCCGAAACGTCCGTCCGTACAGAGAAAAACGTGATGAAAAAAAAAAAAAAAAAAAAAAAAAACCGATCGACAAAATATTATCATAATTATTATAAGAGACCGGAATTATATGCGGAATTGCGCAGTACAATTATGCACAAACGCTCGCGTTTCCAATCGTCAAACGGATTTCACGAGGCGCAGAGTTTTATTTTGCGTACCGGTGCACATCTGACGGCTTTGTTTCGGCATATTTTGTTATTAATGCGCGCAATTTACATATTTAATTCGTTCTCCGCAAACAAACCTACTGTTTCACCTCTTTCCAAATCTATACAATGCAATACAAAAAAAAAAAAAAAAAAAAAAATAAACGAGCACGTCGCTCTACGATTAATATTAAATTGTCACGGAAAATTGTTCGATAAGAGAAAATTGTATATTCTTTTTTTTTTTTTTTTATTAGACACGATTACATTTCGCAATACCGTATTAATAATGTCTACACACCGCCATGGCGTTGTCAATGGAAATAATTAATTACACGGCCCGTGGCGTATATTTGTCTTGTTGTCGATGCGTTTTTAAATTTATATCAGACGTGTATATTTTACTCGGTGATTTACCGTTTTTTTCTCACCGTAGATCAGTGTTTCCCAACCTTTTTTTACTCAACGCCCCCTAAATCTCATACTTAATAAGCTATTACTATTTAATTAAAGAAAAAATATAATTTAACATTTTAATGCTACAATTTATAATTACAGTATATAATAACACAAAAAAAATACTTATATAATTAATCACTGCCCTGAGGTTGGTGGTTTCTTGCTAACGACACTATATCTGGCTCAATCTTACTGATGTCAGTCTTAAATCTCCTCTTTCGCATACTTCTAATTTGTTTCTTGATTTGGTCAAAAGTTGTTGTACCGCACTAAAGCCTTTTTCTACCAGGTATGTCGACGGAAAAGCCATAATAAGTAATTCCACTTCTTTCCATAGTTGAGGATATATAGATTTTTGTTTGAGCCAAAACAACTCGTAACCATTATGTTTAAAATCGATTATATTATCTTCGATAAGATAATTATTTAGATGTTATTTAAGTGTCTATGAATATTATACCAAAATAATTCTGTATATTACATTTGGTATTTTAAATTAGTTTTTGTTCTTCGCAGTTATACATTGCATTGCAATCAGTCATAAACAACAAAAATGCATATGATAGATGAGCGCCCCCTTCAAAATAAAAAATGCCCACAAGGGGGCGGTACTGCCCACGTTGGGAATCACTGACGTAGATAGTTCGACAACGCGACGTGCTTGCAGACAAATACGCCGTGTTACATAGATTAAAAATGTCAATGTTAATTTTTTTTTTTTTATTATTATTAATCCGGCAAGTAAATTTTTGAATGCATTGCACATTTTACATATTGTCACTTTTACTATGCATGTTTGCACCGTTATTATTATTATTGGCATATTATACAGGGTGCGGCAGAGCCGACTGAGGAGTTTTGATGGGCTATAAATAACGAACAGTAAAACGTAGAGAAAAGGTTTTTTTTTTTTTTTATTTAAATCAGTATTCGATCCCATTTTTAAAAATTATTTTTTCGATAATTATATCTCCATGATGGCGGCCGTCGGCATTGATACACTGTTGTAGACGATCTCTGAAGCTCTCGTATGATTTTCGGCACATTTCGACTGGTATGGCCTCGACTTCCACGGTGATTTTCTGTTTAATTTCTTCTATGGTATGCGGGCGATGTCTGAAAACCTTATCCTCAAGGTAGCCCCAGAGGAAAAAATCACACACGCTTAAATCTGGGGACCGTGCTGGCCAGCAAGAAGAAGAATTCTCCGCAAAGAACGGTCTGAGATTCCCAAAGCTACAGCGTGTTTCCGGGCCGAGCGTCTTGGTGACACTGTTCAATTGACTCTCTAACCGATAAACTGCACGTTTTCGGAGGTTCTCACCGTTCTGGGTGCTCCGTGTCCAAGTCTGCTTAGGGTGCTTCCAGTTTCTTCCGAATGCCGTATCCACAATCTGATAGTGTTAGCAGAAGGAACGGATCCAGCACGTGGAATGCCGAAGTGTATACGAAAAGCCCTTTGTGTGGCGATCGCAGAATGATTATTTTCGTAATACGCACCCAAGACGAAACCACAGGTGTACACCTGTCCGGACCATGATTACGAATAACAAAAAACGGCATTACCGTACAGTTCAAAATCGACCGCTTATTGAGGCCTGCTCTTATCTTATCACAGGCTTATGACCTCGTTAAACTCGTCAGTCAGCTCTGCCGCACCCTGTATACAGTTACATATAATTCTAATCATAATAATATTTCCATTTGAATATTACAAAACAAATCGTTTTCTCGGCATTACAATAATTTAATTTAAAACTATTGCCGGTAACGGATACCGAGCAAGATAAACCGGTAGAAACAAAGTTGTTAACAGGCACGACAACAAATAAACCCAACGCGTTCCTCGTTATTACGCTCAGAATATATATATATATAAGTATTAAAAAAAAAAAATAAAAAAAATAAACTGTGCGTGTAGTCAAATTTAAAAAAAAAAATCACGTCTCCGATGGGTATTGGGTAGACCGAGTTATACTATAGGAAAGTACGAACAGTGGCGGATCCGGGACGAGGGACCGACACTACACATCGTCGCATAAACGATACATTCCATTGAGATAAAAAAAAAAAAAAAATAAAATATATATATTAACACACATGATGCGATACCGTCGGGAATATTAAAAGCCTTTGCCAACACGGTTGTTTTACATTAAAATCGTCTGTTTGACCGAATACACGATTCCTTAATCGAATTATACGTATACAATAAATATCAATGACGTTCCATAAATAATCGTACGCTCTCGTATGCCATCGAATAGTCGTTAGTCGAATTTACGGAAAACGACAAAAATCTGTAGTTAGGTACAGGGACACCGGAACAACAGAAGCAATGGGAAAAAATTACCATTATCGTTTTAAAAGAGCATTTTTTTATATGTTTAATTCAATTATCTACGAAAATATATCTAAAATAATTTTGAAACTATTAAATTACGTCATATCCGATACGAATGTTTTACACACAAATCCAAAACTCCCTACCGTTCAAAAATCATTCCGGCGCATAGTTTTTTTTTTACGAGATTTTTTTTTTTTTGGTGCAACAACAATTTGGACATTATGTAAATCGCACCAATAAGCTCTACTTAAAAGTTATAATTATACTCGTGCCCGTACGAAATACGATTCCTAGTACCGACCCTGCTGCTGCCGGGCCAAAATAATTTTATACCAGACGAAATTTACCACCGGAAACAACCCCCCGATTTTGATGTCGACTGCAGGCCCATATACAGGGGGAGGGTTTATAGGTTCAACCCTCATCCGAAATGTTTAAATTAGGTATAATATACTAACAAAGACAGACTACAAACTTTAAGGCGGGCTGCACGCAGTTTTATGAAACTAATTTCATATTTGCGTACACTGGCGAAACAAAAAAAAATGTATAGTTTCGACAATGTCGTCTGATGATGAGGATGTGTTAATGTTGTGTTGGTGGCTTCGTATCAAAAAAAAGAAAAAAGAAACGTAGGTATTGGATTCATGCACTTTTAAAAGATAAACAGCGCAGTAGCTATGTAGTTGCAAAGGAATTGACCGCCGATGAGGATAAATTCCAAAGTTTCTACAGTATGGTCTCAAGTTGCTTTTCATCATTTAGTGCAGTTAGTTGGACCACGTACAACAAAGAAAAATACTAACTGGATTATGTCGTCAATAAACACTATTAAATTAGTACGATAGCATTTACTATTGTTACTACGCTGTACATACTACAGTGCTAACTGTTATTTATTTATAATTTATACGAAACTTTATTGTCGAAACCAAAATTAAATCTTTCGTAAAACCGTGGTCGCGCAACTATGAGAAATTTTTGTTTCATGAAACTCGGTGTGCGTATCTATTTGATATTCAATTGAATGGTTTCGCGAAACTAAAGTTTCACATTTCATGAAATTAGTTTCTTCGGTGTGCGGTCCGCCTAATCGTACAAATTGTACAGCCACGGTTTGTTTTGAGTATTTGTACATTTCCCAGTTTCCCACCTAGTCCATCACACGTTATCTAAAATTTTAGAAAATGACAAACGTCATCGCAATTTTCAAGATTGAATCTTGTTGGACGACGCGCTTAATCGGTTAAGAACTACAATTGTCCGCCAGTCAACATGAGTTCAGTCCGGTTACCACAAGTATTAAATAATAACATCATTGTATAACGTGTATTTCATTCGATTTATAAAACACAATTACATTATTTCTGATTTGCAAAATTTGCTTCCAAGTTTTCTAATTAAATTAAATTCAAGTTGCAATGACTTTAAAAAATACATAAATTTTTCAAAAGCTGTCGACGACATAGGAACTAGGAAATCGGAAATCGGTACCCGCCGACAAAGAATATCCAAAATCTGCAATCGATACTATAGGCGTTTTATGTCCAAGGGTCATTATCCAAACATTTGTTGTTTTAATATCCATACTCGCAACACTTCCGGTGTCGACTTCGTCAGCAGAACGTTCTTTTTTCAACTTTCAGACGATGAAAAACCTATTTGAGGAATAGGTTTAGTTTTATTGTCAGCCCACCGAAGTTTACGCAATAAATAATCAAATACATTTTCCAGAATGCCACGCAAAGTCGGTTGACTTTGTTTTATGATTTAAATAAAATTGTATTTAACCATTATATTATTTGTCATTAAAACAATAATATAATTATGTAATTTTAGTGTATGTATTAAAAATATTTTAAACCTCTTCCGCTTTCCGCGAAAATTGATTTTGAATACGTGGACGTTGGACGCGACGGTAGAAAAATCGGAAAAGGAAAAGGGGGGAAAAAAAAAAAAAAAATGATAATATTTCGGAGCGTCGGTTTCTTGTATTTTATTATGTTTGGCGGACCTTTTTCGATCGGCTCGCGGCGTTTTATTGTATTACAGCGCGTTATTATGTCGTCGTGACGACGATATACGGGGCCCGTCGAGTAATAATCGCGCGATACGGTTCGTACCGCGACCCGGCCGGCGAAACGAAGCGCTCTGATTGAAAAAAACGACCGTGCGGGGACGACTATAATGGGAAAACATCGCGAGGGGGGCGAGAACGGTACGCCGTCGATATAATAATATAATATCGCGGGTGTTATATATTGTTTCGGAAAAGCTCATCGCGATAATTTCACGACGGCAAATGTTCCCGCGGGACGCAAACAAAAGGTATTGTTGCGGTACACAACCGAGGGAAAACGGCGAGAGTTACGTGATTTTTCGAACAATCGGACATTAAACAATGATACACACGTACTATTTGGAACTGTACCGCAGAGCCTATTTTTTTTTTTCTTTTTTTTTTTTAAGTTTAGCCCATAGATTCGCGGTCACGAAATCAAATTTGCCCGCCCCCCCCCCCTACCTCTAAATACATTTATTTCACTATTTATCTCTCTACCATTTATTTAGTTGATTACAATTGCCAGGTTTAAACTTTATCAATGTCTAGCAAGAAGTAAACTTTTAAAAAGATCATAATCTCAGCCATTATTCACTGCGCACGGTTTACAATTCCGTATTACACACAACTGATTTGGTAACCTAACACAAAACATAGGCCCTGCTGTACCCCGTAGATATCCGAAGCTCGTGTTGCACTGAGGACTCTTGGCAAATTTTCAGTTCCATCAAAGAAGATAAAAATGTAATTTTCATTTATTTTCGTTATTTTATTATTATTTTATAGTAATAGTAATCTCGATTATAAGTGTGTATAATAAAATCGTTTTTTTTTTTTATTTTTACAACTCCGCTGGACCTTGAAACTCGTTATAACCGATTTCTACTGTATACTCACATATATATATATATTTTATATTAATTAGTAAATTATTAGTAAAGGATTCGAAACGGACGGGGGGTTTTTTTTTTTCGATTAAAATATATCAACCGTGTCTGTCCGTCAGTGGAAACTCGGAATTTAAGACTTCACAAAAATACGTCTCGTTGCCAGTGCATCGAGGTGATCGTTTTTTTTACTTTCTCAAATTATGGCGGAGAAGAACGTCGAATATTTACGCGATAACGGTTTTCTGTGATCTTTTTGCCGTGATCTTGGACATTTTCACCGAATACTTCCGTAAGCCCTTTCCACACGTGGTAACATGTTCAACAAAATTCTTGCGATTCTTGCGATATTTGTGGCCACGTGAAATGTTTTTGAGATTTTTTTCGAGTTTTTATTAGGTATTGTGCGGACTAAATTATATAATAGGTATATATATATATATATAACGATAATTATTAACTGCATCTCGAATAGATGTTAATTGTGTTTCAAATCACACACTTCATGCGGATTTAAAAAATAAATACAACAGAAGAAACTGCCAAAATCCTATACAAACGTTTCCGCTCCCGACTGACGAATCACGCAAATCCACTAATATCCGCTCTAGATTCTGACACAATTCCCGGTGGAAATCCACTCCACGGGCTAAAGAGGTATAAAGAAGTGGTGTAGAGATTTAAATGCCGTCTAACCTAAATTCTAGATCATATCTAGTCTAATCAATTTGTAAAGTGTCGCCCATTGGGCGGCCGCTTTTTTTTCATGTGTGCACAAATCATTAAATTACATCAGCACGCAGACTTATTGTAATTATAAATTGTTTGCTTTATAAATAAAAGTAAAAAAAAAAAAAAAAAAAAGAATAGATAATTAAGGATTTAAATCGCATGCGACTACGTATATAATATTTATTTGTTTTATATATTTAAATTGCATACCATTAGTTATTTCTTTTCTTACGCGAAAACGATTTAAAATCGACGTGCTCATAATATTATCGGCAATATTTTTTTATGAAAAAATATACGGTAACCGGCATGTACTAAGCAAGGACTGGAACCCAACCACATTACATTTTTTAAGAGTCGGTGCTTCGAAAATTCGTTCACCCATAGTAAACAATCTATCTGTCTATGTACAGGGTGCGGCAGAGCCGACTGACGAGTTAAATGAAATCATTAGTTTATGATAGGATAAACCCAGGCCTATATTAGTGGTCTGTTTTGAATTCCACGGTTATGCTGTTCTTAGTCGTAATCATGGTCTGGACAGGTGTACATCGAGGTTTCGTCGTATTTCGATAATAATTATTCCGTGATTGCTACACAAAGGGATACATCTCGGCATTCCACGCAACGAATCTGTTGACCCTTAATGTTAACACTATTAAATTTTTGATTCAAAAATTGAAAAAGTCTGGACGTGCCCTAAGCGGACGTGGACGCGGAGCATCTGGAACGGTAAGAACCACCGAAAATGTACAGGTTAGGTTATAGAGAGGCAATTGAGCGGTCACCGAGCGAGTCGCCCTGCCCGGAAACACGCGGTTGCTTTGAGAATGTTATGACGTCAGACACTTATTTGCAGCGGAGGTCGGAGGAAATGGCTGAAGAACACGACTTGGGAGACATGCGGTTTTAACAATCCGGGGCTCAAGCGCGCACAGATCGAATTTCGCTTGCTGTTTTACGACAAACGTTCCCTGGGCGGTTGGTCTTACTGAGGGGTGACGTAGACTGGCCGGCATGCCCCCCCCCCGATTTAATCGTGTGCGATTTTTCCTCCGGCGGTTGCTTAAGAATAAGGTTTTCAAACATACGATAGATGACCTGACGGAGAGAATCGCTGAAGTAATCAATCGAAACGTGCCGAAAATCTTATCAAAACTTCAGAGATTGCCCCCTACAGCAATGTATTGTTGCTGACGGCCGCCATCTCGACGATATCATTTTCACAAACACAGTTGAAAAAAAAAAATGGGATTTTCTAATTATTTTAACAAGACAAACCGTTTTTCTTCGAGTTTTAATGTCCGTTATTTGTAGCTCCTCAAAACTCATCAGCCCGCTCCGCCGCACCCTATATAATCTATACCAGTAGCGGTTATACTCGACTTTAAAGGGGGGAGAGGGGGCGAAAATAGTATTTTACTCCGTATTAAAAAACTTAAACTAGTAAAAAAGAGTCTCTAGAAAATTGTTTTAAAACTTTATAAAAAAAAAAAAAAAAATCTGAAAGTTTTTTTCATTTAATAAGGGACGATGCCGTTGCGAAGAACCAGACGTTAGTCAGCGTTACTGTTTTTAGGAAAAAGTGATTACGGACGTGCAGATTAAAAAAAAAAAAACGCGCGGGGTATAAACTGTTTTTCTCTGAAAATATGTTACGCGATTGAAATAAAATTTCAAAAATTGTTACTCGTTGCAATATGCAAATCAACGATGTGTTAATGATGGATTTATCGAGACCAGTTGGTTTTTATAATCTGTGGCGAAACTCGGGAAATATATAATCCCGAATTATAACATTCGAGTCCGGGGGGAGGGCGGGGGGGCAATCCACCTGTCGCCTCCCATATAACCAATCGTCGTCTTCATATAACCACCACTGCTTATATATACTCGTGTATAACATTAAAGAAAAACGGAAAAAAACGACGGCGGTCCTTATTTTTAAACTTTCAAATGTTCGATATTGGATAACCCTCAATTTTTTTTTTTTTTTTATTGTTATAAGAAAGTAATTTCGATTAGATTTGGTCACGGCAACGCGCCCCTTTACCGTGCCCCGGGATGCTGAAAAACAGCCAAAGAGGGTAGTTTAGTTGTTTTGTGAACTTGAAACTAATAGCACTTACCAAAAAAAAATGTATAGAACTTAAACCGTAGAACATAATATTTGCTATAAAAAAACCAGTTCAAAGAAAATCAATTAAGTAGGTTTTGCGCAATTTTCTCGACATTTTTGAGGGGGGAAAAAAAAAACATGAAAATTTATCAATTCAGATAATATCCGAAAAATGATCTAATTGCGAGATAAGCGAAACTGCTACTCGAGTTATAAACCTAACTATAAATAGAGAAACTGAATGTTCAGCATAAAGAAAAAATGGAGTACTTGCGGTGTGCAACGAAATACTATTTATACTCGTAAGTCATTCGAGTTGTGCACATTTATAAGAACAATTTCGGTTGTCCGCGGTATCGGAAATGTGACGTTTCCTCGGGGTTTCTCAGTTGGGGGACATTCTCAGTTAGTATGTATGGATAGTTAGTATATTATTGGTTGTTGTAGCCGGGCAAAACAGATTTCACGGTCGAATTACGGGCGGGGTAGCGCGGCCCGTTGACGCGTGCACTTGTATTATTTTCGGCGGGACCGCCGGCAACGGGAAAACGAGCGGCCGAGGCCAATACGCCGCCGCCGCCGCCGCCGCCGTTATTGTAAGGGACCGCCGCCGACCTGTGCTGACGCGGCGGAGGCGTCGGCGAAAATTGGATATTATCGCGCGTTTTCGGCGCGCGCACGTGCGCGCTTCCTGGTCTGTTTGCGATTTATTAACAACACGTATATATATATATATATATATATATTATTGTGTGTACGACGATTCGTCATCGCGATAATGAGCAGTCGATTTGACACCACCGCCGTCTCTCTCTCTCTCTCTCTCTCGAATAATAATAATAATAATAATAATCGCATTTACCGGGATCCCTCGGCGGCGGCGAATGAAAATAGTAAACGAAAAAAAAGGGGTGGAAAATTCTATATTTTCGTGACGTGTACGCGAGACATTATTAAAATGTTTCCGCAGACGAAACGTCCCCGGGATTTGGGGTCGACATTGCGGTACATTATTGGGCGGTAAACAGCGTTGTCCGCCGACGATCTACGAGTAGCGCGGAAAATTGATTTTCATAATTAAACGCGACCGCTTGGGTGTCTTGAGCGAAGAAACCGTCCAGCTTGTGCACTTCGACATTCACTTGGGGGGGGGGGGCGTTAAGTATTCATAGTGTGTTTACTACTTTATAAGGGCCATTGTCGCACGAGTCTTGCGCGAGCATTCCCTGGGACGGAGGTGGACCGTACCATTTTGATACGGGGGATTGGTGTGATTTTGGAGACGAAACCTAAATTTATAGAATAATACAGCTTGGCGGTATCGGTGACTTTAGTGTACACTAGGGGCGGCCAAACGGTCGAACGCACGATAGAATTTATTTTTGGTCAATTTTATCAAATGCCCATCGCCATACACGTACACGTCTCTCATTTACCTCTCTCCGGAGTCGACAAACATTGAAAATATTTCTACGCAATTAAGCCGATTTGTTTGCCACCGGGTACTATTAAAACCGAACCTGAGATTACCCCAAACACAATCGGATACAATCCTTAAAGCTTGATGGTCTGAAAACAATTGTTGGTATTTACTGAACCAAGGAAAATATTCTTGTTTTAGAAATGTATAGCTACGCCGGTTACACACATACATATTGTTGGATCAACGTAAAAACAGCGTTTTCTCACACGGAAATTATAAAATCTGAATACCGAGCCACATTTTCCGATGACCGTTTCGAGGCTGCGGGGTGGTCTTCGCGTTTAGGCCGTCAGCGGACTATGCTCCAGATTACGAACGACTGGCCAATGCTATTGCAGTGTGTGACCACCGCCCACACTTGACAAAATAATATGTTAATTATTGCTGAGCTTTTCGAAATTATAATTGTAAACTACATTTTCGTTGTCGTTATTTGTATGTTTGCTAAGGTATTTGTAGGTAAATAGGTACGTTTTGAAAGTGTCACTCATCCCACCCCCACCCCCCCACCCTAGACGTAATTTTAATTTTTCGTCGTAATACAGACGGATCGCCGCTCGTTTATTGCGTTTGGCGATCCACCACGACACCGCCGTGCCGTCCGTTAACGTATTTCTCGAATATGGGATTTACGTACGGCGGAAATAATCCGAATGATTTTTAAATCCGGGCAGGTTAGGTATCGGAATTGTTTTCTAAACGGTTCGGGGGAACCTCGATTCATCGGCTACACCGAAATGATCGTCAGCGCACCTCAGGGGGGCACCGTCGGTGGCCTAACTGTGAGATCCCGCGGACTCCGTTTCGGAGGGGGCGATAATTTGGGTTCTTCGTGTAATGGAAAATACGAATATTGGTGAATTAAAATTATTTTTGCAGGTGCGTGCGAGGAGGAAGGCAAAACGTCGGCGGTGTCACGCCACTGACAATAATATCACGTATTACGTGTCGTACAAACGGTGCAGTTTTTTTTTTCTTTTTTTTTCCGCGATCGCCCAGCCAGCCGGTGTGTGTGTTTTTTTTTTTTTATAAATATATTAGAAAAATTTTAACGCGAGTATAGAACAACGGTGTTGGACGGCGGACGGGGGACGGGACCCGGCCAAACCGCGAGTGCATTGTCGTCGCCGCCACCGCCGCCGCGTCCATTATTATTTGCAGTGCGTTTTCCGAACCTCTTTTTTTTCGTTTTCGGTTTTTTTTTTTTTTTTTTTTAATTAAAATCGCGGCACTCGGCGGAATAATATATAATAATGTGTGTACGGCGCGCGTTTAAAAAAGGACAATTATTATTATTTCCAATCCCGTCCCGTGTGCGTGTGCGGCGGCGGCGGCTTTTATTGCGCGCGACCGGAATAAACCGTTCGGCGGAAGTGATTAAAAAAAAAAAAAATAAAAAACGGCGAGAAAAAATTAAAGTAGCGCGGTTTTAGTATTTATATACGCATAGGTACTGGAATATTATATAGTTGATAATAGTCTCGAGTACACGGCATTGTATTTAAAAAGAAAAATAGAAATAGACAACTAGAGTGAGAGAGAGAGAGAGAAATTTAACCACTCGTCGTATATTATTATTATTACCGTTTGTGTTGTTCGTCACGCGAACCGCCGTCGTCGGTCGTTTGTCGATAACACGAACGTCTCGTGTACGTTTTATTAACAACGTTTTATTAACTGATAAAAATAAAAATAAAAAAAAATAATAATAAAAAATATACCTTTCGTCGGTGGGGGGGAGTGGGGGGGCACCGTTGGCGACGGTAAGCCGGGCGACGCGGAGAGGGGAAATTAATTTTTATTTTTTATTTTTTTTTTTTTCGCCCGGCGATTGAAATCATCGTCTCGACGATGAAAACGATTCTGACCGCGTTCCGATATGCCGCGATTTTCTACGGAGTTTCCGATGTTTTTGTTCGCGGTCCACTACTAATGAATATCGCGAATTACCGTGTCGGGTTTACGAGCATTTTCGAGAGAAGCTAATAAAAACAAATTGAATTCCCGCGCAAAACCAAATAGAAACAGCTATACATTGTAAACTACTCGAAACACTCCAGAACGTTTTGAACATTTTATCACGTCTAGTAATATAATAGTATTCGATAAGAATGTCAAGCCTCTGCGATTATATTCAACTGGATTACAACAAAACAACAGAAACGGATAATATTGCGTAAAATATACCTGTTTTTTTTTATAACCGCCCCACCCACTACCTCCCCAAAAAAATTATTAAACTGAGGAAACGCAGATTCCAAACATAGGTTGAAAACAAATTTAACTTTTTAACCAGCTCACCGTCGGCTGCGGAATATAATTAGGCTCAGGGACGTTTACCTCTGAAAAAATATGTAAATGCGCTTTAAAAAAAAACCAATATATTTCAGAAACGTGCTCTAATAACCGATAAAATGTAATATACGCAAATAGACAAAAAATAAATTTTAGGATTTAGATTATTCCCTGCATAGCGAACAGTATTTCTATTTTACTTTGCTGTTTTTTTTTTTCAATACGCAAACGTTAGAAGTCCCCCTAACTCTAAATTATGGATCGTTAATTGAAATCCAATTCTACACCAAAGGACAGTGACGCCGGAACGATTTTTGAACCGCGGGGGCTGAATAAAATAAATCGTAAACGTTTAAGGAAAATTAAAAATAATCTAAAAATTAGATTATTTCTGAAATACTTTATTATTATTATTATTATTAATTTTTTTTTTCTTTAGTGGATAACTGGAGTGAACGTATTAAAACGGTGCTAATAAAACCGTACAACTTTAATGTTATTGTACCGATTTTATTTGTCAGCATTTCACAACAAATGTTATTTTAATCACATTTATGGTCACAATGTCAACGATTCTACTCTATTCGCGACGATCGATCGTCGAGTTTTACGTGAATATTCAACATAAAAATTATAGGCGATTACTGTGAAAACTATATATTTTAACAGTGTGTGTGGCCGGCGTCCCTGCCAAAAGATTAGGTTAGGTTAGATTAAGTTTCGTGTATTATTATTTTATAATAATAATAATAATACACGAAATAAATTTGTTTTGTCCGTACTGCTCCCCCATTCGGCGTGCAGTACAAAAGTAAAAAGTTATTTGTTTCCGGTAAACTACGAGTATAAACGAGTCGTCTTTGTACAGGGTGCGGCGGAGCTGACTGATGAGTTTTGAGAAAATATACATAACGAACATTAATACTTGGAGAAAAACGATTTGTTTTATTCGATTTATTAGGCAATCCCATTTTTTAAATTTATGTTTTGAAAATTATATCTTCAAGATGACGGCCGTCAGCAACAATACATTGGCTGTAGGCGATCTCTGCTGTTTCGGTATGATTTTCGGTACGATTCGATTGGTATGGTCGCGATTTCTTCGGCGATTCTCTCCTCCGGGCCCATCTATGGTATGGGGGCGAAGTTTAAAAATCTTATCCTTAAGGAACCCCCAGAGGAAAAATCGCACACACTTAAATCGGGTGAGCGTGCCGGCTAGCTTACGTCACCCCTCAGAGTGACCAACCGTCCAGGGAACGTTTGTCGCAAAACAGCAAACGAAATTCGAACTGTGTGCGCTTTAGCCTCGTATTGTTAAAACCATACGTCTTCCAAGTCATGTTCTTCAGCCGTTTCCTCCAACCTGTGCTGCAGATAAGTTTCCAACATCACAACATCCCCAAAGCATCCGCGTGCTTCCGGGAAGAGCGTCTTGGTGACCGCTCAATTGCCTCTCTGTCTAATTGCACATTTTCGGTGGTTCTCACCGTTCTATAGGTGCTCCGCGTCCACTCTGGGTACTTCCAGTCTATTCCAATTTTCGAATCCAAAATTGAATAGTGTTCACATAAGGGACATATCCGTTGCGTGAAATGCCAAGATGTAGACGTAAAGCCCTTTGTGTTGCAATCAGAATGTTTTTTTTTTTTTTTAAAAAAAAAGATGTACACCTGTCCAGACCATCATTACGACTAAGAACAGCATAACCATGACATAAAGTCAAAATAGACCACTACTATAGGCCTGCGCTTATCTTATCTTAGACTTATGACCCCATTAAACACGTCAGTTGGCTCCGCCGCACCCTGTATATAGAGCCCGCAATGGCGTGCACGCGCATCTGTATATTTATCGGTTATCACATTTAATTATTTCGAACACAAAACTCCGGTCTATTCTCCAAACGTTTCTGTACATCGGAGTATCGGACACTGTCCGTGTGCATACTTCAACCTAGTCTGTAAAGCAAATAACCGCATTTTGTTTAGCCCTATTACCACTAACGTATACTTAATAGTTTCGGTAAATAAACGTCCCGGCCTACGCCATTAGGCGACTATTTTCCAAACGCATTTCAAATCGGATATGCCGACTCTACGAGGTGCGACAATAAAATAACGAGACTTTTTGAATAAAAGTTGTTTATTTTAAAAATGTTATAATTTAATGATTATCACCTTCAAAGTACCTTCCCTCAGTATCAATATACTGTTGCATACGTCGCTGCCATTCTTGAAAACAGTGTTGCCAATTGCTTTCATTCAGCCCTTTTAGAAGTTCTGCCGTTTTCATTTTTACGTCATCAACTGTTTGAAAATGGGAAAAGATATAAGAAGGAAATAAGAAGAAGTCACAAGGAGCAAGGGCTGGCGAGTACGGGGGATGTTGAAGTACAGAAATTTTTTTTTCAGTTAAAAAACGTTGAATTGAAAATGCACTGTGAGCTGGAGCGTTGTCTTGGTGAAGAACCCAGCCATTTTTCCATAGATCTGGTCGCTTCTTTCTGACACGTTCTCTTAATTTAATTAATACCTCTTTATAATAATATTGATTAGTTAATTTTGTCGATTTTTTCAACGTTTTCGTTTGTTGAAGACGTGGTAGGACGTCCAGGACGATCATCGTCTTCGACGTCCTCCCTTCCACTACAAAACCGTTTGTGCCATTCAAAAACACGAGCTCTTGATAAAAATTCTTCACCATAAACTTCACATAACATACGAAACGATTCCGCGGCAGTTTTTTTTAATTTAACAAGAAATTTAATGTTAACACATGTTGTTCGATTTTTATATCTAACATTTTTCGGCAGTATAGTCGAACTCGCACTAATAACAAGGCTACTAACGTATAAGAAAATGAATCGATGCCATCAGTGTTCATAGTACTTTTAGATAAGTGTTTTCTAATCATATTTCAATAATCGTTTTATAGATAACGTTAATAGTTTAGGTTATATTTAGAAAGTCTCGTTATTTTATTGTCGCACCTCGTATATTTCCAATCGGTTGTACGCGAATCGCAGGCGTTCCAGCACTCGACTGGGAGAAAATACAACGGATTTTTGTTCAATAGTCAAATTAAACAAAAAAAAAAAAAAAAAAATGTTTAGACCATTGTTTTTTTTTTTAAATCATATTTGCATGTTTTTAGAGCTAAAAGTCCCGAAGCTTAATTGCATACGCCAAACAAATGTTTTTTTTTTTTTTTTTTGGAAGGAAGGAAGCGGATTTATCGCCCCTGATTATCAACGGTAATTTTCGAAATGGTACGGAGTTTGTAACTTAGTCAAATTGAAGGTTATTCAATTTTCGTACAATTTATATATGTTTAACAATCGTAATTTATTTTAAAACGGTTTTAGGCATTTACAACGCCTGCCCGTCCATCGTCTGCCGACTCAACAACACAATCAATTTACATTTTAACGTTTTATGAGTAAACGGGGTTTCCACTCGAAATTGCAGTTTTCGCTTTCGGTTTTTATTTTTTTTTTATCGTTGTTTTCCAACCGTTACGTTCTGTAGCCGCCCGCAACAAATGACAATTTACCCATTGGGGATCCGCGTCGTTCTCTTTTATTCGATATACCCGTGCCCGCACATAACAAAATGCGAATAGCAGCTTCCCAAAAAAAAAAAAAAAAAAATAAATACAATTTGTCTTATTTGCGTTTCAGTGGAATATTTAAATTGGAAAAAAAAAATAAATGATTGCTGAACGAATGGAGGCTATAATATCAAAACGGTAAGTTATAACCGTACTATATATTGTCTGATAAGTGATATTAAAAAAATCAAAAAATATAAACATATCGTAAATAAATAAAATATATCTTATTAGCTATACCTAAGCCGATAATATAATCGTATTCTATATTTTAACTTCGTTTTAAAAATAAAACGGCTAAAAATCTCTGAAAAATACAAAATAATAAAATAAAAAAAAACTTTACGTCAATTTTATAAATGGCAGGAGGATATTTGATATAACTTTTGTTACATTTCGATATTGAACGAAGCGAAGAATGTATGTGGTTTTACTATGGATTGTGATTTATTTATTTTTTTTTCCGTCCGTGAACAACTTTTCTACCAGAAAAACTTTCTCCTCTTCCCCCTAGCCTAGGCATGCTCGTTTCTTATATATTTTTAAAAGTTACTTACTAATAGTAAATATATACAGGGTGATTTTTACC
Source organism: Tuberolachnus salignus (assembly GCA_956483605.1). Classification (NCBI taxonomy): domain Eukaryota; kingdom Metazoa; phylum Arthropoda; class Insecta; order Hemiptera; family Aphididae; genus Tuberolachnus; species Tuberolachnus salignus. The sequence goes on from OY101431.1 coordinate 10,526,873, forward strand.
GCACATTCAACCCATTTTTATGGTTAAATTATGTATATATTGAACTTCTAGAGTTATTTTCGAATACTTTCATTTTTCATAACCTCTAAGGGTATATTATCAATTTTCGATTTTTAAATTGCAACCTATTCTAAAAATTGTCCGAGTATACTTGACCGAGTTAGTAACTATTGACAAATATTTTATATTTCATACTTAATTATGATTACCAAACTCGTACCCATTAGCCATGTAGTGGCTATATTAACCGTAGTATTTCGAATAGAATAACTCGGATACTTTTCGTTGAAATTTCAGATTTCAACAATACGTCAATATAATTCGCAATTTAAACGTGTAGGTTCTCGTTTTGTAAAACCAAAGTTGATATCGCCACACGATATTACAGGGTGGGGCGTGGTTACTTCCTTATTTTAAAAAATCATAACACAAAAAGTATTGGCTATATTGATTTCATTATTTTTTTCTGTGGTACATTTAAAGTTTTATTTTATTTGGTTTTAAATACTACATCTCGCAGGTGGCCACCGTTCTCGTCAATGCACTGAGACAGTGGTTATTTGAAATTTCTGTCGACTTTTTCCAGCATGTGTGTGCTTATGTTGGCAATAGCAGCACAAATATTGTTTTTGAGATGACGAAGGATCTTTGGACGATCCGTGTATACCAACGATTTATGGTAGCCCCACAGGAAAAAATCACAAGGGGGTAAATCTGGTGATCGTGCTGACCGCTGAAGATCGCCTCTAAGAGACATGAGCCGTTAACTATAAAGAGTTAACTATTCGTTCGTTTTGCTATCAGTCGTTGGTTAGTTACGTTTCCATTCATTGTATTAATTTAATATGCACACCGCTACACGCGACAAAACGTTCAACTACTGTTTACCACCGCTATGACGGCCGTCATGCAACTGACAGCACCGCTAAATGACGTTACGGTGACACTCAACGTTCTCTGGGAAACCTACTCCGGTGTTATTATTTATAGACAACGTATGGGTGACGTCGGCCAACGCTACATTACGGCCGCTAGATAACGGCACCGCTTTTCTAGGAAACCATAGCTTTACGGACGTTTTAGGACATTAGGCAGCCAGATTTAGCAGCCAAAACTCCACGCCCGACCGCCGTCGAGTCCGTCAGTCGTTTGACACCTGTCACAATAATCGTACTTTTGTTTATATTTCAAATAGTATTTTCGATCGAAATGGACATAGAAGAGGCACTATCACTATTTACCTTTTGTCTCGTAAGAAGCGCAGAACAAAAAAAAAAAAAAATACTGGATTCATCCTATACTTGTGGAACGGCACTCACAGGGCTTGTATCAAAATTATTTTAAAGATCTTCGAAATTGTCGGTTTTTTAATTACACTAGAATGTCAGCGCAATCGTTTGATGAACTTTTAGAAAATGTAAAAAATTCATTGTCGGGTAATGACACTCGTATGCGAAAGTGTATATGTCCAGTAGAAAAAATTAGTAATTACTTTGAGGTGAGTATACAAAACAACAATTTTTATTAGTATATTATAGACTTTATTATTAATAAAAAAGGTCGAGTATTTCAGAATTTTCAGTCCTAGTTGTTACATTTGAGCCAGTAGGTGATAATTCCTCTTCGTATATTATTGTAGTATTCTGGTTGTCGCGACGATTTTGTCCACTGCTGGATGCTCCTGGTCCATAATTTTGTTGTGTCGAATATCCATTGTGATATTGTCCACTTCTAAAAGCACCTGGTCCATAGTTTGGCGGTACAGAGTGTTCAGGGTGATATTGGCCACCGAACTTAATGCTCGATGTCTCTGGTCCATATCTATGGATGTATGGCACACTATGATAATAACTTTGATTATTAATTTCCCGGGTTTGTGTTCTTTTTACGACGTCCAATAACTTCATTTTTGCAGAAAGCCTACGATCTTCCGGAATTTTTCTAAAATCTTCCAGTAGTGAAAGCATAAAATGTCTACATATCTGTATCAGATTCTCGATTCCTTTCACGATTTTCCCTTAATGAGATACTTTCCTTTAGTACTTCAACCAATCATCGGTTTTCTTTTTCTTTTTGGCAACTGGTGTACGAATTTGAACGTTACTGTCTTCATCATAACTTACAACTTCCGTTTCGTCAATGCTACTTCGAGTTTGATTATTAAGCACTGTTTCTTTAAGGAACTGTAGCTGTGCGGGGGTGCTTTTACGCGAAGCTGCTGCTCCACTTTTAGCACCTGATCTGCGTTTTAATTCTCCGCTATAAAACTCGCTTTCTACACACAGTGTATTTGTTATTTCCCCCCGTCGCCTGTTCTTTAAACCACGATCGCTGTATTAGCGTCAGAAGTTACGTTCCCAAATCGCTTTATCGACTTCTCGAATAAGCATTTCGAAAGTCATCGCGATAGTTTCGGTATAAAAAAAAAGAAAAAAAAAAAAAGGGTTACGTATACGTATACGTATATGTAAAAACGTTTTGTTTTCCTCCGGGTGCCCACTAGTGAGCGATACGCAATTTAGCAATCGTGTGCGGTGGGTTGGCATTGGCTGCCGTAGCGGCGTCCCGGCCGGTAAATCCGCTAGCGATCGCGTCCGCGTTACCGGCGTTCGGAACGCTCCGATAATATAATAAACGGAATTATTATCGTGTTGCGCCGCTCCGGCACACGGCAGTCGTCGAATATAATATAATTTCGGTGTCTTATATACGTATATATATATTATTAATATCCGCAGCGTTTCGGATAGGTGGATATTATAGTACTAATATCACGCACCTGACGCGATAATATATTATTATATGATATTACGACGACGACGACGACGACGACGGTGGCCCCGTTTATTGTTCGCGGACAAACCAACCCCTCTGTTATATTGCGCGTGTTTTTCAGCATATTTACGCGTATATTATAACCCGGCTATCTCATCACGCGTACACATGTGTAGGTATATATATATATATATGCGGATATACGTCGCCGGAAATCACGTCCCGAAACCAATATTCGGCGGGCTTAAAAACGTATTACGCCAATAACGGCGCGTATAGGTGGGTGGCAGGGCCGGGGTTAGGTAAATTATGCCGAGCGAACGGGCGCGGCCGTCACACGTGCGACGATTTTCACACCGCGCCCGAACGAATCACAATAGCCGTCCCGGACACTGGAATACAGAGAGAGAGAGAGAAAAAATATATATATATATATATATATATATGTTTTCGACTCCGGGAAGGGTCTCGGAAATAATATATTACCGGATAGTAGTATATTACAGTAAATATAATATATATATATATACCTATGTATACCGGGCGATTTTTTTTGATTTTTATACGCGCTCGTCCAACTCATTTTTACGGTTAAATTATACACACACACATATATATATATTTAAATTAGAATTTCTAGGTATTTTTAAGACGGTATTTGCGAATATTCACATTTTAGACACGACGATTAAATACAGGCTGGGGGGCGTTGTTGGTTTATGTCTTGTTCGGAAGCTCGTCATCTAACGTTTTTGTTACGACTAGTTCCGTGTCAACAATGCAGCGGACAAAGCGACAGCTCGCGGTTCGCCGCGGAGGCCTACTCGTCTTCCGGCCGAACGACCGTCGCAACTCGGCCGTGCTTTCAGAAACCGTTACAATATCCACGCGACTACCTTGCGGGTCGTGTGCCTGATCGGTAATCGATTTGTTTTTGTGGGCGGACACGTTCGGGGATGCCGGTGGCGTGCAGAAGAAACACACAACGGACCTTCAAGAACCGTCAGGAAAACGTCGGAAGGGTAAGGGCGGCGATTTTGCCGAATCCCCTAGGTGTTTAAAAAAAAAAAACACCGGTGTGTTAAGCGAGAGTATTGCCTAAATTTTTCGTCATTACGCTGCAGATGGGCGACGCGCTAAAATTCGAAATGCACCCTCAGTATCACGATTTTTGAACACGACACTCTCCTCCAAACGATTTTTTTTTTCGTCTTCTGGTGACTCTTCATCATCCAAACATACTAATAATGCTATGTCCAAATCGTCCATTTTTCACCAGTG